>CAVLJG010000004.1:23858383-24261749 GCA_963669975.1 Acanthoscelides obtectus
TCAATGTTGTTAAAAATAAAATTGCATTTGAGGATTATGTTGAATGTTTGAAAGAATTTAAGGAAAAAACAGCTACACAACGCTGTATCAGGTCGTATGCACACAACGTATATTCTGTTGAACAGTCAAAAATTAGTTTAAGTCCGTATGACGACAAACGTTATTTAATTCCGAACAGTTTTGACACACTTCCGTGGGGGCATTACAGTATCTTTATAATAGCGTTTTTTTTTTGTTATAGCTGAATGCCCCAACATTATCAGAGTTAGCTGTTAGAAAAATTTGCGAATCAATAACATCATCAGCAGTAGAATTCATGGAGCAGTCTCCACTACCATGGAAATTAACTACGGAAATTGTGAAACAATTTCCTTTATATAAATGGCACGCTATGATTAAAGAAGCCAAAAATGATCTTGATTCTTCATATACAGGAATTACTTTATTAGATGTCACAAAGAAATAGATCCAAATTTAATCACACTATATTAGGAAATCAGATTGGGTTATGTTTTTGAAGATTATTCTAGTTACTGTCTATGGACAAGTGGATATTGGCTGACCAATATTACCTACACGTATGTAAAAATTGTTTTTCTAAATTTAAAAGAAATACATAAAACTTTAAATAAACGTTTATTGCCTGCTATGACCATTCTCACGAGGTTCACGATGCACATGACATTATTTTGAACGTATACCAAAAAAGTATAATGGTGTCACAGCTGCTTTAAAAAGCGTAGTGTTTGAACTAAAAGACCAGGAATCTTGCAGAGATAGCCTTACATGATAGGTCTAGAAATAACATCCGAATCCGATTTGATGAACTGATGTAGACAGCGATAATTGAGTTTTAAAAAAAAACATCACAGCAAACAAATTACAAAAAAATATATAAAAGCGTTCAATCCGTCCTCCAGTTTCTCTCTATCTATTGTACTAACATTTATATAATATTTTTTTTCAACAACATGTATGTAGTACTAACATTTATATATATATATATTTTTTCAAACATGTATGTAATTAGATTATAAATGAATATTTATAAAAGATGTTTTATTGATTTCGTTAGATTTTTCTAGTAGAAGAGTTCACACAACAACAACAACAAGATGGTCCTGATAGCTTGAGTCGTCAGAGGTGTGCAACATCAGAAGCAATGTTAGTGCGTGGTTGGAGTTCAAAACTTAGCGTGTTCAAAACAAAAAAAAAAACACGCACACACATAATACTAACATTACTTCTGATGTTGGGCGCGGTTCTTCGGGCTATCAATAAATCTTTTTGGTATTTTTGAACAAAGTGTGCACGTCACGTGCGTCCACGTATCACGTCACGTGCGTCACGTATCACGTCACGTGCGTCACGTATCACGTCACGTGCGTCACGTGTCACGTCACGTGCGTCACGTGTCACGTCACGTACGTCACGTGTCACGTCACGTCACGTGTCACGGTACGTGACGTATATCATAATGAAACGACAGATATGCATTTTTACAAAAACTTTATAAAATCGTTCAAGATCATTAGCGATCCTATGTCTATAGAAAAATATATGTTGTCCTAACGCTATATGTTGTAAAGTACAGCCTACGAGCTTAAAATGTATACAATTTTTGAATAGCATCTGAAAACGTATAATTTTGATCATTAAAACTAGCTCGAACAATCTTAAGCGCATTATAATAATAGCTTGGAAATTCAACAGTTTCTAGCATAGACATATACGTACTAAAAGTTCATTATTTGCTTCTAAAAGAGCGTTCACGTCCATTTCTGAGAGGTAGAAACTAATGTTGTGCTTGGTTATTTCGAGAATTTTCGTACTATCATAGATTAGTCGCGAATTCTGCAATAGTCACCGCACTCGATTTCGACAGGATCATACTTGTCAGGAAGGTTCTTCTCCTCCTCCTGCTCCTCCGTCTCCTTCACCGTTACCACATTGAGCTGGGTGATTAATTGTTCCCACTCATAGGAACTGAAAGATAGTTTCAACCGTGATGAGTTCCACACAATTACAGCAGGAGTAAATGATCTCGCTGGGCTTAGACCGCATCCAATTTGGTATGATCCATTTGGAAACTGCGTGTACAGCAGATAATGGTCCTCGTTCTTGGCCGCTTCTTCGTACCTTTCCAGAATAGCATCCAGCTCACGGTCGTAGTTTACAGATGATTCGTGTGAGCTGCTGGTGGTGAGGTCAAACTCGCTGCAACTTGAACCACTAGCACTGGTATCCATTTTTTTTTTACTAGCTGCCTGACTGACTGACTGACTGACTGCAACCGACTGAGAACTCACTTTTAGCAGAAACCCCCCCACCCCATACACCTAGACGATCGCATCATTGTCAATCCAACTATTATGTTTTGCATCAAGGCCAAGCCATTTGACGTACATTTTTTTACCTTTACGACGTAAAAACTTTTTCAACTAAATAAACATCTGGATTGGCTGTTTTCTGTAATTCTTCGTCATAAAAGGCTCCTTTGATCGGTGCACCTTGCATATCTTCGAGCATGTACGTTGCAGGGTTGGTAATATTAATTTTAGTAACTTTAAATAATTCCGTTGTCCAGCTTGGAACGTATCCCTTGTCGAATAGCATTTTGGTTTTGCTGATGCGTACAATGTCACCAACTTTAAACTTACGCGGGCCCGCGATTTTAAATGAGTATATTTTCGATTTAAGATACATTTTTCGTTGGATTTATTAATTTGTGATGGTTTACATCCGATGGTTGATGACGTGTTCCATTGTATTCATTGGTAATGCTTTGTAATATATCAATCCATTTATACGATCCCATTAAGCTAAAGTATTTGTAAAGTTTATTTTTCAACGTCCTTATGGCTCTTTCAGCAATGGCCGCTTTCTTGATGCTATATGTACTATAATGATTAATATCATGCTTCTTCATTAAAGTTTGAAATTTACTATTGTAAAATTCTTTACCTTGATCAGATTGTAGATTTTTCGGCGTACGTTCCGTATGTGCGAGGATATCCGAAAACGCACGAGTTATCTCCTCACCCGTCTTTGTCTTTAACGGTCTAGTCCACATAAACTTGGAAAAAGAATCGATTACGACGAGAATTAATTTGAAATTTTATTTTGATGAGCATAAGGTCGCATTTCAGCCAAGTCCGTCTGCCATAAATCGTCTAAGCCTTTAATGATGGTACGTACGTCGTCTTGGATAATTTTTTCGAGCAGGCTTGTGCAGCTCGTTAACTAGTTGTAGCTTCTCCTTGGCGTACGTCATCATGTTTTAACGCTTTAAATTGTTGTTCCATCGGCTTTATACGCTTAGCAAGATCGAATGTTTTCAATGATATATATGATGTGCGTCCTTGCAAAAGTTGTAATTCATTCAATGATATTTTTCCGTATTGGAGTCAAATCGGTATGAGACTTAATTGTAGCCAACTCCTGTTCTATTCTTGTTGTTATATTTGCAATAGAGTCATCTACATATTTTTTTGTTGCCATATGTTTACCAGAAGTAGGCGGATTTCTCGAAATAAACTCTGTTATTTGATCTGTTTTTGCTGTTATTTTTTTTAAATCAATCACTGAAGTATCTACGTATTTTTTAGTTGCCGCATCTGAATTATCTGTGGGATCTTTTATATTACACAACTTTACGTTCTTGAAGTCAACATTTCCATCAGAAGTATGGGGTAGTGTTAACTTTGGCGGTGTACGCATATACGGAAGTGTCTTTTGTTTATCAAAGCGACGTCCGAATTTATCAAGACTCATCGTGTAAATGAAAGACCAAGGAACTAGATTACTGTATTATATTAGCTTCTTTTAGCTCGTTGAGGATGGCTACTATTTCATTATCATGCGACGTATTGCCAGCTTCCTGAGATGCCATAAGGAGTTTAAGTCGATCGATTAATTCATTGGGATCATCCCAGTACACGTATTCGATTGGTTCCTCGTTGTATGTCAAGTAATCACCGATACCTTTTCCTGTTGGCGGTTTTGATGTTGATGATGTTGTTGTTGTTGTTGTTGTTGTTGTTGAGGGAGTGGATCTTGTTAATGATCGACTAAGTGGACTACGTATTTTTGTAGATGTTGATCGTGTGACAATTGTACCTTTATTTTCTGCACATCTTTAAAGAGAGGCTTAATAATGTGATTATATTTAAATCCTGTCGAACCTTTTAGGCGTCCAAGCGAATCTAAATGAACACCGGTACTTTGCAATAGATTTTTATAGGGTTGTAAATCTGCATCTGCATAGTTTGGGTCATTATAGAATAAAAGTTGATACAGCCCAGGTGTGCCACGAAACCATGTACCTGCTAAGTTTGTCCCCTCAGGTAATATCTGTATTTGGCCAGTCGCTCTATCAAATTTAATTCGGCGTTTACCTAACATCCAACCAATGTTGTCGGTATATATAGGTCCATAATTTTTATCAATTTTATCGTTTTGTGTCCAAAAATCTTGTAAATAATTATGGCTTATTGGGGGATATTGATCTAAGTATTCTTCTATTGCTTCTTGTGAAAAATCAGCAGGACGCATTTCTTCAGGTAGTGGTGGTGTTTCAGGTCTCGGCGGTATATTACCTTGTTCATCAGTTGAAGCCACGTCTTCTAAATTGAGATAGTTTGGGTTCTGTGTGAATACATCATCATCATCATCATCATCCTGTTTCAATTTTTCCTCTTTTTTAATAATAAATGAAGGATGCTGCTGAGTCTTAGCTATTTGCTTAAGAGGTTCAGATATTGGTTTGAAAAGTTTTCTAATAGATTCATCTTCTGCAGTTCGACCTAACTTTAAAGTAAGATACTTTTTACGTATAGCTCGAGCAAGTTCTGCGATCTTTCTTTTATGACTAGCAACGGCAACTTGGTCCTTTGACATCATGTTACTGAATGATGGCGTACATGATAAGCCTACAATTTTATGTACTTATCAAATCCTACTCTGTATCGACCATAATTAAGAGGAAAGTCTTTAACAATAACTAACGTACCGTACTTTTCTGCCCAACATTCCGAACACATCTTTTTGAATTCATCAAAAGTAACATCTGGAGATACATGCTCATCAAATATATGTTTTAGATTAATTTCATCCTGCTTAAATAGTACTATAATGTTACAGTTGTCTCGTATGAGCTGTTTTGGAATTTTAGAGTATGTTTGGCAGAGATATGCAGCATCGATATCTTTATGACGACACATGGAGTAATACTCTCGAATTTTCTGCTGACCGTCACACGACACGTCGTCAAATATAAATATAGAGCTATTTTTAGCCTTACTTGGACTTATAATTTCCTCGTTATCCTTAAATGGGAAATAGCCAACACCCTTAGCAGCGGAAATCACTTCTTGAAGCAGTTGATACTTTGGTTGATACAACGATTTTGAATAAACGTAAACATTTTTAAACTTAGCACCGTTTGGATGGAAAAGCAGCGCTAGCATTACGTTCGTTTTTCCACATCCGCTTGGTCCGCAGATGATAGCGCGAAACGAATTCGGTAACAATTTACCATGTTTACTATGTTGAGTTTTTGCTGTAAAATCCAAGTTATCAATGGGTAATGACTGCTCTTGTTGAACAACCTTCATCGTGTGGCGTTCGAATAAGGAATGTGTAAAAGTATATATGTAGATATTGCTAACGCATCATCAACAGTTCTCATGTTAACGTACAAGGGTGAAGGTGTTGTAAACTCTCTGATAAATAATCTTCCGATAGAACTCCACGTACCTTCGTATCAGTTCCTGGGACGTAAGTGTGCGACAGATTAGGATATTTTTTTTTTCATTCTCACACATGTATATGTATATTTTCAGCGGGGACTAAATTAAAGAAGAGGTTAGCACGAGGAGATCCTGGAAAGAACCCATTGGATCGTGCTGCAAGAGACCACGATATTGCATACGCCTTATACAAAAATTTGAAAGACAGACACAAAGCTGATTGGATTCTTGAGAACCGAGCCTGGGAACGTGTAAAAGCACCTGACGCTTCACTAGGAGAAAAGACTGCAGCTTGGCTAACAACCACCGCAATGAAAGTTAAGCGAAAATTGGGTATGGGGCAGAAGAAATCATCTTTTCGACGAGGTGTTCTCACGAAAATCACAAAGTCCTTGAAGAAAAATGCTCCCACCACCACGACATTAAAAAAGTCTGCATTGGTTGCTCTTAAAGCGGCAAGATTAGCGGTGAAGAGTGCAGGTGGAAAACATAAAGTTCGACTACCGAGAATAATTCCGATCGAAGGAAAATCTGGGGGATTCCTACCCTTGATCCCCCTTTTCGCCGGATTAAGTGCCTTGGGGGCGCTCGCAGGGGGAGCTGCAGGTGTGGCCAAAACGGTCGTTGATGCCAAGAATGCACAAAAGAAATTGGAGGAAGACCATCGCCATAACAAAGCTATGGAGTCTTTGGGCAAAGGATTGTATTTGAGAAAAAATGCTAAAGGTGGTTATGGGTTGTACCTCAAAAAAAAAAGTCAAAAAAACTAAACATCAAGCTACCCAAGAAAGCGCTTTATGATTATGAAATAAAGCAATATGCGAAGCTCTTGAACATACCTCATTTCCGAGGTGTCTTCATGCGTGACACTTTACCACGAGACGGTCCACGTAAAAGAGAATGCGCCGTCGTGAACTTAGATATTTCACAAAACAACGGAACTCATTGGGTAGCTTATAAAAAGATAAACAACAACGTTGAGTATTTCGATTCATTTGGTAACCTGAAGCCTCCACAGGAACTTGTTCGATATCTGAAAAACGCTAAAATTTTCTACAACAACGATCCTTACCAAACTTATAATCAAGTTAATTGCGGACAATTGTGTTTGAAATTTCTATACAATAACAACAACAACGATGGATAATAAAACATTATCGGAATTTACATTAGAAGAGTTTGAGAAGAATATTCCGCCGCTGGAATATTTAATAAGCAATGTGAGACCTGCAGAATTATTGAGTATATGGCACAAACTGCCTGCAGAATACACATCCAATTTTGATCTTCAAATACGACTTCCATGCTATGTTCACTACAACAGACCTGATTGGACAACACATTGGGATGGACCGGCTACTGCTCAAGCAAATTGTTATTTCTGTAAATTATCCATTCGAAAATAAACAAAAAAAAAAACTTGAATAAATGCTTAGTACACAGCTATATTTTTTCATTCATCATGTCGCAGTTGTTGAGAGTCAATAGCACTACTCATATATTTTCATTTCGTCCTTCAACACCGATAGTGTTGGATCCGAAAAAAGATTATGAATTGGCGCTTAGGTCTTTTACTTCATACAATTCCATACCGAATATTGAAAAAGGAGATAAATTTTATTATATCGACCGGATAGGTGGTGGTGGTGGTCAATTAAAAGTCATCGAGTTTCCGACAGGTTGTTATGAAATTACCGACATAGAAACATTTATACGAACGCAAATGAATCTTGAAAATGAAGTTGCTCCTCCGGATGATTATTTTTCTCTAAAACCTAACAATAATACACTGCAATGTGAAATCTTTAGCAAGTATTATAAAATAGTTTTTACAGAACCGAATAATCTTGGACATCTATTGGGATTCTCGAAAAAAGTTCTTAATCCTGGTCAAAAGCATTCTTCTGATTTACCTGTAAACATAATAAAAGTATCAACCATACACTTTGATGCTAACATTACGTCGGGAGCCTTTGACGGAGACACGCCTGCACACACGATCTACGAATTTGCTGTGACAGCCGATCCTGGATACGCTATAGTCGAAACACCTGTAAATTTACTATATCTACCTGTTATACCGAAACAAGAAATAACCAACATCACAGTGTTGGCTTTAGATCAAGACGGTCGTCCTGTAAACTTTCAAGGTGAAACTAGTACTCTTGTGTTGGAGTTGAGAGCGAAGCGCAGATGGGATTAGTGATTATAAGACATAGTGGTGCTTCCAAGGCAACTTCAGTATTACCCCAAGCACCTAAGCGACGACATCTACTACTAACTACATCAAATATCCTGTTTCTACGCTCACTTGGATATCATGTCAACAACAACAAGAATCATGTACAAAAAGAGAAAAACTGAGGAGGCAGCAGCAGCAGCATCACATACTTCTCCGATGTTTGATCTATATCGATCTCCAGCATTCGATGAATCTATTCGCAAGGCTGAGTATAGATCTTATACGCCGTTCATCAAGTCATTTAATTGTAATGATGTTGTGGAATTTAGCATCAATCAAGTAGATTCGTTCTTTGCAATGAACGCTTCCCTTCTATCTATCAAAGGAAAAGTTGAAATAACTGGAGGAGGAGGAGCAGGAGATGTATCTTTAGCTCCAAACTTTGGTGCCTTCCTATTTGACTCTTGCACTTACAGTGAATCCGCTAGAGAAGTTGAAACAGTACGTGATCCTGGTATTGTAAGTACTGTCCGAGCTTACGTATGTTACAGTGAGGAAGACTCAAATCATATGGCTATAGCTGGATGGAACTATCCTTCAACACCTATAATGGCGTCAACACATAACAAGTCTTTTAGCTTGCTAATGCCGCTTAAACATATTTTCAACATTTTCAATGATTATCCTATGATTACGTGTGGCAGACAAACTCTCAGATTTGTGAGAGCTAGAAACGATAACGATTGTATCATTATCAAGGAAAAAACTGGAACGACGACGACAGCGAAAATAACTATTGAAAGCATGGAACTGAAAATCAAACATATTTACCCGAGTGATGATGTGAAAGAACAACTTTTGAAAGCTATTCAAACTGATAAGCCGATACTTATACCATTTAGAAAATGGGATCTGAATGAACTGCCTGCAATTACCGCAGATGCGAGAAGAGAAATATGGTCAGTTAAAACTAGCACCGCAATCGAAAGACCACGTTTCATTATAGTATGTTTCCAAACCGGTAAACGTGACGTCGCAACCTCAGACCCTACCCTGTTTGATCACGTGAATGCTGCTAGTATTCGAGTATCTTTAAATGGTGAATACTATCCCAACGAACGTATGCAATTGGACTTTGCAAACAATCACTTTACTGAAGCTCATTTCAACTATAGCGACTTTCAAACCAGCTATACAACTTCTTCTTCTCCTCTGAAGAGATGTCTTTTAGATTATACCGCTTTTAAAAATCGCGCTTTGTTTGTTATTGACTGTTCCAAACAAGAGGAAACCATGAAATCATCAACTGTTGATGTTAGATTGGATATCGAAGCCGATACTGGCTTTCCAACCAACACCAAGGCCTACTGCATCATTATACATGACTGCTTAATCGAGTACTTCCCCCTCACCGAAGTTATTAAAACCATCTCGTAAGCAACGAAGGACTCTCAGTTCCGCATCAGACATCATGAGGATCGCGTTTGTTGACATTCAAGGCTTTACAGTTGACGGATTATTCGTACCTAAAGAACTATGTATCGAAATTGGTTTCAAGAAAAGTCATTACATCTTTACACCTCCGCAACCTTTTTCTACATTAAATACTAAAGACAAGAAAACTGTCGCTTACTTGGAGAAGAATTTCCATGGGCTTAAATATTCTTCCGGCGACGTTAAATATTCCAAGTTAAATGAAATAATTAAAAATAAGGTGATATATGCGGCTGACTATGTCTACGTTCGTGGAGAACAGAAAGCAAACTTTTTACTCAAGAAATGTCACATTTTTGGTGTTTTTCCCAACATTATTGATGTTTGCAAGTATGATGGTACACCGTGTGCTACTGGAAACTTTGTTGCTGATTCCAATCCATGCCACACCAACGGACAATTTTCCTGTACCCAGAGAAATGTTGAACGTCTACGCCACTGGTTTTCAAATATCATATTACCTATGTAGTTTTTTCTATTTTCAATAAAATATTAAACGTATTATTGTAGTTTTATTGAAAATACCTCTGGTTTGCGAAATAATTGTCAGAATGTCTATACTATTTTCATTTTGAACGGTATCATCCTGTATAATAATAACAGTACATCGTATACAGGTTATGAGACATTCTGACCGACCGACCGACCGACCAGAGGAGCCCACCACGCTATTTAGGTCACGCCTTGCTATATACGATTTAACGATATACCGTCGGTCCATCGATCCGCTATTTTTCGTTGCACCCCTGTATACACGTTGCCCCCCGTAATCCACGCCAACACCAGACAGATGCGGCATCGGCGCCATCTATGCGCGAGATGCCCAACCCATCAATGGCAGCTGTCCAATGACACATAGATTCCGTTTGGTTTGTACAGCGCCAAACAAATCGGCGCCATCTATGCGCGAGATGCCCAACCCATCAATGACAGGTGTCCAATGACGTATGACAGATGACGTTTTAACGCCATCTATGCGTGAGATGCCCAATGACGCATGACAGGTGTCCAATGACACACAGATTCCGTTTGGTTTGACAGCGCCATCTAGCGGCGGAATCCCCAACTCATGAATACAGATTCCGTCCAACAACCTGTCAATGGCGCGCGACGCCAGCGCCTCTGGTGGCGGATTTTGGAAGTTTTGAGACCGAATCCCCATAAGACATCTACTGATATATTTCCATTTTTTTATCGTGTTCTTCGATGAATTTTTCTTTTTGCAGTTTCAAAAAATTCAGCTTTTCTTCCATTAGTAGATAGTTAATAGAAATATATTTTTTATTTTGTACCGTTTTCGTACATGGTAGCTTTGTAGTTTTGGATCTCTTCAGTTGTTGGGGAGCTCCACTTCCCATTATTGAAGACCTCTCTATTACATCTTTACTTTTGCTCACCAATGATATTACCATCATTTCCTCATTCTTCGAGACATTTTGAGCTCTCTTTTTGATCTCTTTCTCCATGCTAGAAAACAGTTTTTGAGAAATTTTAGCAACAAGAATAGAGGTATTGTGTATCCCCTTTATTTTTGGATTGTAGGTTATCGGAGTGATATTAAAAAAGGTGGAAAATACGATATTCATCAGATATTTACAACTTAATCGTTTTTGAACCTTAGTATGTTTCATTAGACATTGCATTTGCAAACATTTTTATCACCATTTATATAATACCGTCTATAGGGTCTACTACTAACATTTGTACGAGCAATGTTTGAAAAAAGTTACCCTACTTGACGAAGGTTTTATGTTTTATGCGTTTTTAATGAAATTTCCGGATTTCGATTTTGGCTGTTTTAAGAAATTTAATTCAATCGAACTGTCATGTATGACGCATGACACGGGACACAGATGCCGAGCGCACAAAACACATAGAACACGATATCTAAGAATCGCAGATACAGAGCTGTAACATAAATATATGTTGAACTTCTGGTAAGTTAACTGACGCTGTCAAAATACTTGAAAAACGCATTTGCAAGTAACTACAAGTTAACTACCTGGCGATAGCTTACTAACCAAAAAGTTAACTTGCGATTGAAAAACCGTTCGATTAACGTCACAAACAGTCCGGTCTGTATAGCCAAAGGTTACAGACTCAAAAAGCTGAGTTACGCTTTGGTGAATTGGAAGCTGATCTTACTTGTAAGGCGGGTGGACCTTGGAAGCCATGCTTAATGTAAAGTCAATTCTTCTACAGTTGTAGTTAGTTGTATATAAAGTATACAGGCACTTTTAATTTCTCAATCGCAATAACAAAACTAAAGGCTCTACAGGTGATAGTCGAGTTAAGTAGGTATAGTTGAAGATACAAGTGACTATATGTACATTTAGACTAACTGTATATTTCGATAATAAAAAATATCCATGATCTTGCTGAATTCAATAATTTTTAGAGTTAAAAATGCACCCATGCATGTAGGTATTTACTATCCCAATTCACTGGTGGTGATTTTTTAATTTTTCAGGAGTTACATAGTTCCATGTGAGGCATGGAAGGTTCTTGACTTAGTTTTTGGACTTTTGCAACAGGTATTTATGAAGAAAATGGGACAGTAATGTCCTACAATGGATCATGAGTCTCCCCCTGGATCCGTGAAAATTGCGCTGTCAAATGGTGAACATGTTCTTTTCTCCATACATAAAATCAAACACTATTTTTTCTTTAAATTTAGGCAAACTTTACAAAATCGTGACCATTTTGGTTAAAATCTCGATAGTGTTCCAAGGAACCAATGGTCCCTTTTAAGCCCCATCAAAAATTGTCAATTAGCCTTGCTAGGGCACATGAGTCTTAATAGGAATATCTAGAAATCACGAAAATATTAATATTTCGTTTTTTGTTGTATAGGAAAGTCGGGTATATTGTACCGGATTTTACCACCTCAAGATTTAATGAATTATAGATTTCTAAGGCTATCTGGAATATTTTGCCTTACAAAGAACTCGCCCGTGAGAAAACCATTTTAGTCATTTGGAATTTCTTTTGACGTCATTATACAGGTGATTGGCAACTTATTTTATACCGAAATAATACTCATTAAAAATATTATTGAAACATCTTCATGAATACATTCTTAGCTTTAGGATAGTGTCCAATTGATGTCATATTGGATTTTTACAGAGTTTTTGACTCTGACGTAAAAAATGTATAAATATCTGCAAAACAGCTGTTGCACCATTTCTCAATAGATGGCGCACATGGTGCCAGAATACCAGAGTACCAGTTATGAATTTGGATTTGGAATAGTAACTGTAAGATCACAATTTTTTACGAAAGAATCATGGATGCCGATCATATAACCCATATTCTCTCAGATCGACGTGTCGTTGGCAGTTTATAAAAATTGACAACTATTTTAATCGGTCTGTATAGTTATAATCTACTCACTTTTGTTTTCAAATTATCTTCTATAAAAGAAGCAATTGTTCTCATCACCTCGCTTTTAAATACGCGACTGTCGAAAAGTAAAACTTAATAAGCTGCCCTCGTTCACTGATCTTCATTAAAGCAAAAGGAATTAAACGCGAGACTAAATTCCTTCAAAATCCCTGGAACAACAGAATCGCACAGGGAATTTAACTAACTTTACGGGAGTGCTCAAAAAAGGAACACCGAGCGAGCGAAAACGGACATTCCAGATAAAACTCGAGGAGATACTTTATCAGCTGCTTTTCAGGTCAGCGATTATTTCAAGCTGGCTCATTAGAATGCGCACTTACAGCGCGCCAAACTGCATTTCTAGTTAGATGCAACCTAGTATCAACAAAACATTTAAGAAAGTTTGCGTCAGATAGAGTTTTAATGAATCTCGTAAGCCGGTGGAAAGTTTCCACATTAGCATGCGAAAAGGCTGTTGATAAAAGCGTGATGATTTTTGCCATGTTCCGCTGAGATTTGACTCTTCAGAGTTTCGTGCTAATTAAGCGACTTCTAAGTTATAAAAAATTGCGAATTTTAACTAGACATCACTATCGTTATGCCACCGCTACCAGTACTGTTAGATCAAAAATGCTGAGAACGGTAAACGTGACGGTAGATATTATGATTCATGCCATTGCTAAGTCGAGTCTTGCTCACGAATAAATTTGCTATTTTTTTGAGGAAACGATAGGCCCAAACGGCATATACGGCCAAAGACTCAAAACGGTGCCTAACTTCAATTTGAAGAGAAAACTCTGCTGGTTACCTGTAATACCAGTTCTTACCTACTGTTAAATTTTATTCCGATGGTAGAGCTAAGAACAGATTACAGGTTGTTCAAAACAGTGGCGTAAGATTTATCTTTGGTTTTAGACGTTTTGATCAGATCTCAAGTAAGTTTACTTCGTTGTGTTGGTTGCAAATGCCCTATTTAGTGAAGCTTAATAATCTCGTTCTCATCCACAAATCAATTCTCACATCTAAACCTCTAAGTCCTAGAGAAAAGTTAGTTCTTAGAGGTAGTGCACATGATAGATGCATTAGGCATAGAAGCACAATCACTATTCTCCACCGTAATTACATTTTTATTCCAGCGCAGTTTCACATACAATACTGCTAGTTCGAGTATTATAACCACATAGGTGCAACTCTGAAGCGATGTCCTCAAACCGATTTAAGAATAATATCAAAGCTTCATTAATAATGAGTCATATTGGAACACACTATGAACAGTCATTGCATAATATTATTGCCCACCATTTGTCATATGCATCCTTTTTTCTTTTTTTTTCTTATTTTTTGATGTGTAACAATTCATAATTTGTACCATGCTCTGCATTGCCATTCATGTCACATTACTCACCTTGGACTTAGTAAGTATTATTTTTTTCTTCTTCTTTCCGTACTAGTGATCTTTGCTTTGCTTATTTTGGATGACATGGGGGGTAGGGGAGTCTAGATGATGATTACGTCATCGGTAGTTATCTACCTTTTTACACGAATATCAACACTCACATTGTCTTTGCTTAAAAACGAAACGCAGTTTCGGGGATTCCCGCAAATAATGCATACGTTTAGCGAACAGCGCGCGGTAATTCCGCTACTCGGTTCTAAAGCGTCTAAATTTCCTCAGTGTATTGTTTCGTTTGGATATCTACTATAGCAAGTAGACGTATTGTAAGCATAGTAAAGCAAGTTAACATTTGTGTTACCATTGATTCCATTAGCCAAAGTTTAATGTTTAAATAAGATGACGTTTCACATAGACAAATCCAAGTCAAAGTTTTAAAAATTCTCATACAAGTACGAAAGTACAAAATGTACAAAAGTTATTTAACGAAGTGTGGCGAAATTACAAGCAAAATCCGACAATGAATTAGATATTATTGTATCTAAGAGAATCGAAGAAGAATTGCAAGCGGCGACCAGGAATAAATCCAACCTATTAATTTTTTTTCTAAGGTGAGTGACGAAATCTTCTTGGGTACCTATGAGTACTAGGAATATTAGAAATCGCCAAAAAGTTTCTCTTTACTGATTAGAAAATATTATGGCCTATCTCAAAGTATAGAGGTAATATTCATTATATTATAGATTTATTTCTTATGATTGATTCCGTCAATTGGTCACAAAGTACAGGATGTTAGTTTTATACATATATACAGAAAACTAACACCCTGTATTTTGTGGCCGGAACGAATTGCTCGTTTAAACATATTAGATTTAAAGCCATAGGGTTTTGTATTTACCATATATATTGCTATACTTTGTATTTATGTAGCTTAATAACAGAATCTTTATCAGAAGCCATAGAAAGTTTTCATTTTCAAGCAACCTGTAAACCTGCAGAAAAAACACAAATTATACAGTCAGCCTCAAATATTAAAAAAGAGGAAGAAGATAAAATAAATCCTGGTAATGAATCACAACAGCAATGCGAAATTAATGAAAATACAGATAAACAGAGAGCAAAACCTTCTCACGAAGCTATGAAAAATAAGATTACTCTACTCGAAAAAAATTTTAATGCTTTGTATTCTGCCAGAGATACTATGCCAAGCCGTGCTGAAGTTGATAAACAGATCATTAAGTTGCGCGAGGAAATAAAAACAGCAAAACAGTCTTTAAACAGGAAGGTTCAAAACGCAGTTGCTCACAAGAAACACAGGGATGGTATGAAAAGAAAGTTAGAAGATATTTGTCATGAACATCCAGAAATAAAAGAAAATACTATCTCTGAGGGATTCAGTGGGACGTCCTAGTCTTAAAAACAATCAACATTCACTATTGAAAACAATCACGGATATAGCTTTATTTGGGAGTGCAGCAGATGATAGAAGACGAACGGAATCAATTCGCAGCGTAAACTTTTGATGAACTCACACAAGAATCATGTAAAATAGGATTTGACATTAATCGCAGTGGTACATATCTTCGTTTGATTCCCAGAAAATCTAATTCTGCAGAGGGACGAAGACATGTATCGACAGTCCCTGTTAAGCTGATTTGGGCTCAAACTGATCACCACAAGAGCCACTTAGATAGCAAGTTCGCTGAAACATCAATCCATTATTTAGAGAACATAGCATCCATACTTGGACCAGATCAAGTATTTTTCATATCTCAAGATGATAAAGCTCGAGTCCCTATTGGCGTGACTGCGGCAAATAAGCAAGCACCTCTTCTAATGCACATGGAATATAGAATCAAATTGCCTGATCACGATTGGGTAATCACTCAGCGTCATAAATTAATATCATCTGCTTATGCTGGTATCAAAATCACTTCCAATATGCTAGGACAACCGCAAGCCGTTGGATATTCTGGACCAACATACATCATTATTCGAAGTGGAAAGCATAGTTCATCTACTGCTAATACTCATGCTTAGGCTTTCGAGACGCTTCTCGAACTTGAAGAGTTTCGACCATTAGCTAAAACTGACCATGGACTAGTAAAACCAGTGGTAATTATGACGGTTGATGGAGGGCCAGATGAAGAACCACGTTATCAAAAAGTCATAGGGTTTGCTATACAACACTTTAAGCGACATGATCTCGATGCATTGTTTTTAGCTACCAATGCTCCTGGAAGTGAGAAGTGAGAAGTGCGTATAACAGAGTAGAGCACAGAATGGCTCCTCTTAGTCGGGAACTGGCTGGTTTAATATTGCCTCATGATCATTTTGGGTCTCATTTGAATGAACGTGGCGTTACAATTGATGAACATTTAGAAAGATCTAATTTCGAATTCGCAGGAAATGTATTAGCTGAGGTATGGAGTTCAATGGAAATTGATGCCTATAATGTTAATGCAAAATATGTTGGGGCAGGTGAACAAGATCTTCCTGATTTTCCAGACATTAAATGGTATTCGGAACAAGCGCGTGAGAGCCAATACTTGCTTCAAATAGTAGAATGTAGAAATACAGAATGCGGTCGTCCAAGAAGTGGCCTATTTAGATTGCTAGACAATAGGTTTCTTCCACCACCTGTAAAAGTAAAAAAACAGTTGATGACTTGGTTTTAGATGAAGGAGGGCAATTTCTTAATCTTCCAGTCAATTTAGCACTACACTTAAGACTTATGTGCTTCACTCAAATATTTCCTGCAAATGCCCTACGATCATTTTTGTCCGAAGGTAAAATTGAGGCTATCAAGTCGAACATGCAAAACGTGTGGTCTTTATCATGCTTCCGTCAAGTCACTAAATCGTCACATCGAAAATATCCATAAAAAAGTAAACACGCACACTGAAAGGAAATTTAGAAATATAAGAGTCGCTGCTCGTCGTGCTAATGAACTGATGTGCATTATTCAAAATTTAGAGCACCATGATGTTGAAAGGCTCGATGAGAACGACGTAGACATTCCAAAATCCGATGAAAGCGAGCAAACTCACAACATTGAACAGCAATCGATTCAATCCAATGTCATCGAAAACTTAAAATCATGGATTCAAGTTTCATGGACTGAAGACTGTTAATTTGAATTTAATGTATGTACCAAAAATTTAAAATAAGTTTGTTATGTTAGTAAGATATAATATGTTTGTCCTTTACTCTATGTTGAATAGGTACCGTATCAGTATAATATAATCTCTATCCTAAGTCTATTTTCTTATTTGACCACCAGTGGTACAAGTGTAGATACTGTTTCTATGCGACATAAATCTGTTGTGCTTTTAAAAAGGTTTCTCTTATGAGACATACGGTTACTCGAATGGTATGGGATACTTCACGTACCACCGGTGGCGCACTCGGCTGTAAAGAGAGCCGTTATGAGCAGAATAGAAACGCACACTCGGCTGTAAAGAGGGACGCTATGAACAAAATAAAAACGCACATATTTTGGATTAATCCATTTTTATTTCAAATAAGGAATGAGTTGTACTGAAAATTCATGGAAAACTTAAGTTAAAGATATACAACGAAAAAATGCAAATATATTAATTGTGCTGTTGATTAAAACATTGCAGACACATTGTAGGTTTGTCGGGACAATCCATGCAAAATGTACAAACTCTTTTAGCTTTTTTCATTGCTATTTTATAGCCTAGCTCATTTTGTATCGTCTGGTAGCATAAAGTACATCGCTTCCTGCACTCTCTTGCTGTACCTTCGTACCTTCCCATTTAATGATTGGTAAAAATATTACCACTTTTAGATCGAGGCCTCTTTCTTGTACGTTGCGGGATTGTATCATTTTCGTCTTCTTCTTGTAAAATCCCATCGGTTTCCTGTTCATCTTCTAATAAGCCCAATATCACCTTCTGACGAATCTGCAGCACATCCATTTTGTGTACATTGTTTCCATAGTTATTATATAACACCCACATGTTTACGATGCAAGTACCAAGAACTACTTCAAAAAATACATTTTTGTACCACTTGATGCTTTTCCTAATGGACGTGTAATATGATGATCTAAGACATCAACGCCTCAATTGCCAAAGTATATCAATTTTTTTAAGCAGCAAGTCCCATATTCTATTGACAGCTTCAGATCGTACCTTCAAGGGGAAGAACATTGGTATGACATGCCATAAACACGCTATAGTTTAACAGCCCGTCAATACGTCGTTTTAAACTATATTGAATTCATATTTTGGGGTTACAAAGTACTGAAGCGAGTTGTCACAAGCCGTTGTCATGAAATTTTTAACTGTTACTTTTACATCCATTTCATCTTCCTGAATTTTAGCTTGCTATTTTAACTCGTTCAAAAGGTAGGTAGGGGAGGTGGGCTCTTTGAAAACCACTGTATATTTACCAAAAATAAGGTTCTGTGTACTTGGGTTTTTTTTGTTTGACTGCCCGTTCGTTTGAATATGAGAAAACTGTTGATATAACCACACTATATTTTTACAAAACAAACATTACAAAGCAGGTAGTATTTAGACTGTTATATGAACCAACTACCCTTCATGTCCGCGTATGTGACTTTCTTCCACTACGCTCTATGATTTTATTCGCTGGGGGTTGTAATTTAATAAAAAGAAAACCGGGGACCCAATTTCATAAATAACGATGTGCATGGAAACCCAATATTACGATAAATCAATGCTTACATGCAACTTTTAAAAATAATGTCGCCGCTTGCGTGAAACTGTTTGATATGGAAAGTCTGTAAATAGTATTTCCATCATCATAATTGCTGTTTTGTTTTGAATAGCTACGTTTCGTTTATCGCTATTAAAATGCAATATTTCAGTAAAAGTTTGGAATATGTATTTGCCATGAATATTAATCCTACAAAAATATATGTTGCAATAATAACTAAAACTAAATAAAAGGAGGGTCATAAACGAATATGAATCCTAATTTTACTCATTATATTAGTAGTTAATAGAATGTCAAGCAGATTGACCCGGTATTTATCGCGCATTTCACATTATCTGCTATTGAGTTAGAAATAATTCTCCGATAAAATGCCCTACCATATTCAGACGTTCACTTACAATTTCCATCGTTGCAGCAATGTCTCCATGTAAGAGAGCAGTATTTCCCTTAGAAGTAAATCTCGAATCAAAATCACTATCCTAGGTTTTAATGACTATTCCACCTAGTGTTACGAAAATAACATAATATGTAAAATTCTTCACTCTGGAAGTCTCCCTGTGATCGGTATTTTATATTGTGTCCTCTGCATCGATGTTTGTATACTTTGTTGTTCGTTTATTTGAGATGGCTCGTCCAGAAAGAGGATTCCAACGTTGTACTTATTGTTTTTAATTGATATTGTAATGACTTCAATTATACAATAATCATCTATCACGTCCTGAACCTTTCTTTGAAAGCCTGACATGAACACAGAACAAATTTTCTTTCTGGCTTGATATTTAATGAGTGTGGTAGCATCCACGAGAATTTTTTGCTTTGCATCTTAGCTGATCAGCCAAGACTATCCTCCTCCTCTATCTTTATCATTGCTAAGACCTTCAGATAGGATGGATATTTTCTGGTGGAATATGTCAACCCATTTTCTAGTTGCTCCTGTGAATTTCTAGGTATACTCTAGTGCAGTACCGACAAATGTAAAACCAAATCACTTTGCAACAACAAATGCAAAAAGAAAATGAAAATTATATTATAATTTTCAGTTAAAGATAAGTTTTAGTATTATTTCTTTTATTTATGTCAATTTAAATTACACTTTCAATCACCTTTACCTTTTGTATGTGTTCCATTTACGAGAACTGTTCATAAATTATTTATTATTGTTATTAATTCATGTTTACGATTAGGCTGGATTAAAAAAGCACAGTAAATTATTCATGGAAATAGTGGCGGGTGCAAGTACACCAAAATAATTTATCTGACTGTAATAAGGTGATACGTATATATTTTTGTGAAAATGTTTATACTTAACATTGTCACAATTTAGATAGAATGACGAGAGCATTGCATAGTAAGCACATCCTAATGTACATTATACAGGGTGTAAACGTTATGGTAGTATTATTGAACTGGGTAATAGGGGGGGTCAAATCAAGCCAAAAAAGTCAAAAGTCAATATATTTTTCTCTAAATGGCTTTATAGTTTACAACTTTAAGTGCTTTATATCGACCACAATCACCACAATCTTACTAATTTTTATAATCTAATCTTAAACGTTTTTAAATTGGGTAATTAACAAATAAATGGCATTAAGTCTTTCTAAGTTAAGATAAAATTTGAAGTCAGTAAGTAAGTAAGTTTTATTACATTAAATATTTAAAACACACATGACAACAGCGCGTCGGTGTTTCATCACTCTTATCGAACCGGCAATCGATCGCAAACGGTAACAGTGGTTAGTTATCGTTTTGTATAGATAAATTACTTTATCGTTTTGTCGAGCAGAGCATGTGGCGTGTTTTTTGTTTTTGTTATCGTACGGCGTCGTGTTTATTTACAATATTCTCGAATCAAGAGTTCGCCGACATGTTGTTAGTTCAAGGTGTGCAGGACATTTCCAACAAAGTTTTAAAATAAGTATTTGTGCGGGTATTCTTGATGATCAGGTAATTGGTCCTTTCGAGTTACCCCCAAAGTTGTCAGGAAGAGGATACCTTAGCTTTCTAGCCAATAACCTACCAGAACTTTTGGAACAGACCTTAGACAACATGCCATTACAACGGAGATAGAATTTGTGGTTGCTTCATGACGGGGCACCACCACACATGTTTAGAGGCGTCATTAAGTATTTGAATGAATAATATCCAAATCGCTGGATCTGTTGAAATGCTCCTGGTCCTCGAAAATGGCCAGCAGGGTCTCCTGACCTCAATCCGATGGATATCTGGTATGGGGAGGATCTTAAAGGGATCGTTTATGGGGCTGGTCCAATAACAACTGAAGTACAACTTCGCGAAAAAAAATTAATGCGGCTGAAATAATAAATGGACAACTTCGAGGACCTAGAGTAAGAAGAGAATGGGTTCGTCGGAATGAAGCTTGTGTGGAAAGTGGAGGACTACATTTTGAACACCTTCTTTAAATACAAAAAAAATGCAGTGTGGGTTTTGAAAAGAAAGACAATGTATGTATCAAAATTGTCTTCCCTATTTATAAGTGGATTTTTTTCATATTTCATATTTCAATAAACATTCACACACTAGGTGAAGCGCTGAGACAGTTAGTGATAGGTCCGTTTTTTTTTTAATTGCTTGCGTTTTACGAGTACATTATCAAATAATGAAATAATACCTTAGAGCCAAAAATAACAAACTCCATCTTTATTCACACTGCGTTCCGTCGTAATTTGCGTCTGGCACTGCGGCGTTGTCAGATTTTCTTTTACTTTAAAGTGCCGTTTTGAACACCATCTTATATGAAACTTTTTGCTTCTTCTAACACCCTCTATCACCCATTTAAATAATGACTATCATAACGTTTATTTAGGTCTCGCTGCTAGCTTGTCGATCGCTCAATTATTTGTTTATTCCCAAAAAGCAAGTTCTAACTATCAGAGATTATCAAAAAAATGCAAGGCAGCAATTCAGGAGTTTGTTCAAAAACACATCTATATACACTGGTAGGATATATTATTATTTTCTTCCAACGTTCGACAGGTACACCGTCAAGCATAAATGCCAGTTAGGGCAGTTAGTTTTAGTAGCTCATACCCTGTATGAAAACTCTCCAACAACCGAATTATACGGTTCTAGAATCTAATCTGGGTGTTATAACTCCAATTCAAAATTAAGACACTTCCCCGGGGCCTTGCGCCAGGAAGCGAACGATATATTTTTTAAAGAACATTGGCGCTGCCGACTACCCCAGCAGACGTGATGGGATGGGTCGACTTCGGCCCTTTCATAGGGCCATTCAAAGGCGCAACAAGAAACCAAATTGAACGGAAATTTCTTCATGGCTTTAATCGGGCGGCAGCCAAATGCCAGCAGTTGCGTAAAGTTCAGGGACGGAGAGAAAAAGTTTTAGTAGAGGGCTGGTAGTCAAGCTTGGATTATCCTGTAGAGGGTGCCCTAAAGGTTGATACTTTCCTTTAAATGGCATACAGATTTTTTCTAGTAGGCTATACCCGAAACACTTGAGATTACCGAGATATTAACCTCCGCAAAATCAATCAAACCTAAACAAAAACCTGTTACGGTCCTGCACCTCTATCAGATCAAGCGTGAACACGTACAATGCGGATCAGTACTCAATCCAGGGGTGTCCGCGTTTGTAAACAAAATCCTTACACATCGGTTCTAAAAAACAATGCCGCTCTCTTACAGCAATATTGAAATTGTCCATATTATTTAAAATCATGGTGAGTATTTTCAAAGTGCTACCGAGGCTTCGCGAGAGCATGCAGATCGTTTTTAAATGTTCTTTGTGATTTCGTTTTTTGTTTAGGGCGAAATGAAATGTTTAGTGTATGAAAGAGAGGTGAACATCGTTGACGAACTACGTGTGCGAATTTAGCAATCTGCTGCATTTATTTGGGAAAGGCAGTCATTCAAAGGGCCTACGTGGAAACTCCCAACTTTCAGGATAGCGTGTATAGAGGAGTATAATCAATAGCCGCCATTCAGGTTTGACTACCTCGTGGATGCCTTTGGAGAAAAATTGGATTGAATATTTGGAGTAAATTCTGTATAAAAAACTTCAACACTTTCTACTTTGCAACTACTCTGAAGTTTAGCTAAAATGTATATAGCGTATAGTAACCCTATCCGACCATAGCGTTATTTGAATAATGCTCATGTTTTGTCCTTATTCAGTTTCATGTTACTTTTGAACGCACTTTCTAGTCTAGAGACATTGCCATATTCTTCTCAATCATCCTGTATAGGCACTTGCATCCATCTTTAAGAATAACTCAGTTTTTCTTCCGTTTTTTCGCTCGTATGTTAAAGAAGAACCCACTAATGGTGTGTGTATTTCCTGCTGGAAGAATCAACGATTGGAATAAATGCATACAGGTCTGATCAAACTATCAGAGATAAAATTAAATTTTTCTCACTCCGAATACAAAGCAACATTTGAACCATTAAATATTAATATGGTATTACAAGATAGCAAGGACACAAAAATTTTAAGTGGACAACCAGTGATATCTGCAGTAGTGTTTTCAGCAGGTTTTACCGGGAGGCTACTGAAATGCTGGAGTGCTGTCTAAACAAGAGCAGCACTATTGTGCTTATCGAAACCTCATACTTTCTAATGTAACATTGAAACTCAACCTGTGGATTACACGTCGATAATCCTTCATGCTCATTTGCTAGATGTGCATGGGGGATTATCTAATAGTTTTTGTTTCATTGGTTTGAAGGTGCAATACAGAAAAATCCATTTCGTAATTGAATAGATCATACTTCTTAAAAACAATGAAAATATTTCCCGTTATCTGTGAGCTTGAATGGAGAAATTTAAGTTCCACTGCTATTTGAACTACTACTGAAGTTACGTTTTGAATTAAAAAAGATGCAGGCTCATGTGCTCGCCCCTTGTTCCACATGTTGCAAACTGGCTCCAGGAATATGGCGTTCTCCCATTTGATACGAAAGGTTGAGTAGTAATGTATCTCCAAGAAAGAATAAACTTTATAGAACTTTTATATTTAATAATCAATCTCCATGACAAATAAAAATTAAGAAACTATGAGACAGAAATAAGCGCGGTTGGATATTAAACGTATCTTCACGAGTTGATTGTTGTTTACACCTTCAAACCTTCGACGACACTGTCATGTGCTGTCTGGGCATATCTCCCATCATCACAACTTTATTTTTTCCGGCAATATACGGCGTCTGCCTTCGGCGTCGGCGGACTTTTTGCCACAGCCTATTTGAGACTAGTTGCCCGGAATCATTGGTCCCTTTCTATGTTTAGTCAAGCAAAAAATGTCACGGCGGGCGATCGAGAAAATCCATGTTTATACACACACAATATTTGGGGCATCTCCATCGACATCGGAACACGCATTCCTGGCAAGTTTGTATGATGTCTGTTGACCGGATTAAGAATTTAGTTGAAAGTGCAATCACTTTCAAATATGGTGGATGCAATTTAACAAGCGCTGCACAACATTTGCCCGACCCATATGTAGTAGTAATAGTGGCTAGGCGAATCCTAGCAACTGAGCCACATTTGACCGTGTTTGCTGATACCGTAGTACCAACACTGAGTACAGCCACGAGTCGTACATTGTATCACAGAAATGACACGCCAGAGTCTCACGGGAGGTACATTGGCTGCAGAGCAATCAGATAAAATCAACTCAGTAATAGTTTTCTAGTTTGCGAGATATTGCCACTTTTGAGTTTCTTCGAAAAATCCCTACTTTTTGCTCCTTTTTGCCTGTTATGGCTATAAATAACTTCTAACTTATGTTTTTTCCTGAGCTACTATTTATAGTTGGTTGAGACAACCAAGTACTCATTTGATTGAAAACTAGCACTTATTACATTTTGTTTCAATGTGAAAACATTAACTAGTTTCTGACTGATTACTCTGAAAAAAAATATACCAGTCTAATTTGGCAAACGATCTTAAAAGCTTAGATTTTTCAACATCATCTACCCATTCTTTTGGAAGATGTGCCTCTTGAGACAAGAATAAGAATGTGGTTACACAATGGTGGGTGCCTTGCGCACTATGCTAGTGCGGTAAGGGGATCCCTTGATGAAACGTTCGGTAGAGGATGGATTGGCTGGCTATGAGCAGACCAGACCTGAACCCTCCGTATTTTTCTACTGGGGATGTTTAAAAGATAAGGGCTATGGAAAAACAATTCGATCCGTCGGTCAACTGTGTCATGGAATCCGTCAAGCAGCCCTGATTCAAGTTTGACTAGATTAAAAGGACAATTTTTAAAAAGATGAAGGTTGTGTTTAAGAGTATACAATATGATAATTTAGTTTTCATTTAGTTAATTTGAGATGTTAATATTGATCCCTTATAATTGATTTGATTTGAATATTGTATGAGTCAATGGAAACAAAAAAAATACAACCTAATGTTCTGCTCATTATTTTGATGCTGCCATACAACAATGAATAAAAAATGATAATGGATAACAGTTTCAGACATTTGCAAATATAGAAAGCTATTACAGCAACAAAAAAGTTGTTATTTTTGACACAGAAGGCAGCTGCACTTATTATTTTTTATTTGCAGTGTTTCGCATGATGAAAGACAAAAATTGAAATCATTCAGTTTTTAGTAAGAAGAACCTACAAAAATGTCATACTATTTTTGAAAGAGCATCTAGTAGCTAGTTTATAAGGTCATTAGCTGACTTAGGCCCAATTTCACCAATAACAGTCCGTTATTCTCCACCTATAGGGTAACAGACCGTCAGATACAGCGAATGAGCTTCAAGTTCCAATCAACAAATTTTAGCAACCAATACCTGTGAAATGTTGAAAACAAAATACTGTCAAATTATGATATGACAACTTGTCATTGAAACATTACCAGCTTATTGAATATTAAGAAATTACATATAATTCAGTCAAAATTTTAAGAAACGTCTGATTTTTTAATTAAATTCATGTTTTAATTACTATTGTTGATTTTTTATTCATGTTTATATTATTTTCTTCAATTTATACGCGATACTGGGTGTTTTTTCCTATAAACCTCTTGCAGACAGCCATTAAGCACCTACTTGATGACAGGCTCTACCAAAAGATATTGCTCGTTTCCAAACATTCATTCATTTACTTGCCGTTCATCAGAACCATTATGGCACCTTAGATTGATATTCCCACAAAACCATTCAGGTTTGTTGATATCCATACATCCATAAAGTTGAATATTTTTCGTTGTTCAGGAACAACTGTATCCCCCTATAGCCCCACGGTACCCAATGGGTGTTTAGGCCTTAGGCCTTCGTGGTAGTTGGAGTATAAAGAAAAAAGAAAAAACTGAACAAACATCCACACTATATTCACAGCGATTAAGAAATTCCCAAATATTTGCCTTAAAGCTACCAGCAAACCTATAAAACCTGAAAAAAAAACTACAAATTTGCCATATTTTTCTTTTTTCACGAGTACACATTCCAGCTTATATTTATATTAAACATTATTTGAATACAGTTGATTATTGCATTTCAAGGAGCGACACATGTGTGGGATCTCTCAACTCTTGGTACCAGTCACAAAACATAGATACTCTGAAGGTTTAATTCCATGCTATTCAATCACAACACGGTGACTTGTGTGGTTGTCAGCGGCCACTTTGTAAGGGTACGACAGGGTTGCCAGATTCTGCATTAATATCCCGTTTCACCCTCCTGGTCCCAGTGGAGTAAGTTCCGCCAACTGTTGAAATATACTCTACTATGCTTTATAAGACTATTCGTGACATTTTTCCCAAAATCATTGCACAACACTTGAAAAAATGCAAACGAAAATTTAAAATTATGTCCATGACGCCGCAAAATAGCTCCGTCGGTACCTTGGGTTATACATCTTGACAGTAGGGATGTTCGATAGGATCCTATATTTAGAAGTATCAATACATTTCACGAGTATCGTCATCTTTCGATCCGGACTGTGTCAGAAATAGTGACTACCATTTGGCTGCGACATTACCCTGCCAAATCAGACATATCTTTCATCATTTTCAAAGAAATTGTACAAAATCTTAAAATTTGTGAAGTTAGGAAGTTTCACTTCTTAAGTTCTTACCAGACATGCCCAAATCATCAGTTGCTGCCGTGATATTCATCCCGACCACTGCATCCCCACGGCTAGGCGACCTGTATGTTAAATTTGTATTGATAGGCCAGCGGGTTATGCTATAAATCATGTCACAGTGTTTGTGCACTGATTGCAACGGTTAGATGATACCAAAAATATTTTCATAAATAGGAGATCTTTCCCATTTCGGATCGAACAATCTACTAAAGATGCTTATAATCATGATACCTAGTAAATTTTCACGAAAAAAATTCTAAACCAGCAAATGTAAAAGATTCATTTCGCACCCTGCACCACGGGACGTGATCGTCGTTAGACTTGGCAACCCTGTGAGTGTCAGATAGATATCCCTGCCAGTCAAAAAAGAAAAATAGACAAATAATAAACATTACTAGTTTTTTTGATTTTTGGACTTAAAAGCCATTATCTGTGAAACATTTTTCATAGTTTTTTGTCTATGTCCATAGTAATTGCATTATGCATCAGGATGATGTAGGGATTGACACGTCGTACACTTATTGTCTGTGTTTTAGGATGGAGGGGACATAATGTTTTTATTGCGTTGAAGAAATTCATTAACCCATAAATTGATGAATGATTACTATTATGACGTAAAGTAAGATGAGGAATTGGATGGAATGTATTTTATATTCTATTTTCTTGCAAAATACAGACAAATCCACACTATTCAACAGGTATGTAACGATAACTCTCAGTATATAGAAGTTGGTAAATTCGAGAGTGCCATGCATTAACAAACGTCCAAACCTGCTGCCAAATTTAACAGCTAGAAACTCGACCTATTATTTGCCGCATTCCCATTCGCTGGGTGGGATAACGGATTGTTAAATGTAAACCTATAACATATATCAAAATACATTAAAGTTGTCCTGTATTTCCTGTACAAAAGCATCATGTTGGAATCAAAAAGTGGTCTTGTTTATAATACAGTCGAATTTTCACGATTTCATTCAATATTTCAATAGAAATCACTGATATTCAGAGACCTTTGACAGCTTCCGTCAAATTCCATTTCAATAAGGTCTTTTCCTATTGGTCCAACTGACTGTTAAATATTAATGTTGGTGAAATTGGCGCTTTGTCTGGTACATGTTTTTCACATTAATTAACCAAACTTCAATAGAATGTAATAATTTAGTTTTTTAACATAACGTGCTAGTTTTGAATGAAATGAATACTCGGTTGTAAACCTACTATTAATTGTAGCCCAGGAAACAAATCATAAGCTAGAAGTTCTTTATAGACATGACGAGAAAAAAGGAGCAAAAATAGGGATTCTTCGAAAAAACTCAAAAGTGGCAGTATCTCGAAAACTAGAAAACTTTTACTGAGGTGTAGCGTGTAATTTTCCGTGACACCCGGTATAGTGGTAACTAATATAATAAAGCAACTCCGGGGATAAGATGAGATAGATCTATTATTAATATTGCACCCACGTTAGTGATATAGACTACATCCAACACAATACTGAATTGTAATATCGAGCCAATAAAGAAATATTGCAAATTAATATTGTACCAATGTTTCCAAATGTCCACATTTTTTCCTTGCATCAATATTCGAAAATTACTTTGGGCCAATGTATCGGTCATATTGTTTCTATATTGGGACAATATACGTGTTCTACTTGGGTCATAGAATCGTTATGTACAACAATACGGTGCTTGGTTACATACCTACTTATGAAATGTTCAATTATCTGCTCTTCCATTTAACTCCCCAGTAATTAATCTTGAGCAACAATAAATATGATCTAATCTTTCATTACAACTTTCTATCCAATTGTAATAACTGACAGATTTTGAAATAGTTAAGAGAAAGAAGAATGATGCAAAAATTAAGGCAATAAGCGAAACAAGGTCTGAATACCAACATAAACCCATTCTGTTTATTATAAAGCCATCGACGGGTAAATTTTCTGTAAATAATTCGGCGTTTTTAGTCAAGTGGAAATGCTACTACAAAGGGCATATGTAAAGAGCTTTTGTTACAGTGATGTTTTATGATATGGTACTGATATTGACCGACTGCCCCTAAAATTTACATTGCATGTGTTTCTCCTAAACTCAATTTTTTCATATAAATATTTAGGTAAATCACTAAAAATTATTGAACGGCAGAAACTTAGAAAATCAGATAAAAATCCATTTTTCATATTCAACCATTTAACATTTTTCAATGTGTGTGAAACATTTTCATATTTTCTAATACCAAAAATAAAGCGTAAGCATGAGTTTTGAACACTTAAGTTTTAAGGATCGCACATAAACTGGTGAGCCGTGATGACATTGAGATAAAATCAAGGAATTACTTAACTAAATATGAAAAACCATTGTTCAATGTGGAGCGAACAGGCAATTTGAAAAATTTATTGTGTTTCACAGTATCGAGTTGTGCCGAAAAATACGAAAAGGGCCTAATAATGAATGCAAAAGCCGAAGCTATCAAATTGCCGAAATAGTAGGTCAAGAAAACGAATCATAAGATAATCGGGCTGACAGGATTATTTTGCAATTAATGTTTTCTGATCGACTCAACAGAAGCCTATTTATAGCGACAAATATTCGTTTATCCGGAAACGATGTGCGTGTCACAAATTCATTACGAATCGACAATTAAAAGAACGCTCTGCAGTAATGTAAATCTAATTGACATAGTTTAATGACGCTTTTTGCTTTCAGACTACTCTGTATTGGATTCACTGTCACGCTAATTCAACTTCGGACTTACTTACGTATTTAGCTATTGAACTGAATAATAGAAAGGGGGTTATTTGAGAAACGTTAATGGTATGGCGGAAATAATTAGCTACCCATTGTTGCATAGAATAAGTGAAGAGATGTATATTGTTTCATACATGGTGGCGCATCGAAAACGAAACAGACGCATTTACTGGCAGCTCAGTTTTTTTTTGGAAAAACGCTCAGACCCGTCAATTTTGTTTTCGAGGGAGACACAAGTTTGGCAAAAAATCACGTAAGCACGTGCAGCCCCCTAAGCGGGGGTGATACCACCCCCAAAATCTTAAATGGAAAGGGGGGTCGAGTGATACCTTATTTTAAAGGTCCTTCAATTCCCTTCATAACGATATAAAATTAATGTACTTGAGTTCAGTAGTTTTGATGATTTATTAATTGAAAGCTTAAGTAAAACTAATACATCATCATTAGTGGAGATTAATACATTTGGCAGCAAAGTAATTTAAAAATGAAGAATGAACTGACCCGTTAGGCAAGTAAATGTTGAAAATGACCACCATGACTCTCCATGCAATAATAAAGATTTTGCTCAAAACGTTGCCGCACATTTTGCAATATTTGAGGAGTAATTTGAAGGCACTCATTCACAATTCTTTGTCGCAGGTCTTCTAATGATGTTGGCTGAGTAGCTTAGACTTTGCCTTTTAAATGACCCCACATAAAGAAATCCAAAGATGATAAATCTGGCGATCTTGGGCGCAATTCAATGACACCTCTTCTACCAATCCATCGATCTGGAAACGTCTGATCTAAATATTGTCGAACACGTAATGCGTAATTTGGTAGGGCACCATCCTGTTGGAACATCAACCTATTCGCAATGTACCGCCGATCATTCTGATTTTCAATTATGGCTGTTAATGCAGGATCTATGGCGTCTTCCAGTAATTCCAAATACATTTCACCGATCAAATTTCCAGGTAAGAAAAAAGGTTCCAACTAAATGATTGCCAAAAATACCAGCCCAAACATCTAATTTTTTTGGCTGCTCTGTATGAACCTCATGATAAATTCTGGGATTAGAATCGGACCAATATTGGCAGTTATGACGATTTACTACGCCATTTAAGAAAAAGGAACATTCGTCGGAAAAGCAAATGTTGAATAGAAAATGTTCATCGTTTATAATTCGTTCACTCATATCTTCACAAAATTGTAATCGCCGATCACAATCGCCTTCATTAAGTTCTTGTACCAGGTGAATTGTATACGGATGAAAACTATGGGCCTTTAGAATCCGTTGGACAGTGCGTCGACTAACACCACACACAGTCTCCAGGTTGCGGGTACTTAACGTAGGATCTACATAAACTTGCCCTAAAACCCCTACTTCTATTGCTTCGCTCCTTATCGGATTTTGAATGTTGCATTTTTTATTGGCGACTGACCCAGTTTCCCGAAATTTAGCTACAAGTTCTAGAACATAATTTCGATGCACGTTACTGTTCTCATGTCGCTCATTAAATATTTCTGCTGTTCTATTAGCGCACTGATTATTTCCGAAAAATATTTAGATAATTTCAGCTCTTTCTGCTGTGGAATATAGCATGGTTAATTTATGTAATAAAGCGTTACAAGTTATTTTAGCAACAAAGTTTGGTCAAATCAATCGCAAACTATGTATTAAATTTCTATTTAAAATAAGTACGAGATATTTCCTTATCTTTCTTCAAGAAATAACTTTTTTGCCACAAAAAAAACGTTCCATTAGCTATTTTCAACAGAATGATACACAAACCATGGGCGTAGTGAAGAAGAGCATTTACTTATTAAGTAAATTCTTTTAGTCAAATTTCTTCTGAAAATAGTACAAACTAATTTGATGTACCTATTATAGTCTACCTTAAGCTTTAAATCAATAAATCTTCAAAACTACTGAACCGAAGCTCATGTATTTTACATCATTATAAAGGGAATTGAAAGACCTTTAAAATAAGGTATCACTCGATCCCCCCTTTCGATTTAAGTTTTCAGGGTTGGTGTCACCCCCGCCCAAGGAGCTGCACGTGCTAACGTGATTTTTTGACCAAACTTGTGTCCCCCTCGGAAAACAAAATAGACGGTTCTGACCGTTTTTCCAAATAAAACTGAGCTGCCAGTAAATGCGTCTGTTTCGTTTTCGATGCGCCACCCTATATAAGAGGCTACAGAGGTTAACGAGAGTTTTTTGCAGCGGGTTTTGAAATTACTTAGACAAACAAAAAATGCCTTGATTTTTAAGCATAAGGTACTATTCAGTTGCATGTGTTCAGTCATTTGACAAGGTTTGGCATAAGGCCTGCACTTTGAATTAAGACAACTCCTCTTTCATCCTCATTGCTCACTTCTGAAATCGTACCTGTCAAATAGGCTCCACACAGCACCATACTGAATTCACATCCATTAAACCTGTCGATTAACGAATGCCACAAGGGACTGTTTTAGGATCCACTCTCTACCTTCTGTATACTGATCATGTATGCATAGCAACATTTGCAGATGATACGGCTATCTTGGCATCCCACGAGAACCCAGACATACTGTCGCAAAATCTCCAGGGAAACTTGCTCCAAATTGAGGACTGGCTAAAGAAATTGCTCATAAAGATTAATGAAGCTAGATCATGAAAAATTCACCTCATATAGAAAAACCTTTCCACCTGTATCTTATCAATAGTTTACGAATTGCACAACATAAAATTGCTAGGTATCTCAAAATCCGTTTAAATAGAAGCCAAATACACATTTTATAAGAAAGGAAAGAAATGGGCAACAAGAGATGTATTGGATTATTGTTAGGAAATCTAAACTAGCTATAACTCTATAATGCTTTGTTGGAAAAAATTTGGACCATCCAGTTATGGGGCACAGCGAACAATAGCAATATTGCCATCCTTCAGCGATTCCAGAAAAAGGTCCAGAGAATGATCGTTCAGTGTTAGATACAGTGAAATAATTGAAATTAAGTGTTGAGACTGCCAACGTACTGTTTGATCTGGCAGCACTGGAGGTTCGAGCTTGGATGGGAGACATGCGAACATGTAATCCACCTTCAGTACAAGTTTGAACTCGCGCGAGTCCGTAGCGATTTTTTCTCGTGAAACAGTTTCTTCTTGTGTTCTAAAAATGTGTGACCTCAGTTTCAAGCAGCTTCAAACACAGTGCGACGGAAACTCGTGCTAAACAGGCATACGAAGATAGTGTTTTGTCAAGAGCCAGGGTCTTTCGGTGGTTTAAGCATTTTGTCGGTTAATAGTCAGAATGGTCAGGAAAGAGTTGTATTTGACTCACACCGCCGTTCATCAGATCTAGAACAACAAGGTACTTCAACCCTCTTGTTACACAGCAATGTCAAGAACGAGTTTTTGGCCAGGAAAAACATTCATGTGGCTCCTGAGCCTCGTTATTCGCCTCACTTGAGTCCTCGTTACTTTTGTCTCTTCCAGAAGTTGGAAAATCACCTAAAGGGAGCTCATATTGGGACAGCCGAAGACATTCCAATGGCTGTAACCAAACAATTGAAGGCTGTTCCGGTATCGTATGGCTTCAGAAGGAAGACATTTTGAGGATCACAATATAAAATTGTAATTTTATTTGAATAACAGAATTTAAAAAAATCGGTCTCACAATTAATTTACAGACCTCGTATCTATCTGATAACGAACTAGTGGAAAGGTTTAGATGCCATTTGCCTGCTGTGAGAGATCACTCACTGTTGTGATACTTTGCATGTCCTTTTTCTATTACTTTAGATTAGTCCGAAAAACATGCTTATTGGGCATACGAGCAGATTACTTAGTTATAAGCAAAATCTATCTAAGTATGTGTAGTATCCGACAGACTGATCACACTTCCTCGACAAATTATTTCACGCATCTCTCACATCGACGGACGGACCCTTCAACTGATATGCCGACGTGCTTTGCGCTTCTGATCTAACCTCCATGATACCGCTGTGCTATAGCCCTAACACAACTCAAAATTACGGAACAATCTGTCAGATGAGGTTCTTTCCAGGTCAACTGACCTTAGGCAGTTTGAAAATTGGTCCATGTCTGGCACGTGACTGACATGTTCTCCAAACTTCTGATTTCGATGGAATAACTTACATGCAAAAAGTATATTTCAAGTGTTTCCAATGTCCATGAACAAGATGTGGAAAAACGTTATAGAGTAGTTACAGCATGAGATAAGTTCTTTCACGACACTCTCTCGGAATGTAATCATATAAACTCATAGAGGTCAGGATTCCGTAAGGTGTGAGGAAAATGACCTTTAGTGAGGTGAAGCCTATACTCACATTCTATCGGTATATTCATTTTAAAATTAAATCCTATTGACTGAGTCATTAGATGTTAATGCAAGTAAATTGTGTGACCTTCTCGCTAGCTTTGGCTTAGAAAGAACAATCTTTGAACCAACTCGTGGGGACTCCTGTCTTGACAATGTTTTCCTTAGTAGTGCGATGGAGCTGTGTGGCTCTCAGGTATGTGATATTGGAATATCAGATCATAAAGGTCAGCTGGTTAAATTTCTTGGTTGTGAAACCAGAGGTTTTACTCAAAATAAAAAAATGTATAGACCAGTAACACAAAGAGGCTTGTTTATGTTACACAGTAGATTGTCGGAGATATCTTGGGATTTCATTACTGTTGATAGTACCAGTGGTGAACAAAAGTTTTGCCACTTCATGGATATTCTTCAAGAAGCCTATACACACTCTTTTCCAAAGAAAACTTATGAGGTAAGATCCGACCAGGGCAATAATATTTCCTGGTTTAATACCGAACTAAGGGCAATGCGGGAACATTTGAGGTTTTTGAGAGAGCAGAGAGCTGAAAGGGCAGTATGGTTTTGTGAGTGACCAGTATTATAAAGACTACAAAAATCTATATAGAAATAAAATAAAAAATGCTAATGACAACCTTGTAAAGAGCTCAAGTAATCCTGCTATAACCGTGTGGGATATCATTAACAAAAAAAGAGGTAAGAGTAACAAGTGCCCTGGGAGCAGTGACCTGTCATCTGATGACTTTAATAATTTTTTTTATTACATAGCAGGTAATATAGTAAATCACATCCCTGATGTACATTTAGATCCTGTTAATAAAATTGATTTCCTCAATTCCTAATCTCAAAAATAAAAACAGTAAAGATATTTCTGGTTCCAATTTAAAAATTGTAAAATGTATAAAGAACATAATTTTGATCCCCCTAACACGACTGATTAATATTTGTCTTAGAGAAAATATTTTTCCAACCGTTCTAAAGAGAGCTAGTGTCACACCTATTTTTAAGAACGGCAATGTTGATTCACCAGAGAACTACAGACCTATATCCCTTTTCCCAGTTATCTCTAAGATCTTTGAAAAATGTATGGCTTTGAGACTGGTAACCTTTTTTGAGGCAAATGAATTGTTTTCACAATATCAGTTTGGTTTTCGCCAGGGTAAGAGCACTGTTATGGGTGTACTTAACCTGATTTCTTCTATAATTGATGCTTTCCATGGAGGAGGGTATAACACGGTTCTTTTCTGCGATCTTAGTAAGGCATTTGATTGTGTGAGCCATGACATCCTTTTAAAAAAGCTCCATGCGTACAACTTTAGTTATGATTCCGTTAAACTAATTGAGTCTTACCTTAGTAATAGAACTCAGGTGGTGAGATATGATGGAGTGACATCAGCGGAGCGAAGTGTTAACATTGGCGTCCCACAGGGCTCCATCTTGGGCCCAATTCTTTTTTTAATTTACTGAGAATGGTGTTCTCCATGCGAAGCCTGCCTGGAGACAGTGATTTGGTTGGTGAAGCCAAGTTTCTGGGAGTTACTTTGGATCCAAGATTGCAATGGGGCCTTCACATTGACAGTGTTGCTGGAAAGGCCACCAAAGGTATATATGTGCTATGAAGTCTGTCTCCTTGTGTTTCTGTAGCCATTTTGAGAATGGCTTACTTTGCCATTTGCCATTCACATAAATCCTACGCCATTCTGGCTTGGGGGCATTCTTCAGGGGTCCATAGACTGTTCGCCTTGCAAAGAAGAGCAGTTAGGGCTGTGAGCCGTTTGGGCTACAGAGACGATTGCAGAGATACCTTTGTCAAGTTGGGAATCCTTACTGTGCGTTGTTTATATATTTTTGAAAATCTACTATTCGTTTAAAGAAACTCTAACTATGTAACTCATGGGGACGTCCATGAGCACAATACTAGGCATAAGAACAATCTAGTACCTCCTTATTGGCGACTGAGAAGGTGTCAAGATGGACCTGGTTATTGGGCGGTCAAATTTTTTGATGTACTTCCAGACGGCTTAAAATCGATTCCGTTTAAAGATTATAAAGTTCAAATCAAGAAAATTCTTATTAATAACTCATTTTACACGTCTGAAGAGTTTTTAAGACATAAATTTTAACTATAAATCTTAATATGTTATGTTAGCGTTATAACAATATGAGTGCTGGTGTACTTGTTTGTAATTTTTTATGATCATTAGCACTCCCTTTGTTTTAATTCTAATGCAATTCTCATTTGATCTACTGACGTATGTAAACATATTTTATGTATTGTGACATAAATAAAGAGTTGATTGATTGATTCATTTCGTAGGAAATACAAAGGGCTCAAATCAGTTCTCTATCAATGTGTGACTTTCAAATACGTTTTTTGCTATACAGCAACAACAAAACTAGAACACGTTGCAACAGCATCTGTTTCAGCTATTAGAAATGCAATGTTGCTTTGAATTTGCAGTTTCAAGAATTACTTTGTTATATAGTTACCTAAAACATAATGTTATACAAACCGCTTAAACAGGTCGATACATCCAGATCTGCTAACCTGCTGCAGCAAAACAAGCTCATCCTTGAAAAAAACTTATCACAGTTGGCCAAGAATTTTCTATAGATTGTGTGTGACGAACTAATTTGTCGAATTTCGCAGAAGTGCCAGATAGACAACCATAACAACGTTAGAGTGACAATAATTGGTTTATCTAACTCGAACCAATAATAACTAAGGCAAACAGTTTCCGGGAAACAAACTCTGATAAATTTATCTCAAACTTCTGTGACGGCAGCGAGGTGAGCTCCTCTATAAATCTGGCTCTAATGTGAAGCTTAATGTATATGAACACGCTCCTGAGAGTCACATTTACGCTGTGAATGTCACACATTGCTGTAACCAACCAGCAAGTTGTTTTCTCTGGATTTACTTCAGGAAAGAATTGCACATCAAACTCGTGCAAAATGAAAAAATGGCGTCGAGTAGATTGACTCTATACTTCCTACTCGTTCGTTGGAAGCTTCAAATTGATGTCGGTATGTCAGTCCGTGTCTGTTGTATATCAATACGTCATAAATACTGAGTCAATCTACTTGAAATATTCCGAAAACCATCATAGACGGGGTAACACAAATTAAAGGTTAGACGATATGGGTGAACATTTAGGGATTAGAAATCATAAAACTCAGTAAAAATATATGCGTGAATATAGAAACAGCTAAGTCATCGTTCACAAAAGCAAGTCATATGTACTCGTAACATCTAAATATTGCAGAAATATACAGGGTGTCCGCAAAGTTGGGGTTTTCCTTTACACGACGTGTAGATCTTGAAAACATGAGCAACTTTTCTTAGTACCATATACACCAATGTCTTAAGGGAACCGAGATAAAGGGCTCTGCAACATCAAAAATATCTGAATACCGTCCTGTAGCCGCAACTCGCGATATCCCCAACTGGTACCGGCTACTAGCTCAACCCGACGACAGAACTGGGTCGGGGGTCGGGGTCAGTGTGTCAGGTCAGTATGCAACCTTCAACCGACGGTTACGGACACGCGTGTAGAGGTAAACGAACTCGTATAATCGATTGCGTTTCAAAAAACAACAAGCACTAGAGACGTGGCTAGAGAAGTGCAAGTATCAAAAACTAAAGTGTGACAAACGCTGCGTGAAGAGGGGCTGTATCCGTTTCACGTCCAACGTGTACAAGCCCTTCAACCTGACGATTTTCCAGCAAGAGTGCGGTTTTGTGAGAGGTTGTTGCATCAACATGACAATAATCCGGACTTTTTGAAGTGCATATTGGTGACAGACGAATCTACGTCCACGCGTAATGGGGTGAATAACTTTCGCAACACTCATGTTTGGTCAGTAGAAAATCCGCACGCTGTCCGTCGGGCACATTTTCAACAAACATTTTCGGTGAATGTTTGGGCTGGCATGGTGAACGGTAGGCTCATTGGACCATTTATTCTCCCAAATCGATTGGACGGGATGCAATGCCTAGACTGTTTACGTCTGCTCGGTAGCGCATCAGCTGATTTCATTTTCTGTTGGAGCGGTATGATTTCGGGCAGATACGTACTTAGCCCTTCTCGTCAACTGGAGAGTGAGTACTTTTTCCTTTATTTTTTTTTTACTTGGTCGCTCTAGTTTCACTACACATTACCTTTGTTATTTCAAGGGTAGTTGTTTCTGAAAAGGAAAACCCCAACTTTGCGGACACCCTGTATAAATATTTCTCTTTTGGCGGTGTACCAGCGATGACACCACCACAGACCAGTTGTAGTTTGTTCATCGGACTTTTATCATTTAGTTTTCCCGTTGTCACCGGGATCCAAAGATTCTTAATGATAGGACGTCTTCGACTAATACTACCCCCCAACCTTCAAACTTCAACCCCTAATATTTTTTTCTGAAAATAATCAAGAGCCTCAGAAAGACAGATATAATGATAATTCTTTACCTAAACTATCTAAACTGAATCCAAATTCAAGATGAGATGTAAACAATAACAGTTAGAGCGTGATCTCTCGGTAACAGGTTGGGACAACGCCTCTTATTGGTCAATTCGCCATTAAATTTCAAGCGGTCGCCTGGCGGAATAATGCGCGGGGCAGGGGCAGGGCAGGCAGAGTTGCATTCAGGCCACCGACCGTCGCGTGTATCACTGCGTGCTCGTGTTTTTGTATTCACCTTGCTTCGTTGTTGCTGTTGTTGTTGCTAAGTGTATTTGAGTAATTTGTTAAGTTTCTGTTTGTTGTTGTTATTCCTCGTTATTATTTGTTTTGAACCAATCCTGAACATGTCCAGTACAGATACTGCTGACGAGGCTGTAGGCTACTCCCTTAGCCCTCCGAGAAAGCGATAAAAAAAAGACATCTTTCATCATTCAAGATAGAGCGGAAGGAAGACGAAACATCAACTAACCCCAAAAAAGCTCTGAAAGTGACAGATAAAATTGGGGTATGCCAAGCGACAGTCTACAATGTTCTGAACGAACATAAGCAAAAGCATGCCTTTTCCAGGCCAATGACGGGTAAAAATCGCAAAAGTATCATAAGATCGTTGGATGACGTTGACAAGCATGCGATTCGGAGGAAAGTGCACGAGTTCTTCTTCAGAATCGAAATACCGACAGTTGATAAAGTACTACGGGAGGTTAACGATAATGCTATGTTACCAAATTTCAAACGTTCGACTATTCATACACTTTTGAAGCATCTTAACTTCGAATGGAAGGATCGAGTCGTAACAGCTTACTTACGGATAGAGAAGAAATTGTTCTGTGGAGGAGAGAGTACCTGACCAAAATTAAATCATTCAGGGATCAGCACAGGAAGATCTATTACCTGGACGAAACCTGGATTAACGCTGGGCACACTAATCCGAAGGTATGGATTAACAAAACTGTGACTTCATCCAGAAGGGCATTTCTAGATGGACTGTCGACCGGATTGAAAAATCCAGCAGGTAAATAGATCGAAGTAGTTCACGGTATCAACTTTGCGCACAATATCTCTCTATCTTCGTACCTACAAGACATACATGTGTACTTAGCGGATTTTATATTTCTAGGCAAAGGAAAAAGGCTCATTATTTGCCACATTGGGGGTGTAGATGGCTTCGTGGATGACGGCTTATGGTCTTTTGAGTCAAAAAAAAACACTGACTACCATAAAGAGATGAATAGGGAAGCATCCGAGCAGTGGTTTTCAGGCATTTTACCATGTCTCGAAGACAATTCTGTGGTTGTTTTGGATAATGCTCCCTATCATTCTCGCAAAATAGAAAAAATCCCAACTTCAGCTTCTAGGAAATCAGACATTCAGAGCTGGCTCCGTTCAAAAAATATAACTTTCGACCCTTCCTTACTGAAATTACAAGTTTAGATATTGTGAAACAACACAGACGAAGACATGATAAATATGTCATAGATGAAATGGCCAAAGCACACCACAAAACAGTACTTCGTTTGCCGCCTTACCACTGCGAGCTCAACCCCATTGAGCTCATATGGGCAGATGTTAAGAATTTTGTTGCTGCACACAATACAACATTTCTGACATGCAAGAGCTGTTCAGAATTGCTATTGTACTATTCCTACGGGGAATGAGCATAAGGTACGATTCAATATTGTGAATTAACCGGTTAAGTCTAGTGACTAAGCCTGCACAGATTGGTGGAGACCGCTGAAGATAATTTTATCTGCCAAAAATAAGTGAGGTGCGTTATTAGAAAGTATAGTGGGTCATTCTGAAATCCCTTGCAGAAAATGATGTCCCGAAACTAATATAGTTTCTTTTCGCTGAAATATTAGAAGCAGTTCATACCATTATGGGATCATTCGTTAAAGGACACATTATTTAATGACTTTTTAAACATCCAATGCCTTTAATATTGATTAATCATCCATTTTGTCATGTAACATAGTGGTCATTCATGATAACAGTGTTGTTTTTCATACAAAAAAGATGTGTCCCAGACCGCAGACCATTATACAGTAATCGTGATACAATCTTATCAAACCATATGGATCTTTTTGTTTTTTTTTTTTTTTGTCGATCGGTTTGGCATTGGAAGTTATCCATTTGCCACAGATGTGTGTTACTATTGATCTAAAGTTTAATTGTGAGCTAAACGTTCATTTTGATTCTTTGGAAGAAGTTTGCCAAGCAATCTAGGATTTGCTTGTCACCTATGGTTAAAAGGGAGCTTATATTGGTGGGGAGTTGATATTTGGATTTCAGTATATCAATAAGAACTATGCGTTCTTGATTGTATTTTCCACAAGCAAAAATAATATGATTTAGATCTGCAATTGATGCACTATCGCAATCGCATACACAAGTATCCAGAATGCCTATCCTATTGAGATGAGCAGGAAATCTTCCATGGTTTAGCTTCAAACGAGTGATGGTGACTGAATAATGTCTATTTACATTATACTCAAAAATATGTGGTATTTTTTTAGGCAATGTAGGATGGATGAATGAATAATGGTTATTAGATAATTCAGCAAAATGATTCCAGTGCACTTCCCATTTTTTTCTTATTTCCTTCTTTCCAGCGTTGACTACATCATAGTATTCGAGTTTGTTATTGGTAAAATTTGTTAGATTGGTTGCCTGCTTTGCTAAGATATCCACAGCCATGTTTCCGGTTATCCCAGCATGACCCTTTACCCATACAAAATGAATTATCTGACCTCTTGTGTTTAAGTCGTAGAGGAACTTTTTGATTTTACAGATGCTGATTGATTTTGAAAAGCTACGAAATGATAAATTGCTCACTGCCCTTAGAGCTGAGGAAGAGTCAGACATTATTAAAGCATTATGCTGTTGCGGTTGTTCCATCAACCATTGCAACGCAGCTTCTATAGCGTAAACCTCTGCAGTGAATACGGAGCATAAATCGTTCAGTCCATACTGTAGATTTACATTGTTCTGGATATGAACTGCACATCCTGTTCCGTTTTTCGTTTTTGAACCATCAGTGTATATTTTTAGATAGGTGCCATATTGATCTAAAATTGAAAGAAGTGAGGCTCGATTAGATGAGGGGTTATCGGAGTAGGCAGGAAAGAGCACAGTTGGTTTGAACACCATTGCTTGAAAATTTTGTTCTCTATTGTGAGAAGTTATTTTACTTATCATTTCATTAAATGCGGAGTATGCCTCAACAAATGGGGGGCATTCTTTTTTGACCAAAATTTATTGGTTAAATTTTCTATGAATAAAATAAAGATGTTTTTATTTAAAAAATGGTTGGAATGAAAATATTTTAACGAAATTATTTTCTTATAAGATAGATGCAGTCTTCTCAGTCTCAGGGGCGGTTCCTGTGCTTCTGCCAAAATTGCATCTGTGGGAGATGATTTCATAGCACCTATACATATTCTCACGGCACAATATTGTATCCTATCAATTTTTTTCAAATGTGAGTTTGCTGCTGAACTATATAACACAGAACCATAGTCAATGATTGAGCGTATATATGCCTTGTAGAATAGGAGCGAAGTTTGTGCATCTGCGCCCCACTTGGTTTTAGTGGTACACTTCAATAGGTTAATTCCCCGTTCGCACTTTCTTTGGATGTGGTTGATATGTTCGTTCCATAGAAGTCTGTTATCTAGGACTACACCTAGATATTTGTATGACTTCTTTATCGGTATATCAGTTCCACATAACATTATATTTGGAGGGGTTTGCAGTCTATGTCTTGTAAAAAACATGACTGCGGATTTTTCTGGGGATATTGTCATAGAGTGATCACTAAACCACATTTTAAGGCAATAGAGGATGTGTTTAAGCTCTTTGATGCATTGGCTATAATTGTTTTGTATCGTATAGAAGCAGAAGTCGTCAACATATTGGATGCACTTTATATCTGGATTAAAAATATTGTGCACGTCATAGGTATATGTGTTGAATAGGATAGGACTAAGAACCGCCCCTTGAGGAAGACCATTATTAATTTCCCGTGGGCCATGCAACATATTATTCGGGTCTCTAATGAATATTTTCCGATTCCTGAACAACTCCACAATGATTTGGGCAATCAATGGATTAATATTAAGAGATACAATTTTTTCAACAAGTATGTTCAAATCAACTGTTTCATAAGCACTTTTTATGTCAATGAAAAGATATGCGACATATGCATTTTTCGAGAACGCACACTGTACGTCTGTGACTAATTGTGCTACTGCTTCAAGTGTTCCGACTCCTCGTCTCGCTCCATATTGTGTGATGGGCAGTTTATTATTATATTCAAGATACCATTCTAATCTGGCCTTGACCATTCTTTCGTATGATTTTATAATACATGACATTAATGAGATGGGTCTGTATGATGAGGGAAAATTTGGGTCTTTATGAGGTTTTAAAATTAGCGTAATTATAATTTCTTTGAGTTCGTTAGGAATACCACCACAATGCCACCATTTACGTATATTATATATATTTAGCAAATATATTTTAGCGTTCAGAGGTAGATTCTCTAGCATGTTATAAGTGACACTATCTATTCCTGGAGCTGTATTTTTATGTTTTTGTAGGGCTGCTTCAAATTCTGCTAATGAAAAGTCATTAACAGGAAAATTACTCATTAAGTTGGTGTTGCCTGCTGGAGGTGTAAAGTTCATTACTGTAGCAGGTGCAAAAAAGTTCAGTAAGCTATCTATCATTTCCTCAGTAAAATTATAACTTGAGTTGCAGTATTTTTTGTTGTTCATTTTTCTAATAAAATTCCAAATTTTTGTTATAGGTGTATTTTTATTTAGGGTATTTAAAAAAATTTTCCAGCTATCTCTGCATTTTTTGGTAAAGAGTAACTTGGTTTGGGATTCGGCTTGTTTGTACTTTAAAAAATTTTCCCAATTTGACTGATTTTTGTACTGATAAAGAGCCGACTTTCTCTTAGCAACCATCTGAGAACAATCTGTATCCCACCATAAAGGTTTAGGAGTATTTATAATCAAGGGTTGGTTAACTTTTATCGAAGAATTGGCAGCATTATTAAGGATAGTGATAAAATGTTTTATATTAATTTCTTCAACATTAGATTGGATATCAAAATCATTTTGTATTATCTGTGAAAACAGAGGCCAGTCAGCGCATTTGGTGTTCCATTTGGTGGAAGGTTGAAGGCGCTGCGGCACGTAATCACAGTTAAACGATATAAAAATTGGGAAGTGATCTGAACCCATACTGTCGCTAATCGTATTCCAGCGTACTTTACCTACCAAATGGGGAGTTGTTAAGGAAAGGTCAACGGCTGATCTATTTTCGGAGGGTCTGCTTACTCTCGTGGGACAACCATCATTTAAAACTATTAAATTGTAAGTGTTGAGTGCTTGTATTAATTGCTTACCATTGTTTTGATCTTGTGCTGATCCCCATAAGGAGTGATGGCAATTAAAATCTCCGCAAAAGAGCGTACTGTTTGGAAACTGAGAGAAAATATTTTCCCAGTCATTTACGGAAACATTTTTGTTGGGTGGCTTATATAAGGAAACTATAGTTATGTTAATTTGTTCGACAAAAATAGCACATATTTCAATAGAGCAGTTGAAAGGTGGAGTAATATTGATAGGTCTAAAACGTAAACTTTTTGCAGTAAGGATAGCTACACCTCCTTTACCGTCCTGTCTATTTTTTTGTATGCAATTGAAACCTTTTAAATTAATAGCAGCGTTAGGCTTGATCCATGTTTCAGAAAGTACAGCAATATCGATTTTTTCTTTGGAAATAATATTAATAAGATCAGCTTTTCTTTTATTTAAGGAGAGGATATTCCATTGCAATATATTCAATTTCTTAGTAGGTTGAGTCATTGTCATTTTCATTGTCACTAATAACCATTACATCTGATGAATTTTCATTTTCAAAGATCGATTCAATTTGTTCTCTGATTTTTTGTTCTAAGGGTAAATTAGGTTCAGTATCATACGTATTGAAAATGGATTTTACAAGGCTGGATATTTCATTTATAATTTTTTCTTTATAATCAATGAAATCTTGTCGATGTGGATTAGGGATGAGTGATGAGTTATTTTTTGGTTTGGGTGGTAGGCATTTTTTTTCGTTAGATGTGGGTGTGGTTGGTGGGGAAGAAAATTTACGTTTTTTATTAGAAACTTGTGTTTTTTGTTTATGGAACATATAAGTTGGAGCTGAATTTTGTGTTTCTGATTGAGTCTGAGGTAAAGGTGGAAAATTTTGAGAATCGTTTAAAATTGCAAAACGATTGTTAGTCACGATTTTGGAGTAAGAAGGGTTGTTAACTAAATTTTCAGCCTCTTTGAAGGAAATGTTTCGCGTAGCCATTTCTTTTTTTATGTTGTATTGTTTAGTGTACATAGGGCATTTTTTAGATATTGTTGTATGCTCCGATTTTTGGCAAAAGATGCAAAAATTACCAGGGCAGTCTGCATTGTCTACGTGAACTGTACTGCATTTTTGACATTTTTGTTCTCGAGATTTGCATAATTTTATTGTGTGTCCATATCTTAAGCATTTATAGCATTGGACCACGGGATGTATATATGGTTCAACAGCAAAATAACTGAGATTAATTCTTATTTTATTTGGTATTGTATTACCTTCGAATGTAATGATGATTAATTGACGATTGATCAGTTTAAATGTGCCATCAGTGTCTGCAACTCTCCTTTTCATCCTTTTAACCTCGACGACCTTACTATTTTCGCATTCTATGTGTTTTAGGAGATATTCTTCCGAGAAAAAAGTGTCAACCATTTTTACTACGCCTCTGCGATGATTGAAAAAGGTGGGAATGTATGCGATCAATTGATTTTTTTTTATAATTTCATGATTGATAAATGAGTTCGCTATTTCGTATGATTTAAATACCACTTTTACCCTGTTAACACCTACTGAAGTTATGTCTTGTATGTCGTGTTTAAATGTATCGTTATTTAACAGAAAATAACCTATTCTCATGGGAAATAAACGTCCAAAATTTTTATGCAAATGTTCTACATAAACGTAGTATGGACCAGAATTTTTACAAGTGTATTTATTAAGTAGGTTGAATGTATTTATGTCTTTTATACTATCATCATTTGTGTTGATGGAGCTGCTGGGTGGCCCAGGGCCACCCGAATCGATAGACATTCCTTAGATCAAAACAATTGTTATGAGAAAAAAAATATTAACCGTATATATGTATAGATATTAGATCTAATAAAGTGAGATGTGGATTAGCAAAATTACTTATCTGTTTAAGTCACTCTGTTCACTGGGAATCGATTTCGCGCAAATTACGGCACTGCTATGATGATGATCTAATATGTAGAGTTGCTTAGGTTTGCACTTTTCAATTCCTTTGTTCTAGCGTAGGTTATAAGTAAGAGATGCATGTAAACCAAGGTGACCAGTACTCATTCGTCTTCTGTTAAATAAAGTCGCTTTTTTAAAAAGTCGTTCGTTGTTTGCACATTCTTAATTGGCGCTGCGAACAGGATATCGGCGTACCGAATCGATAATCGGCGGTATTGATTCACGAGTATCGCTCAATCGAGACCGAAAAAGTGCAAAAAATCGTCCGGTGTGTTCGGGTACGATTTCAATCGTTTTGACGTCGATCACAAAGAACTTCGAAGGCTACACCGAGCAGGCACATCACCATCGAAGTACCAGGCCGAAATACTTGCTAAGTATTTTGGGAGCAGGCAACGACACTTGAGAAAACGACAGGAACTGACAGGAGCGAGGTGCTGGATCCACGGCAGGCAAGCTGTCAACCAGGAGGAGCTGTATTGGCCCAAGGAGGTATCTCAGATCTCTCCAAATGAAGCTGCTAGTGCCCAGTGTAGCGTAAGAAACAACATTTACAATTTTTGCTGTACTCAGTGATATTTCCATTTATTTCTCGAAACTTTTTCGCCCTCTATTGCTTTACATCTATATATACTCGTAAAAGTTATCTATAAGTAAACTTATTTAGTGACTTTAATTGCATATATTTAATGTCCGATTCTGAATTTGAATCTGTAGTCGAAAATACACCTGTTAGACAAGTTATTTTGACACCCTCACGTCTTAATTTTAATCAGTCAACCATGTCTCTTCAAGATTTACAAATTAAATTCAATGTAGCTAAGTATATGGTACCAGAATATCATGGAGGTCACAGAGATCTAATTTATTTTTTGGATAATTCAGAAAAGTTTATTGCAGAATTTGTTAATACACCTTTTGTTTCGTATGCTTTCCAATACGTTATTTCTCAGCTGAAAAGCGAAGTAAGAGATTTAGTGCATCTAACTAGTCCGAGAACCTGGCCAGATTTAAAATCATTATTATTATCCAAATATAAAGATCCTAGAAATGAAGAAACTCTTCTCACCGCCTTATATACGTCAGTTCAGAAACCTAACCAAAAATATGAAGATTTTTATCAAGAAATTAAATTTAAGGTACAGAGCCTGAAAGAATTTGCAAATTTAGAATACCATGATAATCCCGATCATATCGCTTTTAAATTGAGAGACTATGATAGACAGTCTTTGAGCTCCTTTATCTCTGGTTTGAATGAACCATATAGGTCTTATGTAAGACAGCAAAATCCTACTACAATTGATTCTTGTGTTCAATATTGTCGTGATTATGATAATTTGCAAATGCAAGTTGATTATAAAAATTTCTTAAGAACGAGCCTATATAAACGACAACAGCCTCAGTCTCAGAATAAAGTACAAGCTTCAAATCAAAATTTCCAAAGGTCTAATTTTAATTTTTCTCAAAAGCCCAATCAGTTTAGAGCCCAAAATAGTCAAACTTGGCTAGAGCCACAACAAACCTTCCCTACAGGTCCCACGCAACTACCACCACCTAAACAAAATTTTAAACCTCATTACCCTACAAACATTCAAGCTTTCAGACCACCACAGAATGTTTTTTCCAAAAAACCCATTCCAGGTCAACAAAAAAGTAATCCTATACCTATGTCTGTATCTACAGCACGCACACCGAAACCCCAGCAAAACCCATATCGTCAACAAATGCCCACTAGAGTTAATGCCTTTCAAGTAGGTCCCAAACCAAACCATTATTATGTCGAAGAAATTACTCATCTTGAAAATGAGGAAGAACAAACTTTTGCAGGAACGCCACAATATGAATCTGAGGAATATACCCAAGATTTCGATTCAGACTATATCCCCGATGAATCTTATTTTGAAAACAATGACGAAGAAAATTTTCCTTCGACGAGCCAGTCTCAAAATTTGACTTAGATATAAATAATTATCAAAAAACCCACCTTCCGTATATTTTTTGTTCTCAGTTTAATCTTATCATCTTAATCGATACTGGTGCATCATCCTCCCTGATCAATCCAGAAATTGCTTTTAAATATTTTCCAGATCGTATTTATGATCATCCTTTTGAAATTAACTCATGTACGTCCAATTTTAGAGGTCAATATGCCTGTAAAATTCCCATATTTTCTGAATGGAAGAATAAAACTGAAATTGAATTTTTAATTCTTCCTTGGCATTCACGTTATGACTGCTTATTAGGATTCTATGATTTACAAAAGCTTAATTGCTCTATTGATTTGACTAAACATCAGATTATTACTGATAAATGTAAAATTACTTATAACACTTCCTTTAAGCCAATTCGAGAAAACAATCCAGTTCAGTATAGTTACCCGAAAAAATCATTAATTATCCGAAATTTGGATAATGGTTCTGTTGTTATTCCACCTTTGAAATTCAAAAATTCTGACGAATATTTTCCTGAATGTATCTGTAACGTAGAAAATAATGCTATTCAATATCCAATTGACATAAATCTTCTTGATGTTTCCAACCCATTTTTATCTGAACCTCTTGATGATTTTCTAATTGAAAAAGAATCTCCATTTTCTACTGAAAAATCCAATATACGTGTTGAAAATTTAATTCGTACGTCTCATATGAATAGTGAAGAAAAAGAAAAGATTATTAAGCTCTGCAAGCAATTCAAACAGGTATTTTTCAAGCCTAACGAACCATTAACTCCCTGTAATGCCACTGCACACAAAATTAGGTTAAAAAATGAAGACCCAATTTATGTAAAAAATTATCGATATCCTTATCATCTCAAAAAGGAAATCCAAAATCAAGTTTCCAAGTTATTGAATGATGGAATCATTCGACAAAGCAATTCACCCTATCAATCACCCTGCTGGATAGTTCCTAAGAAAATGGATGCATCCGGTGTTAAAAAATATAGGATGGTTATTGATTTCAGAAAACTGAATGAAATAACAATTGAAGATAAATTTCCACTCCCACTAATTGAAGAAATTTTGGAAAATTTAGGCAAAAGCATGTATTTTTCTACTATTGATTTGGCACAAGGGTTCCACCAGATCCCTATGGATCCTGAGTCTATAGAAAAAACGGCTTTTACTGTTGAAAATGGCCACTATGAATATGTCCGTATGCCATTTGGGTTAAAAAATGCCCCTGCTACCTTTCAACGTATGATGAATACTGTATTGTTAGAATATATCAACGTTTTTTGTTTTGTCTATATGGATGATATCATTGTTTTTTCAAAATCCCTAGACGAACACATTTTGCATCTTCGAAAAATATTCCAAAAACTGAATCAGTTTAATTTAAAAATCCAACTGGACAAATCTGAGTTCCTGAGAAAAGATGTTCCATTCTTAGGTCATGTCATCACGCCACAAGGCATACTTCCAAACCCAGATAAAATCAAAGTAATTCAAGAATATCCTCTCCCGACTACGATTAAAGAAATCCAGTCATTTTTAGGCCTTATGAACTATTATCGTAAATTTATTAAAGGATTTGCACAATTGACTAAGCCATTCACAAAATGTTTACGTAAAGATGAAAAAATCAATATCAATAATCCAGATTATATCAATGCATTTAAACTTTGTAAAGAAGCTCTTTGTAACCCACCTATTCTGGCTTATCCTGATTTTTCCAAAAAATTTACATTGACAACTGATTGTAGCAATATAGCCCTATCAGGAGTTCTTAGTCAAAATGATAAGCCTATTGCTTTCCACTCTCGAACATTAAATTCTGCTGAACGCAATTACAGCGTTATTGAAAAAGAACTATTGGCAATAGTTGATTCTTGTAAAAAATTCCGTCCTTATTTATTTGGTCAAAATTTTCTAATCGAATGTGATCACAAGCCCCTAGTTTGGTTGAGTTCTTTATCAGTGCCCAATCAGCGATTGATTAGATGGAAGCTTCAGTTAGAAGAATATAATTTTTCAATTAAATATAAAAAAGGCAAAGACAATGTTGTAGCCGATGCGATCAGTAGAATTGAAATTAACGCTTTAGAGGATGACGATCTTTTATCCATTTTACCACAAGTAGATTCTGTAGAAGAGTTAACAACCCAAGAACTTGATGAAATCTTGAATGAAGATAATTTACCTTTAATTGATTTATTAGATGAAATGCCGTTAGATGAACGACTCAAAATTGTTGAGCAATCTGATGTTACTCGACATTCATCTGCACAAAATCCTATCAATCATATATTGTATCAAGAAAAGAATTTTTATTTTTTCAAAAATCGAATACATTTTCAGTTAAAAAATCAGTATAAAATAACAAAGTCTTGCAATGGTACTTTAATGGTAACAGTCCGAAGTGGATCTGAAACAGAGCAACTTTTGAAATTCATGAAGGAATATCTTCAGCCCGATCATACTTATGGTATTTGGTATGAAAATCAACTTTTAGAATTTAAACTTAACGAACTTTTAGAAGAGTATTTTTCGAACAGCGGTATAAGATTTGTTAAAGCTTCTTATAAGCCTATATACCTACTAAAAGACTCATTTACAGAACAATTGTCTTTCTATCATAGCCAAACGCATAATGGTATCAATGAAACTTACAGCCATTTCAAGAAAAAAGCATTCACTCCAAATATGAAAAAAATAATATCAAATTACATTAATCAGTGCAATACTTGTTTGACATCAAAATACGAAAGACGACCAATCGAACTCCCTATGGAAGGACCTCTAATAGCCAAAAGACCATTTGAACATATATTTCTAGATATTTTTCAAGTCGAACAACAAATATTTTTAACATTTGTTGATTTATTTAGTAAATATGCCCAGGCCTACAATTTAAAATCAAAATTATCTAACGAAATATTAAACAAAATCAGACACTTCTTTTCCCATCACAATTATCCTGACAAAATAACTTTTGATCCTGGTGAACTTAACACAAAAGTTATAAAAGAATTCTGTAATATGCACAAAATTGAATGTCATGTTACTAGTGTAGGTAACCCCTCATCATTATCACCTCTTGAAAGATTTCATAGTACCTTGAAAGAAAAACTCAAAATTTTACGTCAGCAAAATAAAATCGATTCGATTATTGATCTAATGACGACAGCTATCTTAATTTATAACCAAAGTGTCCATTCTACGACCACATATACTCCATTTTCATTATTATACGGTCCTTACGACGATTTGAATAAGCATTTGATCGATACCCCCACAAAATTATATGATGAATATAACGAGAAACGGTACAGAGAATTACTACCTTTTTATGAAGAACTATCGAACCGTGTACTAGATAAGGCAACAGAAAGACTAGAAAAAATTAATCAAAATCGAAATAAGGAAATTCCAACCTTAGAAGGTCCAGTATATCTTAAATCTGCATTAGATCGTTCACATAAAACAAAACCCCTGTATTCTAAAGAGACCTCTTACGAACAAGAAAATGTCCATATTAATTTGCGCACTAAAGGAAAAAAGCATAGACTGAATAGAGTGAAACCGCAACGCAAAATTTCTAACTTTCAGGATCCTAATCCAGGCCCTTCAACTAGCCGGCCTAGAGATCCAGCTGATCGAGAATAAAGCACCATATTTTAAGCAAGAGCTAGGTAACGCCTATCTACTAAAAGCGTACCATAAGACATTTTTTCATATAAATCTCACTCTCATTAATGAAAATATCAAGCAAATAACGTCAAATGTCTATTTTGCAAAACAAAGAATAGATGATACGTTGATAACACAACTTGAACATGAATACAATTTGCTTTTAGACAAATATGAAATGTTAAAATTTAAACGAGTTAAGCGTGGATTATTTAATGGTCTTGGTTCCGTCATAAAATATATTTCAGGCAATTTAGATCAATCTGATCTAGACGAAATAATGGAAAATATGAAAATTCTGAAGGAAAATCAAGATAATTTATCATTACAAAATTCCCGAACCGTCTCTGTAGCAAAACAATTACAAGACAGGTTTGAAAATAACACTTTAATTATAAAGAAAAATTTGAGAGATAATTTGGATAACCTCAACAAATTGCATAGCGAATACGCTAATTCTCAGTATGTCTTGAATGAAATAATAATTATTCAAAGATTTTCTAATTATTTATCACACTTACTGTTAACCATTAACCTGAGCACAAATCAGGGCATAAATCTCTTACAGCTGAGTAAGACTGAAATTAATTATATCCATTCGTTATTAAGTGATCTATTTGACAAAAATGAACTTCTCCCACTTGATAAACTGCACAATTTTGAATTTTTCGAATTATGTGAATTAAGTATTATAGTCCTCGAAGAAGAAATCATATTTGTTCTTCACATACCAACAGTTACTGGTAACTTTATATATTCCAATATATACCCCATTATACACCAAAATAATATTCTGGTATTGAAACATAAAAATATTATCGAAAATGAAACTATACATTTTTGTGATGAATGCAAATTATTGAGTAATAAATATTTTTACTGTACTATACTAATCCATTCCAGTTGTAACTTACTTAAAGTTGAAAATTGTACATTCTTGGCAAAAGGTTCATTTTCAGAAGTAATTCAATTAAAACATGATAACTATTTAGTGAATACTAACAAGAATATTCCAGTATATGAAGATTGTACCAAAGAAAGAAAAGAAATTGATTCCTCTTTTATTATCAGCTTAAACTGTAAAACATTTATTGATCATACTGAGTATTTGAAGATTTCTGATATTTCGAAACCTTTATACATACCTAACATTATGGTGAACTATGATAAGAATATGTTATTTGAAAATACTGATGTAAAGGGTTATTCGGATATACAATTGAATAATGTTTTATTACACGATAAATTAAAAAATTTAGATTTTTCACACAAAACGTCCACGTTTAGCATTGTAACTATTTTATGTATTTTAACATTTGTTGTAATTATACTTTGTTTAAAAAAAACAATTGCTCTCTCTTTTGAAGCAAAAAGAACCAAAAAATCAATCAGTCAAAAATGACATTGAACTTAACCAGATTTTTCCTTTGAACCAGGAGGTTCAATCTTCTTGAAGAGGGAGGAATTACGGCACTGCTATGATGATGATCTAATATGTAGAGTTGCTTAGGTTTGCACTTTTCAATTCCTTTGTTCTAGCGTAGGTTATAAGTAAGAGATGCATGTAAACCAAGGTGACCAGTACTCATTCGTCTTCTGTTAAATAAAGTCGCTTTTTTAAAAAGTCGTTCGTTGTTTGCACATTCTTAATTCGCACGAACCGTACACGTTAACGTACGTACCGTGATTGAATGGGTTCTTTTTGTTTAATGCTATAGCAATTAAGCAATTTCAACATTTTCAGCAACATGTTTCATACCTAGTAAATATAATTTATTGCTCTACTGCTCTATTGACACTGTTCGTTGCAAGTCAAGCGGGGGTATACAAACCACTATGTAGTAACAGAGTTATCATACTTATTATTTTACTGTTTGAAGCTTTGGTCGTGGTTAGTCTGTCTGTATCTTGTATAATAAATAAAATAATTTGTTCTTGATAATTATACGACCATTAAGGCTCTCACCGCTGCTGTAATATTTTCAGATGGAGCCGCGGCTCAGAGTTTGTCAAAGTTACTTGGAATTATTTTGAGGCGGGACATGGAAAGGGGGCGGCAGACGGTATCGGTGGCTTTATTGAGCGAACTGCTGACCAATTTGTTGCCATTGGGAAAGATATTTCTGGTGCTTCTTCCTTCTATCAGCTTCTGAAAGACAGTAGCAAAGTGAAGATGTACCTTATACTTGATGAACAGTTTGAAAATATGGCGAGAGAAATTCGAACAGAAATAGTTCCTTTATATGAAAGTACATCAAGTTTTTACAGAAGAAATGGGATCGCTGAGTTGAGCTGTTTTTGCCAGCGTGGTTTATGTTCTTGCATGTGTCCAAAAACCTATTATCCGCCTAAAGAAACAATTGAATAATCAAATCCTGCTACTTTATAAGATATTACTAATTCAGTTGTTCAAAACAGTGAATCAATTTACAATAATACAGTACTCGGAATCTAGTGATGATCAACCTGGATTGTGAAAAGAAAAAGATGATAAGTTAATTGAGAACGAGAATATTCATCCCAGTAAAACCAAAGTAGTCAACGTTCTAGTAAAAATTTGCTCTTCTTAAAACGAATACATTTACCTTGGAAAAGCGTTAAATGGAGTAGACGATAATAATAATAATAATAATAATAATAATAATAATAATAATAATAAATGGCCTTTATTCGTCACACGATTACAAAATAATTGGTTTAAAAGGAACAGTGACGAAAAGGCTTATGCTGTTTTTCAACCCGACCTGGAAAACATTGACACAAACTATAGAGAGAGAGAAAAAAAAACTTAGAATATAACACTTATCAGAGAAAGGAAATAATCAATTACCTGTGGATATGCATAAAGTAAAATTTTAGCCATCTGACTGATTTAAACTCATCTTTAACCTTTTTTTAAAATTGCTCAGGCTATATTCTTTATACTCACTTGACAAGCAGTTATATAGTTTGGGTGCCCAGTACGAGAAACTGCGTGTGAACAATGCTGTCGAATGCCGCGGGATAAGTAAGATGAGTTTATTCCTAGAGGATCTTTGATCGTACTGGCAGAGGAGGCTTAGTTTTGTATAAAGATAATATGGCGCTTTAAGGATAAGGGTCTCATGTACCAGAGATAGGCAATGCAGTTTCTTCAATTTGTTCATCTTAAACCATCCCGATTGGTCAAAAGCGCTACTAATATGATCAAATTTACGGATTCCATCAGAAAATCTGATGCATGAGTTTTGCATCATCTGAATCCGCTCGGCATCACGTTGTAAAAGAGCAGGTCCATAAACAGAGTCACCGTAAGATAATTTTGACAGGATAAGGGACTCGCAGAGTTTAAGCTTGAGCTGTGTCGACAGGACACTTCGACTCGGGTATAACTGACGAAGCACATTATAGGACGCATTGCATAGTTGGTTAACGTGTTTAGTGAAGCGTAGCTTGCAGTCAAACCAGATACCAAGGTTTTTGCATTCGTTTACGAAGGATATGTCTTCATTATTCACTAATATTAATGCGATATTGATTTATTTCACGATTCCTTTTGGGCCCAAATAAAATGCAGCATGATTTGCCAGGATTTAGTTTTAGATTGTGAGCACTAGATATGTCAAAAATAGACTGCAGATCGTGATTGATTTGATGTTGGCCAAGCATATATTCATCAGGATCGAAGCAGTTATAAAGTTGGGTATCATCGGCGTAATGATGAACGATTGAGTAGCTGGCGGTTTCATGAAAATCACATATATAAAGAGCAAATAAAAGGGGACTCAAAATAGATCCTTGAGGGTCACCAAAATTTCTGAATAAAGAAGGTGATATATTGTTTTCATATATGACAGACTGTGAGCGATCAGTTAAAAAGCTCTTAATCAGCGTGCAAGCCGATGCTGACAGGCCAAAGTATCTAAGCTTTTTACAGAGAATATTTGGGTCAACCGTATCGAAGGCCTTGCTAAAATCAAAAAGAACTAAGCAGGACAGCTTTCCTTGATCAGCCGCGCTATAAATATTATCCGATATAGACAGGAGCGCAGTGGTGGTGCTATGTAATGGTCTGAAGCCAGATTGGGAGGTGGTCAGTAAATTATTTTGACAAACAAATGTGTGCAGCTGCTCATGTAGAGCCATTCCCAAAAGCTTAGATAAACTTGGTAAAATGCTTATAGGGCGAAGATCAGAAAAACTTGAGGATAATTGGATTTAGGCAGAGGGAGAACAAGAGCATTCTTCCAGGAAGAGGGATAAAGATTATTTGTTATACAAAAGTTAATAATGAAGGTAATATACTTGAGCAAATGCTTATGTATTATACGGATCATATCAATTGTGATGCCATCTGAGCCTTTAGCATGACTTTTGATGCGATTGATAAATTTCTCTACAGTGGCAGGGGAAACTGTCGTGAACAGAAAAGTACCATTATTCTTGACGTTTTCATATTTGTCTAAAAGGTTCAATTGAGTTAATGATGATGATGAAGAAGTAAAAATAGTATTCTTGAAGTCTGTTGACCATACTGCAAAAACATTTAAATTAGTCGAAAATTGTATATTATACGAACAATATGAAAGCTTGATAAGGATTGTTTCTGAACCTAAAAAGATAATGAAGGGCAAAAGGGTATATTACCATTTCCCCACTCCTTTAGAAATATTTGAAAAATAAGATATCAGCTAACTAATCTTAATTTAATCTCAGCTAGAGCATACTTGTTTTTTTAAGTTTTAACGTCTAATAATAAATTACAAAAATAAAGTTTTGTGATTATATTCATAAATTAGTTATAAAAGTACAACTATGTTACGATTTCTACAACTTTGTTACCTTTATGTCCCTATTTTGAAAGATTTTGTCAGATATATACTACTTTTATTTACGAACAATAACTTAGTTAAATTCTTGTATTTCGTTCAATTTAAGCAATTTGAGAAAAAAACTAGCTTCATATAAAACGTACAGAGTAACAGGGTATCCATAATTTTAAGTACATATTATTCATAAGTAAGAAACAATACTATGATTTTCCAGGTCGAACATCAGAGTAAAGACATAATTCATGTTACTTACAAAGAAGAATATAAATATATATTTTTGTTGCTTAACTAACCAATAAATAAATGATAGTAACAGAGTTGTTATTTTTTTGTATCCTGACCAAGTAAATCTTCTAAAAATCAAAAAATAGAGACGAATGATCGCGCCTAGCTTTGAAATTGAATTTTATGAGATTATGTGCATCACATGGATGTCTTACAAATAAATTAAACAAGATTTAATTGTTTTTTAGAATTTAGATTTTTCTACAACCGATTTTAGAGTGACTCTATTAAATGCCTGTTTTAGCATGTAGATACAGACAACTGGAGTATTTAATGATACAAGATATCCCATAATATATCATTTAGCTTTACTTGATAAGTTATGATATTATACGTGAGCTTAATTACCTTTTTAGGTAATTTGTTATGCAGGTTATTGTACAACATCCAAACAGAAGCATCAGATTCATATTATAACATCAACAAGCCCTTTTGTTTGTTGAAAATTACAGTGTAGCAGGTGACCATGATAGTACAGGGAATTCTAGCTGTTGTGAGTCGTAGGCATAAATTTAACAGGTGGTGGAATATTTTCTCAAGAATCACTTTATTTAAAATCTGAAATATCCTGTTGCAACCTGTTTCTATCAGACTGCTATATGAAATAACTATTATGACGTTTAGCATGCAACTTTGAACTACAGAAAATAACTGCATTGAAATGAGAGTAGAAAATCAAAGCAATTAAATTACTACAAGACGAACATGCCTCCCTAAGTATACTGACAGGAGATCTACGAGTATGTATTGAATTTCAATAGGAATAAAATCAGTCGTGGTACTTTACACCTTTATTTTCTAGTTCGATGACAAAAATAAAAGCAATGAAATGTAAAAACAAGTCATAAGCCAACACAAACCATAACTTTGTTTGCGATGGATCATAAGAACAATCCACATTAAGCACTAATCGCCCACGGGGCCCATGCAAATAGAGCGGAAGGCCGAAGATACATTCTAAATTTCAGAAAAAACCTATTAAACTTTCTTATACAACAAGAAAATAATAATAACTGCACAAAATGGCCCTAGTCAAACTAATCTAGCCTAAAAATATACTAAGTGACATATAAATCCGAATACCCAGTTTAAATGGCTTTATTTTAATGAAAGTTGGTGAATGTATTTATCTTACTGTAAATAACAAGTGAAAAAATTGTCAGCCTTATCAGTTGGACGTTCCGGTTTTTATACTGCTTTTTTTTAATTCACTAACGCTCTAAAAATGAATATTTCAGCCGCAGTAAAGAATCAACGTTGGCGGATTTTGGTTCTTGACATCCTTTACGATCGGTTACGATGCCTAGAGTACGGAGACCTGTACGATTTCGTCAACTTAGTGAGTTTGATAGGGGCCGTATAGTGGGACTTCGGGAAGCTGGACTTTCTTTTCGGGCAATTGCAGTTAGAGTGCAAAGAAGTGTAGACACTGTGGTTAGGTGTTGTCAGGCATGGCTTCGAGAAGGCCGTACGCAAAGAGCAAGGGGCACTGGACGCCGCCGTAGAACAACAGACCGTGAAGATCGCCGCCTAAGATTATTGGCCTTAACGGAACGTTTCTCCACTACCAGGTCCATTGCAAATGAATGGTTTGCAGAACACGGAAGACCTATTGGCATGCGAAGTGTTTACCGACGAATGAGAAGTTTTGGCTTATTTTCATACCGGCCACACTGAGTCCTCCCTGTAACTCGAGCACACTGACGAAATCGCCTTGAGTGGTGCAGACAACGGTCACTCTGGGATCAGGAATGGAACAGTATTGTCTTTAGTGACGAGTCTCGATTTTGTTTAGGCATGCACGATGGTCGTGCCAGGGTTAGAAGGCGACGTGGTGAAAGGAGGAATCCACAGTTTTTTGTTGAAAGACATGTTCATCACACTGTTGGAGTTATGGTTTGGGGTGCTATAGCTTATGGTTCCAGGCCACCTTTAATCTCCATCAGAGGTAACATGAACGCGCAGCGTTATATCCACGAAGTTCTAGAACCCCATCTTTTACCCTATCTTGACACCCTGGCAAATCCAACTTTCCAACAAGACAATGCCCGACCACATGTTGCAAGAGTCACAATAGACTTCTTTCAACATAATGATGTCACATTGTTACCATGGCCACCAAGATCTCCCGACTTATCCCCAATTGAGCACATGTGGGATATGATGGGTAGGAGATTGCTCAATTTGCAACGTCCGAGACTCTAGAAGCACTTCGAGAGGAGTTGGTGGTTGCCTGGAATGAGATACCACCTGATCAGAAGCATGCCTAGGCGCGTTGGAGAATGCGTAGCACATCAGGGTGCATCCACACATTATTAAAGTTCAAAGGGCCTTAAAGCAGTGCAATCATTTTGAAATTATTATCATTTACTTATTATGCTTCATTAAATACTTATACAAAATTTTATTAAAATAAAACCATTTAAACTGGGTGTTCGGATTTATATGTCACTTAGTATAGTTTTGGTGTCACCAGTCACCAAGGGCCGTAACGTGAAAGGTCGCGTTACATACCTAGGGTTTTATACAAAAAAATCTGAAATTCGATAGATTCACATTATTTACGTAATTTTACTGGTAACGGTGAAAACTAGGTTGTTACTTTTTCTGTATTACACGTGTTCTCTTGTAAAAATATGTGTAAGATAAGAAATTAAAGGTACATATAAAGTCATCAACAGCAGCAGTTTCATTAGATCCAATCAGATTCGTCTGTGGACATCCACGTCCAAATGTTGAAATGTTGGTCTGTCATTCAACCTGCAAAACGTATGTACAAACCATTATTTTCGCATCCAGTTACCCCAAAAACGATCAACAAAGCTGTAACCAGGCGATCCAACCGGTAGTCAATTTATCCTGGCTAAATCGAGTTGCTTTCAGTAATATTCCATTTCGGCCATGATATCTGTGACCCGTTTCCATCTAGCGCAGACAACAGCACGGAAGCGGGTGCGGTATCTGTTTTAAATTGAACGTGTCCCATCAAGATTTATTGCACTATTGCGAACGATTTCCGACTGCCTGGGACATACTCGCAATTATAATATATCGCCCGTACACATCCCCGGAAAAAATGCGACACGAAATGCAGGGATCGTGTGCAGAAATCCAAAAACACAGGGTGATGGTTCAGTAACAAGTTGCAGCATTATATACTGAGTGACATATAAATCCGAACACCCAGTTTAAATGGTTTTATTTTAATAAAATTTTGTATAAGTACTTACTGAAGCATAATAAGTAAATGATAAAAATTTCAAAATGATTGCACTGCTTTAAAGCCCTTTGACCTTTAATAATGTGTGGATGCACTCTGATGTGCTACGCATTCTCCAACGCGCCTAGACATGCTTCTGATCAGGTGGTCAATGTCCTCCTGTGGTATCTCATTCCAGGCAACCACCAACTCCTCTCGAAGTGCTTCTAGAGTCTGAGGAGGACGTTGCAAATTGAGCAATCTCCTACCCATCATATCCCACACGTGCTCAATTGGGGATAAGTCGGGAGATCTTGGTGGCCATGGTAACAATGTGCCATCATTATGTTGAAAGAAGTCTATTGTGACTCTTGCAACATGTGGTCGGGCATTATCTTGTTGGAAAGTTGGATTTGCCAGGGTGTCAAGATAGGGTAAAAGATGGGGTTCTAGAACTTCGTGGATATAACGCTGCGCGTTCATGTTACCTCTGATGAAGATTAAAGGTGACCTGGAACCATAAGCTATAGCACCCCAAACCATAACTCCAACAGTGTGACGAACATCTCTTTCAACAAAAAACTGTGGATTCCTCCTTTCACCACGTCGCCTTCTAACCCTGGCACGACCATCGTGCATGCCTAAACAAAACCGAGACTCGTCACTAAAGACAATACTGTTCCATTCCTGATCCCAGAGTGACCGTTGTCTGCACCACTCAAGGCGACTACGTCGGTGTTCTCGAGTTAAAGGGAGGACCCAGTGTGGCCGGTATGAAAACAAGCCAAAACTTCTCATTCGTCGGTAAACACTTCGCATGCCAATAGGTCTTCCGTGTTCTGCAAACCATTCATTTGCAATGGACCTGGTAGTGGAGAAACAGTCCCTTAAGGACAATAATCTTAGGCGGCGATCTTCACGGTCTGTTGTTCTAGGGCGGCGTCCAGTGCCCCTTGCTCTATACGTACGGCCTTCTCGAAGCCATACCTGACAACACCTAACCACAGTGTCTACACTTCTTTGCACTCTAACTGCAATTGCCCGAAAAGAAAGTCCAGCTTCCCGAAGTCCCACTATACGGCCCCTATCAAACTCACTAAGTTGACGAAATCGTACAGGTCTCCGTACTCTAGGCATCGTAACCGATCGTAAAGGATGTCAAGAACCAAAATCCTCCAACGTTGATTCTTTACTGCGGCTGAAATATTCATTTTTAGAGCGTTAGTGAATTAAAAAAAGCAGTATAAAAACCGGAATGTCCAACTGATAAGGCTGAAAATTTTTTCACTTGTTATTTACAGTAAGATAAATACATTCACCAACTTTTATTAAAATAAAACCATTTAAACTAGGTGTTCGGATTTATATGTCACTTAGTATACAAATCAAACCTATAGAAATAAGACAACGCAAAGCCTAATCTATTTCGATACATCTCTTACCTTGAGTACAGGAGTGTTACTATGCTTTCGTTCTTTGTCCCAGAGAACAAGCTTAGACTATGCTGGTTAAGTTGCCACGGCTGGCTCCTGTATCTCAGGGTGCCATGTCCTTATAATAAACAATTATAATAATAAACAAATTTATTCACAATTGCAACAAGTAATTACAGTAACTCATTTAAGTAATAAATGTAATTGCAAAAAGAGCCAACATACAGAAAAAGCTGATACAAGTGCTGACATAATTGAGACAAAAATAACACTGGTGAACAAAATTAAAATAATTTTTTGTGACAGGGACAAAACAAGGTGGTTATTATGTAAAACGTACCCAAAAATTCGGAAATAGTATTCGATTTTTCTATCACACACGGTTTTCTTGCAATAGATAGATAGTTAGATAGATAGATAGATAGATACATTTATTGTCTTGTAGATCATAAAAAATGACATAAGACTCGTCCTAAGAGGGAGGCACATAGTACACATAATTAAAAATAAAAACGAAACAAACATAAGTATTTACAAAGTACAGACAGGGACAACTAAAGGCGTACAGACATTCAAATTTAAAAAAAGTTTAAAAAAATATATCACAGTGCGAGGTATTCAGACAAAGAGTAGAAACATTTTTCAACTAATAATTTTCGTAGTTTACATTTAAAACTAGCAATACTACTAACATTCCTGAGGTTAGCTGAAAGTTTGTTATATATTCTGATGCAGGTGTATTCCGGTGACTTTTGGAACAGCGTCAGTGTGTGTTTTGGAATACTCAGACTCTCACTTGCACTTGTATTATAATTTCTGTTCAATTGGTTCAACTTTTTAAACACGCTGTCCATGTGTTGTTGCCAACTGAGCTTTGCATCCATTTCTATTCCTAAGAATGTCGTAGTTTTCGATGTCTCATGATTTACTAGAATAGGGGCGTTTGTATAAAAATGTACAACATCTGACTTTTCGAGGTTTAAAAGCAAACGATTTGCTTGACACCACCCTTTCATTTCACCTTTTACTTCATTTATTTTTGCAATACTATCATTGCGCGTAGTTCCACTTACAAGAACTGACATATCATCCGCATAATTTGTTACAAATCCAGAGAGATGCAAATCACTTATATATAGAATGTATACAAGGGGTGCTGAAACTGAGCCTTGCGCTGCTCCAATGTCGATACTGTACGTTGCGGATGTAATTCCGTTAACTTTTGGTTTGAATTTCCTGTCAGACAGGAAAGACACTACCCAATCTAATATAAAACCTCTTAAACCTAAATAAAATAATTTTTCCTCGAGAAGTCCAATGTCAATTGTATCGAAAGCTTTCGATAGGTCAAAAAAGATGCCCGCGATACATTTATTCATATCGAGCTGTTTATATATCTGACATACAAACTCATAAGTAGCTATCTCTATTGAATGAAGTTTCCTAAATCCATGCTGCGAGCTTGGGATAAGGCTGAATTTTTCAGCATATCCCAAAATTCTTGAATAACTCGTTCTTTCGATTATTTTAGAAAAGATCGACAACAATGGTATGGGGCGATAATTATCAACTTGAGTAGGATCTCCCTTTTTTGGAACGGGAACTATTATCGCAAGCTTCAGGGATTTAGGAAATTTGCCTTGATAGACAGACATAATAAGGTATAAGCAGCAAATAAAATTATTTGCTGCTTATACTCCTAAAATATAAGGATATGTGTATAAGAGTACTAATAAACACTCAAATAAACATGAATCTCAAAATGTTGTTGTCGTTGTTTAATGGCGATATGTTGCTCCTGAAGTATCTCTTAACAATGTCCAGCGATAATCAGCACGCCAATTGATCCTCCATTTGCCTTGATGCGGTCTTTCCATAGCAGAAATATCTTGGTGGAGCCGTTCACAATGTTTATCACCTACCGCACCTAAATGTTCCGGAAAAAAATCGAGATGAGAATCCAAAAAGTGAATTTTTAGAGACATGTTACATCCCATTCCTTTATAAGCATTAATTAGATCACTCACAACATCTTTATAATTGTCCGCCTTCACATTGCCTAAAAAATTTGCAGTAACTGATTTAAAAGACTTCCAAGCTCGTACTTCAGATTCATTTAGAGCACTCTTTAATTTCCGCCTCACTAAGTTTTGGAAATGTTTGTTTTAAATGCAGAAACCCTCTCCCATTCCGATCCATAACTTTCACAAAATTTTTCGTCAGTCCCAACTTAATATGCAAAGGTGGAAGCAACACGTTTTTGGGATCAACTAGTGGTTCATGAGCAATGTTTTTGAGGCATGGAGTTAATACCTGACGTAGCGACCACTCCCTCTGTTCATAATGACGATCTCGCGCACGACTGTCACGTTCACAGAGAAGACAACAATGTTTGATATATCCCAGTTGCATTCCAAGAAGAAGGGCTATTACCTTTAAATCTGCACATATGGCCCATTCATATTCATTATAACAGAACTCGCATATTTTCATATGATTCCTTCATATGAACTGCGTGCGCTATAGGTACAGATGGATATTTATTACCGTTGTGTACCAATACTGCTTTTAAACTAAGCTTAAAGGAATCAATGAAGAGGCACCAATCATTTGGATCATGTTTCAGTCATAACGCGTCAAACAAATTGTTGACATCGGAGCAATAAATCAACTCCCTTTCTTGGCGGAAACAGTGAGTGAGGTCTTTTTGCCGTTTTCAGTAAAAAGTAATGTAAACATCCCCGTGGAAAAGATTCCATCCTTTCAATCTTGCCGCTAATAGTTCTGACTGGGATTTTGGCAGATTTAGTTCTCGAACTAAGTCATTAAGTTCACCCTGTGTGATCAAATTTGGCGCTGTTGAACATTCTGCGCTTTCTGTACCATCATTTTCAGAATCGGTGGATTCGACTTTTTCATCCAAAGACCAAGATTCTGGTCGAACTGGGACTGAAAGTTCATCAGTATGTTTAACAGGCCGCAAAGCTGATGGTAAATTAAAATACTTAACAGTATGTTTTGATTTTGGTTCAATACAAAAATAGCAATCAATAGTATGATCTCTCGGTTCTTCATTGGTACCGCAAAGAGCATTTTACGACTATCGCCTCTTAACCTACCTGTTATCAACGTTACACAAGTCTTACAACATACATATATGAGGGGCGCATAGTTTATCTTGGCCGACAACTTTAATTCCAAAATAAAGTTCCTATGCTTTCAACACAAGGGGAGTGAATGTATGTTTTTGGGATTTAAAAGTTAGCTCTCCTCACACATAACAAAAACTGTTCGCACTATTTACACAATTTGTCCATAAAGCTAGTCTAACAATAAACTAAAAACAACACACCGTTTCAAAAAAAATTGCCAGTACTCAGAACATCTCAGTACTCTTTAACACAGAAAACGTAACTGACTCGACTGCTATTAGTCTACTAATAAACGCAATATGCTCTCTAAATATACAGCTCGCATATAATAAACAGGAATAGACAGGTCTTAACAGTACATATGTGCGTCATCGCATAAACGCCGAAAAATGTAGCAATATGAGATGTTACGTATTGTAATTCATAAAAGTAGATGTTACCAAATATCTGTGGGTTATAGAAAAATTCTGTTTTTAGATTTGATTTAAGGGTCTCTAAATACATAATCTACACCCAAAAATTGTCATGTCACAGATCTTGTGTTTATCAGTGTTACGATTGTTTGTTCGACCATCTACTGCTGTAATATCGGCCTAAGTAGTGCTATATCCTGATGAACAAGACCACAGATTAATATGTATCAAGAAATCTGGATTATCTTTGACGCCTTAGGATAGAACCTGCTAACAAGTGCATCTGAAAAAGAGCTGTCTTATTTATAATTATATTATACAAACGTTAATAAATCAGGTTAGTAGCAACAATCCAATTTTTAAAATCAGATAGATTATCTCAGGTCCGATCAAATCTTGTCATTAACGTAGTACGGTAATACCAAATCATTTAGTTTTGGTCGATTGATCATTATTATGAAATCATAGTATGAATGGTTCATTTTTAATTAACAAAGAACGTTACCGCCAAGAAATTTGATGTAATGCAAATACTTCACCTCTAGTTCTGCACGTAATTAGTTTTGAGGCGAATAGTTTATTGCATTTAGAAGTTCAGTATAGCACAATACATAATGTAATTTCATCCATTTTCAGGTCTGCATAGCAACACGCAGAATATTCGAGTTGTGGATAGCACAAGAATTAGATCAACTTTTATCGTATGCGATGTTGTAAATTTTGTATTCCAAATTGAAGGCTTTTGTTCATTATATCCATCTAACCAACGTTCAAGAAATTACAAAACAAAGGCGAAGTCCTCAACGTACATTCTTAGCTCCCCGTGAAGGGCGAGTTTTGGGACTAGCATGTAAAGGTGCAAAAAAATATGGCCCATTTTTGTTTCATTCATACGTTAAATCCGCATGAACCCACCATTATTAATATTGATTCCTCACCCAAAACAGATAATCGCACACAAATTCCACCCGTCCATATTGAGTCGAGCGGCGATACTCGATGCAGGATTCAATTGCACAGAGAGCCCTTTCGATTAAAGGATTATACTTTCATTATTTCTGTATTTGCCGCCTCTGACACTGGCCACCAATTGAGGGAGCTGTCGCGAATCAATTCTGCTGGATCAGTAACGTATTTCTTTTATGGATTTGATTCAAATTAGCATTGGAAATTGGAAAAAATAGACACTAACAGTGTTTCCGTCTTGAAAATAGAAGTAATGATACTTGTATACAAAATTTACCTAAAAATCAGGGTGCATCTGGCTCGAATTTCGATTCTCGATCTACAAAAGTTGATAGTTTGCGAGATAGAGAGCGTCAAAGTTACAATTTTATTTTCTATTTTTCCTTATTGCCTGAGAATTATTTCAGATTTTGGCATGAAACTCCGTATAGGGCGGTTTTCTAGTATAAGAAACAGGAATACGTTATTTTTATGGCCAATCTTCTAGAGGGCACCACTTACAGCATTATTTCGGTAAATAACTTATCATAACTTATTTGTGCTACCCTGAATACATCATCTGACCGAAAAATACTATTTTCTCGTATTTCCACAACAAAATAGGTTCACTCGTTAGAAGTCTCTAAAGTTTTCGAGATATTTGTTTTTAAAGGTATTATTTGTACCTTGATGATAAAACGCTTTTATAACATAATGATCAAGTTGCTTTGGACAATATCTGAGTAGCGTTGCTATGGTTTTTAATAATAACAAATGAGGATGGCAACAAAACTAATAAACGGAAATAATAACTACAAAAATTGTTCAAAATTAACACCACCTGGCCTAACACACTCTCGAGCTCGACGAACTAATCCTTGCTGCACTCTCCAAAGCTTTTGGATGCTATTTTTCATTTCCTGGCTATGGTGGAAAATTCTTTGTCAAAGATCATCTGCAGTTTCCACTGGAGTATTGTGAACGCGTCGTTTTGAATCACCCCAGAAGAAGAAATCCATAGGATTTAAATCTGGTGATTTAGCCGGCCATATACAGGTCCTGATCGGCTTATCCAATGGTTTGGATAAACTCTATTTAGGTGCTCTCAGACTAATATACTAAATTGAAATTGTAGCAAAATTTAAAAAAATGACGTAAAATCAATTAATCACAATGATCAGCAACTGGACGCTCCCACTCATATAGCCTGTGTTTTTAATAAATATTTTGTTGATATAGGTGACCAAATAACAAGTCAGATTGATCAAAACTCAATTCTTGATACATCAGATCTTCATGTCATCAACATTGCACACTCTATGTTTCTAACTCCAGTGGATAACATAGACTTATAGCAAATAGTTTGTAATCTGAAAAATAATAGCGCACCCGGAAAAGATGGCTTACACACTAAAACTATCAAGATGATCATGAAGTATATCAGTCACCCTATAGCTCACATTATCAACCTCTGCTTCAAATCCTCAGTAATTCCTCGCCAATTGAAAGAAAGCATAGTTACTCCAATATTCAAATCTGGAAGTAAAGACAATATGTTCAATTATAGACCTATTTCAGTTATCAATGTATTTGGGAAGATTTTTGAGAAGTGTTTGAATAACAGACTTTGTTCTTTTCTTGAGAAATATGACATAATATCAAACTGTCAATTTGGGTTCCGCAAAAATTGCAATACAGAGCAATCTCTACAAGAACTTGCAGGACAAGTGCTTGAAAATTTTCAAGATGGAAGTAAGGCTGTTGCAGTTTTCCTAGATCTTCAAAAGGCTTTCGATTCGGTATCTCATACAATTTTATTAAAGAAACTAGAAAGTGTTGGAGTGCGTAGTGGAGTTCTGAACTTATTTGAGAACTATTTGGCTGATCGATTACAACAAGTTAAGGTAGGGTCAGATTTAAGCAGCATTCAAAAGATCAAAATAGGTGTGCCTCAGGGGACGGTTTTGGGACCAACACTGTTCCTCATATGGATAAATGAACTACTTCGATGCAATTTCAACTATAACATGATATCATATGCAGACGATACTGTTTTAGTTTGCACTGGTCATTCATGGGATGGCGCAATACGGAATGCCGAGTTGTCATTAAATAAAGTCAAATGCTGGTTCGATAACAATTTACTTAAACTTAATATCTCTAAAACTAAGTATATTACGTTTTCTCCAACCAAAGCAGGCATGCCATTACACCACCGAACATTAGTTATAAATGGTAGTGCTGACACTGTCGAAAGAGTTGGAGTTACTAGATACTTAGGAATCATTGTTGACAGTAATTTAAAATGGCATAGTCATGCCGAGCTTTTGGCATCGAAATTAAGGAGAGTTATTCATAAGTTTTTAATTCTTAGGGATATTTTAAGCGGAAAGAGTCTTCTCTCAATATATAACTCGTTTGTGGGGTCTCTACTAACTTACGGGATAAGTATATGGGGAGCCGCGTACACTAGTACTTTAAAAATACTACAAACCACGCAAAATTATATTGTCAGGACTATTTTTCGTGTCCCATGTAGGTCAAGTTGCAGATTTGTTTACATTGAAAATTAGAGGTTTATATAGGTATTTCTGCTGCTCTGAAATTTGTTCACTCCAGAAACAATGTTCCAGCCAGCCACGCTTATGGAACAATAACTCAACTAAATATAAGTTACACTTATACCAGAGTGAATAAATCTGTTTGCCAAAAATGTATAAAGTTTGATGATATTGGGTTGTATAATAAATTACCCCTAGAATATAAAATCCTCTCGAAGTATAGTTTCAAAAAAGAATTACGAAGTTCATCTTAAATAACTTTGACATGCTTGCATCGACTGTAGCTTGACTCAAATCAGTCATTTCGATTCTATCTAATGTTTTTTTATTTCTTTTTTTTATATACATTTGCTCATAATATACTTTATGGCCATTAGCCATGCATTGAATTTGTATATTGTATGACACACACAAGCTTATAGCTTAGGTGTCTATTCTTTTGTAGTAAATTGTAGTACTCTTGTTTCTCTGCTTAACCTTTACGCAAAATGTTTATTGTTTAAACAACATAGTTTGACCTTACCCGAAATATCCCTATATTATCATATTTCAGATATTCATATTTTATGTACTCTATATTTATACTTCTCAGTGTCTTTAGTATTCTTCTGTACTATTGTTATGAATTTTAGATTTGTTTATTCAGACACGTAATTTAGGATTTGTGACGACAAGATTCAGACACTTACCCTTTACGAAAGTATACAGAATTTACACAATTCATATACCGTTGCTTGCTGGTTCTAAATCTGATGCTAGTATCTTTGCTTAGATTTCTGTTGCGATCTTGGTTATTCAGGGTAGCAAGAGCAGACAAGCTCATGTGTTTTTGAAACTGTTTTTTATTTAAATTGTACTGAAGGTGGTTTTTTTAATTTGTAAGCTTGGTTTTTGAATTTGATTAAAACTTTTGTCTAAGTTGTCTAAGTTGGTGGTGGGTTTGTATTATTGCATGAGGATTTTCTTCTGCATATGTGTGAAGATTATGCGAGTAATGAGCCCATCCCTTACAAATCTTGCTTCGTACAAAAATAATATTCACAAACTAAAACCATTGTCGTGGTTGACTTTCTCAAGAGCTATGTACAAAATTCTACCCTTGCGGGTTCATCATCCGCGCTTAAACCATGTACTTTTTGCAGGTGATGTGGATGGAGCAGTTGCTCTTGACAAAATGGTATTTACTGTACATTTGGAAATGATATTCGCGAGCTACATTCCCAACCCGAACTGTAGGATTTTCAAAGACAGCATCTAAAACATTTTCTTCGACTTCAGCAGTACGTACAGTTCTGCAAGCTCCACTATGTCGGCCCATATCTTGAGCAAAACTACCTAATATCCAAATGGTTTTTACTACTCAAAATAAGGCTACAATCATTTCTTATCAGGTTCTCGTAACCGCTGTTCGATTCGTTGGAAAGTCTTTGAATACTATATTAACCTAACATAACCTGATCTTTAAATTCGAGGATAATCTGAACGTTTTTTTTTGACAATTTTTGCTGTGTCTCTAAAAATGAAAAAGTAGTGCTGGGGAGTATTTAAAGGTATCCGTAAAAATCACCCTGTATCTTCTAAACGGCTTAGACGTTTTAACAAACTTCGGCTAGTTGAAAAGAGCTACTCTTGGGCGACAAATGTTATAATTTTTGAAGTTTTGTTAGTTTCACATGTGGCCGCCAGAGAGCTTTTTCCAAGATTCCGACAGAAATAGTTAATTCTCTGAAAAAAATTGAATTCATTGATATGATTCTTTTCTAAAATGTATCTAAATGATGTCCAAGCAAGCTCGCGAAAAACGCATCTAGATATCTTTTCCTAATGTAAAATTTAAGAAGAAAGAAGATTTTACACGGAAATTTTTATTTTTTCTATTTTTTTCTGGAATTAAGGATTAAGACAGCACAATGTGCCATCGATTACCAGAATTGTTCATGTAACTATATCCCAGTTCACATTGTCAGTCGGGTCATCGTTGTGACCGCTAGATACCGCCGACTCTGTTGCTACAGTAGATACGGTCTACTCGCGATTGAATAAAATAGTAATACAGCTTTCGTTTGTCCAACCACAGATGGCCAACCATGGACAGCTGTTTTGTGCTATTTGGTAACTCCTCAACGTGGTGTAGGCTTGCTCTCAGGTAGAACAATAAATTAAACTTGCGATGGTGAAGACAGCAAGCTGACGTATCGAGCTTATGAATTGTAGGAATTAAATCAGATTGTTGATTTGTTTCATTGCAGCGTAAAGTTCTACTTAATACACCATGTGAAGACATGGATTAAATGACAGTCTACGAACGCCGGGATAACTCGAACCCTTCTTGATGACGACGAGCCTGCCCAGACGCAGGAGGCACTGCCATTTTATATTGTTGCATCACCATTGCTTAAACCCTCTATTAAACGGAGCAGAAAAACTTGTTTTTCTCCATGGGCTCTACAATACATTAACAAAACAACAGTTTCCTTCTCTTCTCGCTGCTACTTTTCTTTCTCTTCTCGCTCCTACTTCCTTCCTTTCTTTCTTCCTCTCCCCTACAACTTGTCTAGTTTCTGGGCCACCAGACCTGACAGACGGAGACAGACACTGACATTACAGTGACCATGACTTAGGGGATAGTAGTACAAAGCAACATACATACGTGACATGCACACCTTTATTATAAATAGGATATACAGTAGTACAGTAATAAATAAATAAATATCGCCCAGACACGAACAACAACAAACGCTGCTATTTTCAATAGACTGCTTAATATTTGTTGTCATATCGATCTAGATGTTGCAACAAGTATAGCAGCATATAGCAGCAAATTTTGTACCCTGGATCAAGTGAGAAGATACGTTTTTGTACCTAAACTAGGTGATATAACAAGAACTTCTTTAGTTGATATGAGAATCAGTGACCCATGGTACACAAATCGTATAATAAATTTCTAGATTAAGCGATGTCTTACAAAAAATTGACTGTATGCTTAGATAAATTACGTCAAAGAGGCTTTCTAGGCAAAGTAGTACTTTTTTTGTATTACGACAACTACCGAATAGTTCTAATCTAAATAGAACTGCATGCTTTGATTCCCGTCTCTGTAACTACGACCAACCTCAAACAGCGCTGTTTCGTACCTATTAGTGCAGTATAGGTCTAGTAGTCCTGAAGACCGACACCTCCACACGGTATTTTTAGTTTTTCAATGACCATACCTACTCGTTTGCTTTCCATTATTCTGAATCCAAGACTACTAGACCTATACCTGACTGATGAGTTGCTAATGATCACCAACAGCGCTGTCTGCGGTTTGTGAGTATCGTTTTGTTGGTGCGACATCTATCTTAGCATTGCGCAGAACGTCGAGCAGATATTTTTTTATACTCCAACCACCACGAAGTCCTAAGGCCTAAGCACCCATGGGGTACCGTGGGGCTATAGGGGGATACAGGGAAAGGGGAAACGCCACACGGACTCTGGCGAGGGAACACGTGTGCATGCAACATGCACACATTCTGGCCCCGCGTACGAGATCCTCCGGGTGGTACCTCTGCGTTCGACAGTCAGAGACCATCTACCACCTACGGACAATCATAACATCCATAACCAAGAGAAAACTTTCTCTGGTCGGTAACGTAAGGATTTTCGTCATATTTCATCGTACGGAATTATGATGAAGATCAAATTCATAGACCATTGGTAGGTGGATATTGTTAGTCCTCCACATAGAACTGAATGCATTTAGGTTTGGTCACAGCTGATAATGTGACATTGCAATGATCAGCTTTACAGCCTATCCCAGCTACGACCTCTGCACGCAATATCCACTTACTTCATCATTCGCCCCGATGACAGCTAGAGAGATAACAAAGGTGGAACTATTACTTATCGCAGTGATTGCCATCGATTTCCTGTCCGATTTAATAATCATACAGAAATTCCATTTAACCGCGTCCTGTCGCCCGACCGATGATATGCATAGGCCGAATTGGGCGAGCCTTGAAAGCCTCACTGATTAAAGGATTTCGTTTTCATTATTTCTGTCTTTCTGGATGGCGTGCCCGTACATCATGCAACATTATTGCCTCAAAGGTTACAACAGCTTATTTGACTCTTTCATACCGGTGCTCCTGAAACTTTTAAAAAAAATATACAGGGTGTCCCGAAAAAAGTGTGCAATATTTTACCAGCGGTTTCTAGAGCTTAAAATAGGAAGAAAAGTTTATATAAACATAGGTCGACAAACGTCCCCTAAGGGCGCTTCGGTCTTTTAAAGGGGCTCCCCTGAAGATGGTTTTTCCTTAATATTTTCGAAACGTGTTGAGATAAAGACATAAAATTTGGTATTCTAGCCTAATTTTTTATGCTGGATTTAAAAATATTAACAATTTTAGACAGTTTTGATTGGAAGCGTATGTAACAGGGACGGACTCGGGTTATTTTAGCCTCAAAATTTTTGTGTGATTCTATTTTTGAAATTCAATTTTAGAATTTGAAAATTTAGGGTTTTCTACATAAAAAAGGTACTCTTATTGAATATCGACAAATTGTATCATTTTTGAATAAAATTAAACTAAAAAATGTGTCACATTATAGGAAATGTACTGCGAATTTAAATAATTAGCCATGGCAACGAGAAAACTAATTTAATAATTGGTAACTATACATAAATACATATTTCGATTGCAACATCAATTTTTTCTACGAACGAAATTGAAATTTGTTTAAAAAAGTAGACATACAGTTGGATATACTTAAAACTAGCTTTACAATAAGTGTTCAAATAAATTCCCATTTTGTGAGTCTCAGAGTCTCGCTGGACGAACTAATAATTGCGTAGCCCAAAAAGTAAAAAACCTTTTTCTTCTTATTTCATTTGCAGCCTGATGGATTCTTTGAAGTAAATCTTCTTGAGTATTTACTTCAGTCGAGTAAACTAGGTCCTTTAATGACCCCCAAAAATAGAAATCCAATGGATTTAGAACAGGTAAACGTGGCGGCCACGCTATAGGACCTCTTCGGCCTAACCACCTGTCTGGAAAATTGACAGTCAACCAATTTTGAACATTGCGTCCAAAATGTGCAGGGGAGCCATCATGTTGAGAAAACATATTTTCTTGAAACTGCTGGCGCACGTGCAATGGTATTATATCCATGAGCTCATTCTGAAGAGAGTTCAGATACACCTCTGAATTAAAACGATTGGGAAGTACAATAGGTCCAATTACTTGATCACCAATTACTCCTGCCCATAATTTCAATGAAAATCTATGTTGGAAATTTGTACGGCGAACTACTTTTGGATTTTTATCTGACCAGTAATGTATTTTATGGAATTTAAAAGCACCATTCCTAGTAAATATTGACTCATCCGACCACAATATTCTATTCTATTCCAGGAATAGTGTTTTCGTTTGCTAATATCCACTGGCAAAACTCGATTCGTGGTAAAAAGTCTGCCTCCGTTAAATGTTGCACCCGTTTGAAATGATAAGGATGTAATCCTTGCATTCTTGTCATTCTTCCTATCAAAAATTATTATTTTTAGGATAACTATCAAATAGGTATTCATAAATTTCTCTTACTATTGATTGAGGTATATCCATAATTTTTGAAACATTTCGTATGCTTATTTGCGGATTATTTTCAAACATTTTTAAAGCAATATCCATACGATGATCTCCCAGTGGCCTTCCTGAGCCCTGCATGCGCTGAAAACTTCCATGGTTTGACAAATTCCGGTGAATATCACGAAACATTCGACGTCTAGGTACTATACGTTTGGGAAATGTTCTTTGATATTCTCTTACGGCTGCCAATGAACTGCCATTGCAAAACCCTTACACAAAATGCATGTCAGTCAGTCCTCTGTAAATCTTGTCATTTTAAAGCGATTTAATAAAAATTTTGATTTTAATCTAGTAATTTTACACTGTTAACAATGTCAGCTTAACGTCAATATAAGTCATAACAGATCAAAACAACTTTTGTTTGCAGTCATGGCTAACTATGTATAATCAACAATTCATTTAAAGTCGCAGTACATTTCCTATCATGTAACAAATTTTAGTTTGATTTTATTCAGAAATGGCACAATCTGTCGATATTCAATCAGAGTACCTTTTTTATGTAGAAAACCCTAAATTTTCAAATTCTAAAATTGAATTTCAAAAATAGAATCACACAAAAATGTTGGGCTAAAATAACCTGAGTCCGTCCCTGTTACATACGCTTCCAAACAAAACTGTCTAAAATTGTTAATATTTTTAAATCCAGCATAAAGAACTAGGCTAGAATACCAAATTTTATGGCTTTATCTCAACACGTTTCGGAAATATTAAGGAAAAATCATCTTCCGGGGAGCCCCTTTAAAAGACCGTAGCGCCCTTAGGGGACGTTTGTCGACCTATGTTTATATAAAATTTTCTTCCTATTTTAAGCTCTAGAAATCGCTAGTAGAATATTGCATACTTTTTTCGGGACACCCTGTTTATAAAACGATTGTAGGAAACTATTGACAAAAATTAATACCGCACGGGTACTACGCACCCTGAAAAGTGACATTTTGTCGGTTATTTTGAAATTTTATACTTTTTTGTGACATAACGTAGGTTTTTCTACAAGATGCCAACTTAGCACTAGATGTTGTACACTTGTGAACTCGTTTTATAGCTGTACGCGTTTGGCTCTGATGTGATGTAACATCTGCTTCAGGGATGGCATTATTTGAGGTTTAAGCTGTAAGTTATATACTATGGCTGGAAAGAAACGGCAGTACATAGTAAATACTTGTGTGCTGATAATCTGTATTGGTGATAATTTTATTAGTTTTTTGTCTCAAATACATTTACTCTATGATATGTATCGAAAGCTAGAAATTAGTTGCCCATCGACTTTTTCTTATTCATCCTGGAAATATGCAAACTTGCTGAATTTCAAAAATAAGAGAGATAAGAAAGAAAAATCCCTGGTTGGTGAAGTAATTAGCTTAGTGGAATCTTGAATTTTATACTTACATACTGCGACTTGTGTAATTATATTCACCGTACATTGCCGAATTGTAAGTCATATACATGCTAACAGTAATTACACACTACACGGTCGCGGTGGTGATTCCACAGTATTATCCTCAATGTTTTTGAAAACACAAAAAACGAGAAAAATCGTAATTTATAATTTTGAATATAACGTTTCTTCGGAAAGGACAACATATAAATAACCCGTCGGGCACAGCTAATAGATATACTTCATTGGCAGCATATTCAGTAATAATTTTCTCACTGAGCAAATATCACTGATTTTATACACATGCAGACCAATACACATAATCATCCAGTTGCGATATTGCTACTCAACTAACTTTATTTCTTTTACAAACTTCCCAGTGATAAACACTACTTGATTATTATTTCTGCAACCAGCAATGCATGCTTGAGGATGAGTCGTTGAGTGATTCCTCCATAGATGGAAGCTTTGAACTACTCTCACAGCGATCATAGCGAACAAACGTGGAATGAACTATTTGTATACTAAAAGCTACCTAGTCGGCAAGATGAAATTTTGTCTCTTTTTTTAAGTTTCTTAGGTTTTTCACATAACACCCCAGGTAAATCCATCAATTTGGCTTCCGGGAAAGACATGGTACTACTGAGCAAGTGCACAGGGTCGTGGATGAAACTAATGCGGACTTTATAGATAAAAGTTACTGTTGAACCTTTCTCGATGTGTCTCAACTATTTATCAAGGTTTGGCTCATTACTTGCTTGTGACTTAGTACGTTTTACGTAAACTGTGGCTCCGAATACACTACATCAAGTCTTTCGGTTGAGAAGTCCCACAAGGACGCGTTTTAGGACCCACTCCCTAACTTCTGTATACTGCATATGTGTTACCGGTAATCTGTACAATTCAGGTATTTTATACGAAACCTAGGCAATGTATAGAATACCTGGGTTGCCCAGGCAATGTATGAAATATTATGAATATTATTATCCATTACATACTTTACCTACGTAATGAATACAATTCCTAGGGATTGTATAGAGTACGTGCTGTTTCACCGGCAATTTGTAAAATAAATAGATATTGGTCTACATATCAATGTTAACCAGCATACCTGTAAAATGACGGCCAAATGAGACAAGATATATTATTTAAAAACAACTTTGTCAAAATCAACAATTAGAGTGCTCCTAAAATATAAGCTTTATTAAAAATGGTACAAAAAAGCGTTTTTATGTTTCTACAGTATAATCACAGTGAAATAATGTGAAACTAACAATTATTCTGGCTATAAGTGACACAATGTTTATTGCCTGGCGGTACCTACGACCCGTTCCTTGCTCTGGTCGTTTACTTACATTACAGGCTGCGCACTCGGTATTGTATAGAATACCTAGGCAAGGTATAAAACAAATAATATTCCATACATTACCTACACGTTTTAGGTTATTCTATATACTACCTAGGTATTGAATAGAATACCGGATTATACAGATTGCCGGTAACATAGGTATACCAGCATTTGCGGATGATGCGGCTATTCGGACATCCCATGAGAATCCAAACATAACATCGCAAAATCTCCAAAGAAACTTGCTCCAGATTAAGCACTGGCTAAATAAATCGCGCATACATGTTAATGTCATACAGAAAAGCCTATCCACCAGTAGCTATCAAACAATCAAGTCATGTGAGGTATCTCGAAATCCGCTTAGACAGAAGGCATTCATGGCAAATGCACTTTTTCTCGGAAAGGAAACAAGTGGACATTAATTATTAGTGGACAACAAGCTATTAATCTGCAATGCTTTCTGAAACCAGTTTGGATGTATGACATCCAGTTATGAGGCACATCCTTCACCAGTTCCAGAACAAGGTTTAGAGAATTATCGTCAACGCACCAGTAAAGTAGTTCAGCCTGATATCTCTCCCTACCATTCAGGAAGTATTCCGATTATACTGGGTGATTCAAAGTCGTGACCAAAAACGTAACATCATACACAGGACCGCATTTTAAGGGGGGTCCTCGATGTAACGTTTTTGCCTCGAGTGCGTCATTAAAAACATACGAGGTGTTGAAGTTTAAAAATAAAAAAATTTTTCTTAATATCTTCAAGACCGTCAGTTGGAATGAACTAAAATTTGGTATGTGGATTTACCTAAGTTATATCCATATTCAAAAGTCTTTACTGAAAATTAACGTGCACCAGTGGCGGAGATACAGGAGATTGGTGGCATTATTTTTCCAAATAAAAATAGTACGCTACACATAAAATGCGGTCCTGTGTATAATGTTTAATTTTTGGTCACGACTTATGAATCACCCTATACGTATGTATCTAATAATGGATTAGTAAATAGGTAAAAGCACCTTTTGCAAACTGAATTAGCGACAGGACCTCGATAAAGCTCAAGCGTTAACGTAAACAATTGGTTTAGTTTTAAGTAAATAGAGACCACTCACTAGAGATGTACTTTGCATGTCCCTTTTATTTTATAATTTCACGTATAAAAGAAGTGTTCAAACATTCGACTGAATTCACTGGATGGACCTTCAAGGAATACATGGTGGCTATATTATCCACTAGTGGTTGCAGATAATTGACGATTTTAGTAACTAATATTTCTAGATCACGAGTTCCAATTACCGCGAAAAAATGTGACATAAGCACGACTTTGGGAATACGCCTCATGGAAGCGCCGAATATCGTAACTTCCTTATTATTAAAAGTCGCTGCAAGTAGCAAATGGAAATTCCCAATACTATGGTGAACTAAAAAAATAGAACCCGAATGTACTTAACCTGGTTCTGGGGTAAAGAGATTAATAGTCGACTCTGGATATGGAGAAATTCACATAATTTCGAGGAACTGCGAATCGGCAATATCGATTCATGCCTTTTATGTATCGAACATTGTGCATTCAGCATTTAGCAGCTGACCCCGGTAAACAGCGAACTATTTACGGAAGCGCTTACTTCCCAGTCGCTACGAGAACAAACACGATATACCAATTCTCTGAGTAAACAGCATAAACGAGTCAATATTCATTTAGGAGGAGGCGCACTTCTTGTTTACCCTCCCATTTGACAATCTTTGCAACAACAGCTGCTTATTGACTAACTGGATCGCTTGTTTATGCGCCGATCGTTGGATGAGGTCAAGTCTCTTTTGGTAGGATGTCAGGTTGGAATTCTCCATCTAGTACAAAGATTTAGTAATTTTACCTGAAAAGTTTTGGGGGCATTTTTTAGAGTTGATATGAATTCTCAAGTATTCCTTCCTGATTTTTACTTTACAATATCGTTATTTTTCCAGTCATGCCGGCACATTTTAAATAACTTGGTTGGAAAGAGTCGTAGTCCTTATTCATGATGCGGTTACGCAATAATGCCCATTCTAAGTTTAAGAAAACTGTTAAGAACAATTTTTCTGACGAGATAAAAACTGCGAAATTGATCTACTATAAGCAATTAAGGAATCTAGTCACAGCATCTATTAGGCGCGAAAAAAAAGCATAAATTGAATACCAGCTAAGAAAAAGCTACAGCTCTCGGAGCTGGTGGAAAGCTATAAAGGAGCTGGGGATTCATGGATCTAAGGGTGAAAATAATCAGTGTACTTTGGAACCCAACTTTTGAAATAACTGTTTTGTTGATTCAGTTCCCAATAAGTCAAAAAATGAAACACTCTTAGGCCCAATTTCACCAACATTAATATCATGGACCAAAGGGAAAATACCTTATCGAAATGCAATTTGACAGAAATTGTCAAAGGTCTCTAAATATTAGTGATTCTATTGAAATATTGAATAAAATCGTTAAAATTCGACTGTATTATAAATAAGACCACTTTTTGATTCCATGATGCTTTTGTACAGAAAAAAACAGGACAACTTTCATGTATTTTAATATATGTTATAGGTTTACATTTAACAATCCATTATCCCCCTCAGCGAATGGGAATGCGGCAAATAATAGGTCGATTTTCTAGCTGTTAAATTTGGCAGCAGATTTGGACATTTGTTAATGCATGGCACTCTCGAATTTACCAACTTCAATATACTGAAAGTTATCATTACATACCTGTTGAATAGTGTAGATTTGTCTGTATTGTGCGAGAAAATAGAATATAAAATACATTCCATCCAACACCTCATCTTCCTTTACGTCATAATACTAATCATTTATTAATTTACGGGTTAATGAATTTCTTTAAAGCAATAAAAACATCTTATCCTCTCCATCCTAAAACACAGATAATATGTGTAAGACGTGTCAATCCCTACATCTCCCTGATGCATAATGCAATTACTATGGACATAGACAAAAAATTATGAAAAATGTTTCACAAATAATCCCTAGTCTTTTAAGACAAAAATAATAAATGTTAGTTAGTTAGTAATGTTTATTGTTTGTCTTTTTGACTGGCGGGGATATCTATCTGTCACTCGCAGGGTTGCCAAGTCTAACGACAATCACGTCCCGTGGTGGAGGGTGCGAAATGAATCTTTTACATTTGCTGGTTTTGAATTTTTTCGTGAAAATTTACTAGGTATCATGATTATAAGAATCTTTGGTAGATTGTTCGATCCGGAACGGGAAAGATCTCCTATTTATGAAAATATTTTTGGTATCATCTAACCGTTGCAATCAGTGCACAAACACTGTGACATATGATTTATAGCATAACCCGCTGCCCTATCAATACAAATTTAACATACAGGTCGCCTAGCCGTGGGGATGCAGTGGTCGGGATGAATATCACGGCAGCAACTGATGATTTGGGCATTTCTGGTAACAACGTATGAAGTGAAACTCGCTAACTTCACAAATTTGAAGATTTTGAACAATTTCTTTGAAAATGATGAAATATATGTCTGATTTGGCAGGGTAATGTCGCAGCCAAATGGCAGTCACTCTTTCTGACACAGTCCGGATCGAAAGATGACGATACTCGTGAAATTTATTGATGCTTCTAAATATAGGATCGTATCGAACATCCCTACTGTCAAGATGTATAACCCAAGGGGAGCTATTTTGCGGCGTCATGGAAATAATTTTTAATTACCATTTGCATTTTTTCAAGTGTCAATTGTCTTATAAAGCATAGTGGAGTATATCTCAACAGTTGGCGGAACTTGCTCCACTGGAACCAGGAAGGTGAAACGGGATATTAATGCACAATCTTGCAACCCTGTCGCACCCTCACAAAATGGCTGCCGACAACCACACAAGTCATTGAATAGCATGGAATTAAACCTTCAGAGTATATGTTTTGTGACTGGCACCAAGAGTTGACTGTGTCACTCCTTGAAATGCAATAATCAGCTGTATTCAAATAATGACTAATACAAATACAACCTAGAATGTGTACTCGTGAAAAAAGAAAAATATGGCAAATTTGTAGTTTTTTTGCAGGATTTAGGTTTGCTGGTAGCTTTAAGGCATATATTTGGGAATTTCTTAATCGCTGTCAATGTAGTGTGGGTGTTTGTTCTGTTCCTGAACAACGAAAAATATTCAACTTCATGGATGTATGGATATCAAAAGGCCTTAATGTTTTTGTGGGAATATCAATCTAAGGTGCCATAATGGTTCTGATGAACGGCAAGTAAATGAATGAATGTTTGGAAACGAGCAATATCTTTTGGTAGAGCCTGTCATAAAGTAGGTGCTTAATAGCTATCTGCAAGAGGTTTATAGGAAAAAACACCCAGTATCGCATACCAATTTAAGAAAATAATATAAACATGAATACACAATCGAAAACATTAAATAAAAACATGAATTTTATTCAAAAATCGAACACTTTTAAATTTTGACTAAATTATATGTAATTTCTTAATATTCAATAAGCTGGTGATGTTTCAATAACAAGCTGTCATCTCATACTTTGACAGTATTTTGTTTTCAACATTTCGTAGCTATTGGTTGCTAAAATTTGTTGATTGGAACTTGAAGCTCATTCGTTGTATTTGACGGTCTGTTACCCTATAGGTGGAGAATAACGGACTGTTGTTGGTGAAATTGGCCCTTAGGGTACTATAACACCAACATGCTACCAAATATCACTGACCTATTTCAGTTTGTTAGCGAGTAAAAAGTCTTGAAGATATTTCAAAAAATAAAATCGCGTGCTACCGGACTAGATGGATTAAATATAGATACATTTTCCTATATTCTTCCTTTTTGTCTCAAGGCTCTTACTCATATTATAAACTTTTTTTTGGAACTTGGTATCGTACCGCTCATATGGAAAGCTGCAACTGTTATTCCCGTTGGTAAAATCGATAATCCCCAATTGCCTTGCGATTTCAGGCCTATAAGCATACTTTCACTCTTGTAAAAAATTCTAGAAAATATCGTTTACGAGCAAATGCTAACACACATCAATAAATACAGCTTAATTCCAAATACACAGTCGGGATTTAGAAAAAATCACAGTACTGTGACTGCATTAGTTGACATTTGTGATGACTACTTGAGAGCTATAGATAGTTCCTGCGTAACTACAACTGTTCTGCTGGATTTGAGAAAGGCATTTGACTGTTTAAACCACAAAATGTTGTTAGCTAAGTTGCACTTTCTTGTTTTTCTGAGAACTCGATTGCATGGTTTGACAATTACCTATCAGATCGACTTCAACAAGTTAAAATAGGCAGCGACTATTCTGACAAACGGGTCATTGTAAAGGGGGACCGCAAGGTTCCATTTTAGGACCAATGTTATTTACTTTATACGTGTCGGACTTGGATCGGTCGGTCAAACATTGCGCCTTACATTCTTATGCTGATGATACCCAGCTTTATCTATCTTATGATCCGCCCTCATATGTTGATGCTATTGACAAACTAGCAGTTGATTTAAGCGGCATTTGCGATTGGTTTAGATACCACGGGTTACACATAAACTGTAGCAAATCGGCCATAATTACCTTCGGCTCTAAGAAGAACGAGTACAGTGGATATGCTATAAAGCTATGCCTCAATAGTGAAGAGCTCAAACACAAAATATCGGTATTAAACTTAGGAATAATTTTTGATGAGCACTTAACTTTTCATGATCATATTTCTAAGGTTGTATAGAGCTCTTTTGCTAAACTAAAAAGCATCTACAGCTTTTAGCACGTGTTGTCTCAAGATACTAAAATTAAGCTTTGCGATTCAGTCATTTTAAGTAAGATAGAATATGGAAGTTCCGTGTTTGGTCCTTGTTTGACTCAAGCCGAAGCTTACAGACTTCAGAAAGTGCAGAACAGCTGTATTAGATATTCTGTTAGAATCCGAAGAAGGGAGCGAGTGTCTCCATTTATTCAAGAAGTGAATTGGTTAACAATGAGTCAGAGGTGGTTGGTTCACATTTTATGCTTGGTTCATAGCATTTTACTGACCAAATACCCTATATCATCATGCAGCCAACCTGCGATTCATTGGTTACACCCTTAACACGCCCTATCATAGAACCACCCTATTTACTAAGAGTTTCTCTTTTGTTGCACCTTATCGCTATAATATGCTCCCTGCCAGCTTTAAAGATTTATCTGTTCCACTTTTCAGGTCAAAAGTAAAAACATTTGTTTTAGAAAATATATCATAATTCCTTATATTATTTAGTTTTTTAACTTATGTAATGGTGTATCTGTTATCTGTGACTGTATCTGTTTTTTTTTAAATGCCTATTCTTGCTATAATAGATTTTTCATTATTGTTATTCAACACAAGATTGTTTATATTTTCCCAAATTTTGTATTATAATTTTGTTTCGTCCTGGTTGGTTCGAAAAGCAGCTTTTAGCTGACACCCGCCAGGTTAAATAAAGGCTGTTATTAGTATTAGTTGCTGTCATGCTCTAAGAAATTTCTGTTACAGTAACGTCCATCGAGCCGCTCGCATCATTATTTTGTCAATACGGTGCCAGGCTTTGTTGATGTCAGTCATTATTCTATTGAAAAGGGAGCTTATTTGATATCATACAATACTCATAGAAATACGTTTTACATCATTTTCAGGAATAGATTATTAATTTTACGATACTGTTCAAGTACTATGAATTCGGAATATATTATTGTATGTATTGAAAGTCTCATTTCAGTCAAATACGTTTTTATATATTTTATGTTTAAGCAGATATTTCTTTTTAAAGCGCTAAAAGTTAAGGAACATACACAAAACATACTGAATATGGCTCCAAGTCGATTTGACTAAAAATCAAGGATGATGTTTCCATCGTGTTCCTGAACAAACTTTCTCATGGGACCAAAGCAATTCTATGATTAGTTTTTGAGAAATTTACAGAAATGGTAAATATGTCGATTGAATCTCTCGGACCAGATACTCGGATAATTGTTATACTTAACCTTATAAAAACGTGTTGGGAGGTATTATGTTGATATTGAACATGGTCAATTTAAAAACAATTTTATTTTTATATGCTGATGCTGCAATAGATCCATCCGTACAGAGATTACGTTATTCGACTTGACTAAATGGAAGAATAGTCGATTGATCTGCTAACGATTATCGATCGAATAGAGAATCAACAAATACGACTGGTTCTTTACAGTTTTTGAGTATTTTCATGTGTTCTTAGATGTTCTCGTTTTAGAAGAAGCGTGATATTTTTCTGCATTCTATGTATATTTAATAGCCTTTCCCGTACAAGTGGAAGCACCGTACTTTTAGCAAAATAAACAACTTTCTCATTAAAGAATGATAAATAACTTATCAAATAGCGGAAATCTTGAAACCTGTTGAATAAATCTGATTATCGTAAACATATTCCTACTCTACTTTCGACCAATTCGCGATCGAGACTCGTGATCCTACTACTGGAACGAGCTGTTTGAGAACTGAAAAAAAATTCACTCAAAATGGCAGTTCGCTCAGCAAGGACCCGAAAAAGTGATTGCTTGTCTTTGAGTATGAACTCTTCAAGGTCAAATCAAAAAGGTTATTTTAAAAAGAAAGGAAAAGCGAACATATGTAGATATTTTTTTAAGTTATTAAGTTAATATTGACATATATCTGTCTTCCAGACTATATGGTTCATTTATTTTAGCAGCCGATGTAGACTATAAAGCAATCTTTGAATACAGGTGCTGCATTTGCATTTCTCATGAATCCAACACGCGATTAATAATGCTTCTACACATGAAGGACACGATGTTGTTGGTTCAACTGACCTCATAAAGGTCATAACTAAAGTAACCTCCACGACTTTAGCGAGCCTTTGTGAAGCGAACTGTGCAATTATAATTTGTTATATTATTATATTATAAAATGAACTTGCCCTTGAATTGACCTTGTAAGAAGCATGGTTTTTCAATGACATATTTCCTTCAATATAACAATTCTCCCAGCTCGAGAAATACAATAAGCACATCCACTGTTTATGTAAATCGGGCCAACCATCTCTCTATTTCTTAAAAACTAATCATAGGATTACTTTGGTCTGATCAATATTTTTGTACAGGAAGGTGAGAAATACTGAATTTTTGGACAAATCTACTGGGACCCATTTTCAATTTGTTTTGTGCGGAGTCTCAAATAATGACTAAATCCGCAATAATAACAGTATTTATTGGGTTATATGATAAAACACAGTGTAACCTAATGATTTGTGTGTTTTATTTGTTCAGTAAATAGAAGAATAATGACTGTTTATCTGGTATGGTTCCCCTCCATGGTCCACTCACCAAAACTAAACTAAAAAAACGAATACAATTTGCATGTGTGGTATTCGGCAAACCTCATTCCACACTACATAGACTCATTCCTAGTTGTTCAATTACGTAGCTGCTTTGGCTTGAGTGTTTTAGACAAGTTTCAAGAGTCGCTGCTAGTATATTTTAATGTACCTTTAAACTGATACATCATGTCATGCCGCATTTGCGGGTAAATTGAAGCAATAGCGACTAGAAAGTGTCTGTGTATTTTTAAAACGTCATTACTTCCTTACTTTTCCAAGTAAAATAGCTATTTGACAAATAATTATACTAGAGAAAATATCATACAACTTGTGTTTTGCGAGTTGGATTTTATTGATGATTGTGAGAAGCAAAGCTGATTCTTACACGTTTTAGACATCGATTTTTGAGACAGTGATGCAAACAAGATAAAAGTTTTGAAAGGACACTTCGAAGTATAGGTTTTTAAAGCTTTACCAATACCAATCTTATAAAATCTAAAAATCATTGAACCGATGAACGACTTCGGGTATTTCAGAGCAAGCCTTGTCGTTCCTGCATACTGAAACTGTTAATATGTTATAGCTATTTTCATCGTAAAATGAGTCAGAGGAGATACTGTTAGGGTTGATCTTTATTGCGATAATAAATTAATGAAACGCAATGAGCTAACTATTCAATTACATTGATTAATCAGCTAAAATCGCCACCATGAAATTAGCTAATTACGATCTTAGTATCATCATCAGGATATACAGGAATTCGAGCTGTTATTCTAACAATAACTTCAGGTGCATATTATCAAGAATTTGTTGCTGGAGTAGCAGAAACCGCTAATAAGACGGATATCAAATTTATCAGATAATAGCAGTTTAAGTAAAAAGATGTAACTTACCTATTCACTGCCTTATGCTAACAAGCTTTCCCTTCTTTATGATCGGGGCACTAAGAAGAATCTTCAAAAGCCTTGACATTATTACTTTTAGCCCTATTCTAGACACTTCATTCTCAGGAGTGTCAGACTGGAGGCAGTCAAGTAAAAGTCTGACACTCGGTTGGAGTTAAGTGGAATTGAACTACGTAACTACAAAATTACTCAACTGATTATCGAGAGTTGAAAAATACCCATTTATAAGCTTCCTAAGATAAACAACACTTTAGAAAAGAAAAGACAGGGTTGTTTAGTTGAGTTACTGTGTCAGCCAAATGAGAAACTATCAAAGATTCAATTGAACTGATACTGGTTATAGTTAATTAAAAACTCGGACTTCAATTCACGGAATTAGCATATTGATTATGGAAAAATATCTAGAGATACAAATCACGTAAGTTGTATGAGATCAGGAGATTGTGATAGATTCATTATTAAAAGTATTTTTGAGATATATTACGGAAAACTTACGTAGACTATTCCTTCAAGCAAAGAGCTGTGTACCTGTTCTTTCCGAAAGATCTGCTTGGATCGAGAAGCCAGACAGATGGTTTTTTTATTCAGTGATGACTCATTCAAAAGGGGCAATTTTAGAACACGTACAATCAGATCATGGAATGATTTTCCCCATTATGTCTGATGAGCTGTTCCATCAAACAACTGCCAATTCGACAGGAGGGATAGCTGGACAGTCGTTAACCTCAAAGTTATAGCAAGCCGAGATCCGAGGAAAACTACAAAAAAAACCTTTCGACTGTAATTTATTATAGTTGAATATTTCATTTGATTGCATATTTGTACCTATATAATCAAACAAATGTTCAGCTTTCTACAGTCACCCTTTTTGTGTATGCTAATGTGCCCCTATGCGGCGCTTTTTCGAATCTCAGCATAGAGTTTCCGTTGGAAGGTTGCAATCTTTATAGGTTATGATGGTTCGATCCTCTTACAGATATCTTGAGAAATATTTCATTAAGTTAACTGCCAAATTTTTTTTCTTAGAGAATACACATATGTCTTGATGTTGCATTACTATCAAGAATTGTTTACTAAAGATATTTTTGAAAGAACGTTGCCATGTAATATGACGAAACCCCTTGTATATAAAGCGTCTAATAGTATCTTCTTTGTTTCAGCCCTTTCTCCCGACTTCATCCTCAATGCTTCAGCGAGTGCATCCCCAAGCAACGGCGATGTCCAAGCGGTTGACAGCAAGCGAACCGCCGCTGAAACAGAAGCTGCACACGACCTGCTATCGCTGTCGCAGAGTCTGCCGCCCCTGCCTGCCCCTAGTGTCGTGATGATTCACCATACGGTGCCCTCAGAAGATGATCCACCAAGTCCCACGCACTGCTATAGGCCGCTTTCACCTGAAACTACGGCCCCCGTCAGGTAAAGATAATCTCCAAAATGATCTCTAACAGTCTCAAAATTGACTCGGATTGGAAAACGCACACAGTAGGCACATCTGATGAAAGTGGGATTCGAATTCACAACTCTTATATCTCGTACCGGGTCTCAAGGCGGATGTCAGACGATCATTTCTTACGGTGTTCCGTATCATCAATATTTACTGATGATTCCATCACAATTGGTGAATTTTTATAATACATCAATAACTAGTGACGTCTTGGCTACAAGGTCAAAGAATATCACATTCCATGATAAATACTGGCAGACCACAGTGAATGATCGTGTGGCATTGGCCTTACGGTAGATTGTATCTTGGAGTTGTTGCACATTTTATAAAGCGGCTAAAAATGTGCCGTAAGAACTCTCTAATAAATTTAATTACATGATCAAACGAACTTACCTGTGATGTTCGATCTTAATTATGTGAAGTCTTCGTCGAAGTTAATATTTAGAATACACATGGCGGTTGGGTACTACTAAGAGGGTACTACGATATGTATTCTAAATATTTACTTCGACGAGGACGGAACATAATAATAAATTATATTGTTCGGATGTATCATTACCTCTATAAATATTTTTTATACGCTGTAATTTCTAAGTTCTTCCTAGTTTTGTTGTTTGGGCAAGTGTAGTGTTCAATGCTCAGTAAGCGTTTGATTGAGTTTTATTATGAACAAAAAAAGGCTATTGCGTTCTTCAGTTCATAATTATTTGGTCTTGGATTTTACGTATTTTAAATATAAATTGGGTGGCTACTGTTAAGGATTTTTCTGTAGTATTCTTCTGTTTTTGAAATACTGTTTCTTAAGCGTTTATGCGCACGCACAAGGCTCTGCCTTCTGTGAGCTCGCTGTATATGTTCAGATTGTTTTAACTGCAAACTATTATTATGTGAAAAAAACTGAATAAATACAATGATTATTATTATTTGAAGACAAAATTGAACAAACATGTTTCAAAAAAAAAATAGTTGAGTCAATGTACTAAAGTAAAAAATATAGGTTATAGTTCAGGATAGGTAACAAATTTCCGTAATAATAAATTAAATGTCTTTAATACTAGGTATGATTTATATTTTATTAATTTAAAGCTTTTCTAAAAGCTTGTCTCATAAAACAAAAGCTATATTATTCGTTTCAGTACATTAGCTCAGCAACCTTCCAAAACTTCTGTTAGTCACTACGTATTAGCCTTTTCATTTATGCCAAAGCGAGGTCCCGTTCACCGTTATGTGATCACTAAACTATTTCATTTCACTCATATTTATAGGGAGGGGATTACTATAGTGACTCGATATTGTGAAGTTTCCACCACACTGCCTAAAGGATCACCTTAGTTTAAATTAAGTACCAGTACTTATGGTATAAAATTTTTATCAAATCACTGTAGTACGCCAGTTTCACTTACTCTATACTATTTAAGCTTTAGCTGTAACGCGCAAGTGCGCTACGGTATTTTAAGCTGGGGATGTAGCTCATCGATAGATTTCTTCTCCAGGAAAATGTCACTAGAATCATTTCAAATTTTAATTGGCGTGAATGTTACAGGCATTATTTTCTATCCTTGAGAATTTTAACAGTAGCCTGTATTTAGATTTATGAATGATCTATATTTGTGTATAAAAATAACTTGAAACTCTTCAATGACGACGAATAACACGATTATCAAACTGGATCGAAAGATCTGCTGATACCCCATCAACATCGTACTGCAGCATATTAGAAATCTTTGAGTTACATGGCAATAGTTCAAAAAAAATATTCAAAAAGCACCATGGTTAAGCAGTTTCAAAAGTTAGTTGAAATTATTTCTAACTGAGTATTTTTATAGCCTGAAAGAGATCTTTGCATGTAAAACTGTGTTTTAATCTGTGTTGTATTGTTTTTGACTTTTGATTTGTTATAGTCTACGGCTATTTAACAATGACATAATTGTATTATTATTATAATTATGATTATTATTTTATTCATGTTAAGCCGTTTTTACCATATTGGGCTCAAAATAGCAGTAATTAATTCATTTTGTACGCCTTATTCTATCCAAAGTGTCATCACTCAGTTTGTCGCATTCCGCAAATTGTTTAATGCACACATAATGAAGTTTATCGTGGAAATGATAAATCAATATTTTGAGACGTCCCCAAATAGGATTCAGAATTACATTATTATGCTTATTGTATCCTGCACCTCAAACCATTTTATTTGATATCCTTATCATAGGAATAATTATGAAAATGTCAAATCGCCATTCTGCAATGTCTGTCATATTGGACTACGATTAGTGACGATGCATACGTATATACTTGATAGTGCTCCAAGATTTGATACAAACTAACAAGCAAGTTTAAATAAAGGTTTGCCAAAAGACTTCAAAGTCTTGAGAGAGACTTTAAGGCATGTAATTTTCAGTGGCTCTTTGCAAAAATGCATTGCGGCACCTCCAATTTCCCTCAAGAGACTTCGTGACTTTGACTCCAATCCAGAGATCTGATACTCCATACAAACATATTGCGTTCACCGTGCCACTACAAGAATGCCTGACTCGACTATATTTCTTATTTTCAGCACTCGGCGAACCTCTGGAAGGACAAAATCAGCACACCAGCCGGCTAAAACACCCACCCCTACCACTACTACCCCTGCCCCTGCCCCTACTCCTTCACCGCCTCCTCCACCTCCCCCAGTACAGCAACAGCCAACTGTGATCGTCCAAAACTCTCAAGTGGTGATGCCCTGTTATACGCCACCTATCGTATACGTGGTCCAAATGCCAGCTACCGTACCTACACCTCCCACATCCGAGTGCTCTAGTGATGCTGAGAACCTGCAGGTAGGTCACAAGTGACATTTCTTTTTCTATTCAGTATCAGAAAATAAAGACTAAGGTGACTTTCGGACTAGTTAGTAGTAGTAAAGGATCACAGGGCACTGCTATGACTACTGGAAATAGGAGATCTATCTTTCCCCTGAATCCCCCTGTAGCCCCACGGTGCTCAATGGGTGTTTAGGCCTTAGGCCTTCGTGGTAGTTGGAGTATAAAAAAAATCACACTTAATCGACATTTACACTTTTTCAAATGATGATGATGTGGGTAAAGCGCATCAACCTAGAGAGCACTATTTTGGGCGCATGGAATGTATAACCCGTTTTTTAGATGGGCATTGTGAAAAATTAATATAACTCTCCTGGACTATAAGTAAGTCGGTTTGCCTGCCGGCCACATAGACCAGAAACTGTCTCAGCTTCCGCTTGGAAAAATATTCTGGTTCAATTTATTGCATGCCGTAAAATGGACTTCTTTAAATGAATCTGCAAGCCCCAAAATTGCGTCAAAAATTGGTTGAACACGTTTTGAACAAAGTCGAAAGATTGTTGCACCAAAATAAGTTCCTTTAGGTTTTTTAGACATTCTGAACAAATGAGGTCCTTACGAACCTTTTTCTAAGGTTGATGACATTTGATATACCCGCGATTTAATATTTAAAAGAGTATAAAGTACGCTATTTCGACACTGAAAAACAACATGTGAAAACTAAAATTTTGTTGATGCCAAAGTTCATAAATATTGCTTAACATCGATCACCAAAGTCTCAAAGCACTTTAGGGTATGTTGTGAATGCAAACCTTTGTTTTGTAATAATAATTCAAGCGAAATATTTTGCGCATTTTCAAATATTATGACATATTCTGCACCTTTTCAAACATTAAATCGGGTATATCTTGAAAACTAGCAACTTTAAAGAAAATTTCAGAGGTACCTTTTCCGTTGAAAATGACCTAGACGAACTTAGTTTAGGGCGTGATCATAGTGAATAACTGTCCTGGGCTATAAATAAGTCGGTTTGCCTGTGGGCCACATAGAGCAGAAACTGTCTCAGCTTCCGCTTGGAAAAATATTCCAGTTCTGTCTATTTCATGCCGTAAAATGGACTTCTTTCAATGAATTTGCATTCTGCAAGTCCCAAAATTGCGTCAAAATTGGTTGAAAACATGTTTTGAACACATTCTAAAGATTGTTGCACCAAGATAGGTTCCTTGGGGTAGAATTTTGTTGATGCCAAAGATAATAATCACCAAAGTCTCAAAGCATTTTGATTGCAAACCTTTGTCTTTTAATAATAATTCAAGCGGTATATTTTGCACTTTTCAAATATTATGACATATTTTTGACCTTTTCAAGCATTAAGTAGCGTATATCTTGAAAACTACCAACTTTCGAGAAAAGTTCAAAGCAAGCTTTTTTGTTGCAAATGACGTAGGCAAACTTTGTCTGGACCAAAAAAAAATTTGGAGCCCGTTTTATATGAACATAGTAGATAATTAATATAACTTTCCTAGGCTGTAAATAAGTCGGCGAGACAGAAGGTTTACCTGTTGGCTAGATAGTCCAGGCAGTGTCATCGCACCCGCTCGAAAAAAATTTCTGGTTCACTTTTGCATACTCGTATTCAAACTAGACTTTCTCCAACGAATCTGCATTTTGTAAGTCCCAAAATTGCCTTAAAAATTGGTTGAACGTATTTTTAGAACAAATTCCAAAAATTGTATTTTTTCGCACCAAAAAAGTTCCTTTAGATTTTTTATTCATTTTTGAACGAATGAGGTGTTTATGAAATTTTCTCTAAAGTTGATAGTTTTTGATACATAAGCAATTTAATATTTGAATGAGTGCGAAGTACGATAGTATTTTCGACTCTAAATAACAATATTTAAAAACTAAAACTTTATTGTTGCCAAAATTCATAAACACTGCTTAACTTCGATTAATAAAATCTCAAAACAGCTTAGTGTGTTGTGATTGCAAACCTTTGTCTGTCAATTATTATGCAAGCGGCATGTTTCGCATTTTTTAAATAGTATGGCCTATTTCGCACATTTTCAAATATTCAACCGCGTATATCTCAGAAACTACTACCAACTTTAGTGAATAGTTCATAAGAACCATTTTCGGTGGAAATGACCTAAGCGAAATACGTCTGGAATATCATTCAGATTGGTTGAAGTGGCTCCTCTCTGAATACGATTCTGTAATAAAATCAAATCTGATTTTTCCATGCAGATGCGAAGATACTTTCTAGAATAACAGTCCGGACAGCCATCAGTCACAGGCAGGCGGTAGAGGCGTGCATCTAGAGTGATATTCTGTATATCAAAAAATTTGTTATCTGTTCAGATACGTCATTTAACAAATATCTTTGATAAGACTATACTTTAACGCATATCGCGTATATTTTATTTCTTATTTTAATATGACAGGTTATTATGTAGATTTTACGAAAACATCATTTTTTCTTTAAGGAACCCTCTGCTTGCTATTTTATAGAACTTTTAAGGTGGTAATACTCTAGAATAGAATACTGTTTTATACGCTGTTTGTTTTTGCTTTTTGTAAACTATAGGAATATAACTTACACTGTAAGAAATGGTTGGTTTTTTATAGAAAAAGGTTAAAAACTAGCCATATAATAAGCTAAAAATGACAGTTCCAAATACATACCTTAAATATACACTTCAGCGCATAAAGGTCGGAATTCTGTTTTTTTTTTCGGAAAAAATCGAAAAAATCACTAGGAATGATCATTTCTTAAGGAAAATAGATATATGGTAAAACTATAAAAAATAGTTGTTGTTTTTTTGCAAAAGAAGTTCAAAACTAGTCATGTAATAAGTTTAAATAACAGTTCAGAATGCATACCTAAATGATGGTATTTGTTTGGTAAACTGTGTAGAGGCTTAGTGTTGTGATTTTTCAATGTCTTCTTGAAATTCCTTAATAATTTTGTTTTTCGCGTATACCCAATGAGATAAAATTTTTTTCGTTTATAAGAAATATTTGAAAGTGCAAACAATTCTCAATGACCATTTTATAGCATTTTTTTAGACAGATAAGATGAACGATGTCCATTGTTGCCAAGTTGTACGTTTTTGGGGAGAAATACGTAATAAAGAAATGGGGTTATTTGAAAATTTATTGTAAATGACTTGTTTTATAAAAAGTAGTCCCAATGTTTATTGAAAATTAGATGAAATTTTGAACAGCATGTGTCTAAGCAGTGGAAAATGCACCAGCGGCTGGCGTGACATGAAAAAGACAAAAGGCGCCAGCGATCATTACATATAACTTCGATTTGTCGATTTGGACCACGTCGCCAGGTCCACCCAACATATCATCGTCCAACATTATAGTTAAATAAAGTTCAACGACCATCTCATCAAAACAAATGCGTTCTTTGTTATGTTTTCATTATTTAGTGACTGACAGCAGCTACTTTTTCAGTAATTTCTCATATATATCACATTCAATTAGGTATATTTTGTGACATCAGCTTCACTTCAAATTATTCTACAACATACATACAAAAAGTAACTAAATTATAACTATAATATAGGAAAAATAATAACCGAAGTATTCTTGTGAACGGCCTAGGGCATTCTTCAAAAAAGTGTATTTAGCTAACGTTTTGTGGCTAGCACTATCCTAGGGCACGAAGTAGATTTAGTACAGTAAAACCTGCCGGCCACACCTCCAAATCGCATTTTCATGGCAATCCTGTGCCGATTGCACATTTTTGCGCTAGTATATAAGACAAACCAAATCAAGGTATATTACTATCATGATTTGGCAACATCGCAACTAGATGGAGACATTATGATAGTGATGGTGGTGCAGTGATGGGAATATTTATCTGAAATAGATGAAATAACTACTTAACAATAATCTATTTTCATCATTAAAATAATGCAAAATTGCATTATTGCGATGAACATTGTTACAGTAATATACAGTGTATGTTATTTATATTCATGTAATTCTGAGCAATCTTTTGTATAAACAAGAAAAAACTCGCTTATAACGCAGTATTCTATACCACAGTATTACCACCCAAAATGCAACTTTGAAGTTCTATAAAATATCAAGCACATGGTTCCTTAAAGAAGAAATGATATTTTCGTACCAGTTACATCCTAATATTTCATTTTAAAATAAGAAATGAAATATTTGCGTTATGTGTTATAGTTCAGCCATATATTTTGTTATATGCAGGCAAACAAGGTTCATTAACGTTTATAATACTAATTGTGACCGAAAGCAGTAATTTAACCTTTTCCATTGATAGGTTAGCAAACAAACGTTTGAAAGCTATTGCTCAGATCCGACTTTGTCTTTAACTAACGGCTTTCCGATTTTATGGCATTTCTAGAGCACCCCGTAAAAATGTAAACTGACACAATATATCCATCGTCTGCTGCAGTAACCAAAACTAAACATTTCTTTTAAATAAACTTGGCATGTATCGTCTAGGAAAATTCTGTTATGATATTATTACAGGTCTGTAATGTGGAAAGGTTAGCAAGCTCTAGTGATGACATAATCATCTTGCCACTTTCGCCTGAACCGGACATCCAAACCAATCAAGACATCATTCAGAAGGTCGACGTGGTTGCCACCTCACATCTAGAGATTCCGGATAGACGAAAAAGGAAAAACAGAGGAAAATCCAGGTCCAAGAGCAGCTCAGATGATGTGGATGTTAGCTCGTCAGAGTTCAATACTGCTTCAAGAGTGGTGAGCATTCTTTGAGAGTTATGATATTCAAAGGGTCTGGATAAATCAAAGCGAACCTCCTCTGAAACTGCAAGGAAAGCCTTGATCTATTTCATACGAGTAGAAGAATGCTCAAAATGGGTCCCTTAGTGACTAGCCTTGTGTCCCGCGGAACGAGGCGCCACCAATAAAGTGACCAGATTTCCCTAGCATGCATGCTGTCAATTTAGAAATGTCATCAAAGATACAAAATGTGATCGGCAGGGGTATTACGTAAACGTAAAGAGTCGATATAATATCAACTTTTATACCAGCTAGTTGGTAGGTCCGCTGTGATCGCCACCAATGGAGGGTAGAAGCAACGACCTATACAAATAGTATAAAATGTACAGCTTAAGCCATAGAAACTAAAAGCGGCCATCGCTGGTGTCATCTCTGAAGCAGATGATACTTCACATTAGAGTCAAACCATATGGATCAAGTGTCCTGACGCTTAGGCAACACGCACACCTAGTACATGAAGTGAATGATATCGAGGGTGACATTTTTTTAGAATTTAAATCAATATGTCACTTTTCAGGTTACTTAACACGGCTGCCGAGAGACTGGACAGACTTTCACATTTATATAGAGATCTAAAACCTAAATTAATTACACTAATACTAGGTTCTAAAGCATGTGACATTCAATTCATGTCATGTTAAGCATGATCTATTTTCACTTTAATGAATTACAGTTGAAATTATTATGAATAAATAATTGTTAAAGCCTTACATACGCCTGATTTAAAAAAGGTTGCAAAACAAAGAAATTGCAATTTTATTGCTTGCCAAGGGTATAGAATATATTTGAAATATGTACACCGTTTTCAGCTCATTAGCGAAGTAAATTGTAGACGTACACTTCTTTCCACTCCATGTTTTATTCCGCCCCGTGTTCTTATTTCAAAAGGCATCAATAACCTTAGCCATGCCAGAAGGGCTAGAGTTTCTTGCATCAACTTCTCCTATTATTCTGGAGAGAATTTTAAAAAAATAGCGTATACTAGACTTAGGCCAACCTGTCGATCTCGAGGTAGCGGTAGCTCACAAAGGCAATTGAAACCTTCCGTAAATTTTGTAAAGTATCATAATAAACACAAGCAGCGGTAACACTGCGGTGAGCGATCTGTTCGAGAACGATCTCGATTACTTTGAATGGAATAAATACGCAGGGCATGACGACAGTGCGCTCAGTTGAAAACTGGATGGCACAAAGTCCAGGGGTTGAGTTAAAGTTGGCCTAATATCATATAGAAATAGTCTCTAGCTTGAAGGATCACTTCAAAAATCGTTTCAAGAGTTTCAACGAAATTGCTATAGTGGCGCAATTTGTTGTTTCCCCTTCATGGAAACTGATATCCAACAGTTTGCAACTTCTGTTACGCAGAATGTTAGCGAAGACATCTCTGCGACAGAGCTGGCAGTGATTGCGTTTCAAAATAATTTAACTTTAAAATCATTAGTCTCAAGTACAAAATGCATCTGGCCTTTAGTAAGTAAAGATAAATATTAAGTTTTATGTCGTGTTGCCTTGAAAGTGAATGCGTTATTTAGTTCAACCTATTTGTGTGAATCTTCTTTTTCAAATATGAAGTTTATTAAAAACAAATACCGTAATCGATTTACAGATGAACATTTGGATAATTGTATTGCAATGGCGGTATCAAATTATACTCCAAACATTAAACAAAAATATCAATGAGTCTGAGTGTGAGGCTTCTCATTGAAAACGCTTGTTTTGTTTAAAATAGCGCGTTGCTTTTTTTTATTTTCACTTATCTTTATTAAATCGTAATTGGCGAGAAATTTTGTTTATTCTTCAAACACCTACGATTGGTAGGAATGGATGCAGATTTGTAGTATGTATCAGTATTAGTAAAAAAACGTATGTATGTCGCATACAACTGTGTATAATTTCATTTAAGTTAGCTTACATCTCTAAAAACTAGGTAGCTCACTGTTTATTCTAAAATTATCAAAGTAGCTCAACACAGTGAGAAAGTAGGGCGACCACTGACTTAGGCAACTGAGAGAGAGGTCCGATTTGCATGATTAAAACCAAAAACTTGTAATAAAATTTAAATCAAACATCAAAACGAGCCAATTTTATGAGGTAGAGATACTAAAATCTGGCCATTTAAGCAAATATGTACTTGCAAATACCTAGGAATAATTATTGAAATTTTAGCACTGCACACCATCAAATTGATAAGCAAATTACACTGGACAACAAATTTTAGTTTTTTAATTGTATCTTGTGGGAAAAGTGCACTTCTTTGTTAATTTTGGGGCGCTGAATCCAAAACTGACAATGAAATAAAAAAATTAGTTGCTGTTTAGAAAAAAAACTTTTTATTTTTAAGGATATATTAGAAAAAGTAACAAGATTCATATACTTATAAGAATCACTATATGCGCTGTCTTTTTGCTGTTCTTTTATGGATCGTTTCTGGAGCATCTCTACCAAGAGTCCAACAGTAGTCTGCAAGCATGGGAGGATTCCACTTTGCCTGGTACCCTTTTTCCATTGTTGAAATATCCTGATGAAAACGTTCGCCGTGCTCATCACTTACGGCTCCGCAATTGTCAGGAAAAAAGTCCAGGTGTGAGTGTAGGAAATGTATCTTAAGAGACATATTACAGCCCATCTTTTGATACGATGACAGCATATTTTTGACAAGGGTTTTATAGTTGTCAGCTTTTCTATTTCCCAAGAAATTATTGACCACCAGACGGAAATCATTCCAAGCAGTTTTTCCAATACCTGTTAAAGTGTTTTCAAACTGTGTATCTTTCAAAATATTTCGAATCTGTGGCCCAACAAAAATACCTTCTTTAACCTTTGCCTCACTTAGTCTTGGAAATTTCTGACGCAGGTATTGAAAAGCGTACCCATCTCTATCTAATGCCTTGACAAAGTTTTTCATTAGGCCCAACTTGATATGCAGTGGTGGTAATAAAATTTTTTTCGAATCTACTAATGGCATATGCTGTACATTTTTTTGACCTGGCTCTAGGAATTGACGAACAGGCCAGTTTTGTCTGGTTTAATGAAGTGCCTTTGCCGACTGTCCCATTCACACAAAAAACAGCATAACTTTGTGTAGCCTAGCTGCAGCCCAAGTAAAAGTTCAACAACTTTCAAATCGCCACAAATATGCCATTGGTGCTCATCGTATTTTATGCATGTCAATAGGTACTTCATATTGTCATATGATTCTTTCATGTGAACTACATACCCTACAGGAAGAGATGGTAAAATATTTCCAATATGCAATAACACTGCCTTTAAACTCAATGTTGAACTGTCTATAGTCAATCTCCATTCTTCTGGGTTATAGTTTATATTTAAAGCCGCCAGTAAGCCGTTAATGTTACTGCAGAAAACCAAGTTATTCTCCATATTGAAAAATGGTTCTAAGTCTTTGTGCCTTACATTTTGGAAGTTCTAAATCTCTTACAAGATCATTTAATTCTGACTGTGTTATTTTGTGCGGTTGGTGGCATGACGTGCTCGGTATAAAATCAGGATCTCTTGACGTTGATGGCATATCTTCTTCGTGACGAATCACTCGATCGCCATGATCTGATTCGTTTTATGATTCGCAAGTGTGGGATTCTGGGGGTTTTGGAATAGGATTTTCGTCACTGTGAGGCACAGGTCTCATCGCAAATGGTATGTTTGGGTAGTTAATAACCGATTTTTTTCCTTGGACATACCTGTGGCTTGTCCAACACAAGGTACCATGCAAAAGTAAAAATCATTAATATGATTTGTAGGCTCTCTCCACACCATTGGGACAGCAAAGCGCATAGACCGTTTTTTGCCATTTAACCAGCTTCTCAGACTTGAAGCACATGTATTACAGCAGTTGTGGGGTGCCCACTGTTTGTCTTGATCACCTAGTTTACAACCGAAATCAAGCTGATATGCCTTTGTTATTATTGGAGTAATAGACCGTCTCTGTGACGCAAAAGTCACATCACCACACACGTAACAAAACTGATCTGGATTGTTTACACACTTTCGAGACATCTGGCATGAACGCTGTCAGCCAACTGAGGAAAAAATGGCTAATATAAAACAATATAATGTACACGTATGTATAACGTAACACAGTCATGCCGATTACATCATCTTTCCTTGCCGAATATAAAAATGTAGCACGTGCATTCTTGTGAATTACAGTATATTAACACTGTTACAGCAGGAACACATATAATTACCGTATCTCTAAAACTTGAACTAATATTGAAAAAGTTTCATTCCGGTTTTAGCACATTAAAAATAGTAATATTTTGTTGATTTTATTTAGGATATTTTTTGGCTGTTAATCAGTGTTATTATTACGCGGAGTGCGAGCGCTCCACGACGGCGTGACAGATACCTAAGCTACTATTTACACTCGGCAATAATGCAGTTTTAGAGGATGGGGAGATCTGGTTGAGGACAATTTCCACAGTGCATATGTCACAACCAAATAAATTCTAATGTATAAATTTCTTTCTAGAAATTCTACAAAGTAGTAGAAGAAGACCAAGAAGAAGAGATCGATGTCGAGGGTATAGAAGATTCCTTGAAAAACCGGTACATCTGTACTGAATGTGGGAAACAGTACGCTACTTCAAGTAACCTGTCTAGGCACAAACAGACGCATCGCAGTCTTGATTCGCAGGTGAGAACTATCTACAATTTATGTTATTTACAAAGCAGCATGATTTTAAGATCGTACAAAGGCTGCCTTGGAAATATAATTTACGGCCATGTTTACTGAGTGTCTGGCATAAAACCAGGAAATTGCATCTAAAAAGTTGTGGCGGCACAGATGTATCAAATCTGTTTTCCTCCTGTTTTACGATGCTTAGTTTGGTCATATAAAAGTTGGATGAACATAAGTTTTACCTTTTACAGGCGGCCAAAAAATGTAACACGTGCGGTAAGGCGTACGTCAGCATGCCGGCACTTGCAATGCATCTGCTCACACACAAGCTGGCCCATGGATGCGAAATATGCGGGAAGCAGTTCTCAAGGCCGTGGCTGCTTCAAGGTCATCTAAGGTCACATACCGGGGAGAAACCGTACGGCTGCGCGCATTGCGGGAAAGCGTTTGCTGATAGGTACGTGCATATTGTATCCAAAAAAATTTTCGCCGGAAATTCTTATTAAAAACGCCCACGTTCAAAAGTCCTTCAATGAAAGCTAAAAGTACTTTGTACGAATGTATACAGAGAGTCCCAACCGGACGAGGGCGGAGTATTACTCTTAAGAAAAAACTCCCGAAAAGGAACTATTCCTGAATTATTATATAATAATAATAATAATAATCGTCTTTATTGACCAAAACATGGTACATTACATGGGGCGAGATTTAGCACCTGCTATTCCACCATCTAACCCCGTACAAAAGTGATAAAAAAACAAGTTATACAAAAACAAAAAAAAAATGTGAAACTACAAAGACTAAGTCACAGTATAATAGGACTATTTATGCCAATTTAGCTATAAAAAGAAGAAGAGATATTAGGTTACATTATAATAGGACTATTTGTGCCAATTTAGCTATAAAAAGAAGAAGAGATAATAGGTTATGAAGAAACGGAAAAATAACTAATGAAAAACAAAAAAAAGTATAAATATGAAAGAACTTCTTAAGCTAGCGGTTGTTTTGCAATTCTTGTAAATATCTTTATATATGTGGTACCGGGTTGCGCATTTATAAAATATTCACAATTATATAGGATGTCCCAATTTTGACCCACATATCAGAGCTGCTTTTTTAAATAGAATATCATTCTTTTTATTACATATTAGGAAAGGCCCTTTTAAATTATAAAGACTGATGAAACATATTTATAGGTTCAGGTCATTAATTGTGGTGATATTGGGTATGTTATCTGAAATAATACCCATGTTCTCCTGTCTTGACCGATAGAGTATTGTTTTTGTGTCAAAGAATTTTTACTATACTGAATTTTAAGTCAATTCATCTACTTTTTAAACTTTTTGAGTGGCATATATGCAAAATGTACTTTTTAACGAGAAAATCAAATGGACTTCATATATTTTGACAGTTCTGAATTCCGGTAAATTCAAAAGACGGATGAATTAAGTTATAATGGAGTACAATTGAATAAAACTGACCTATAAATCATAATTCCACCTATCAAGATAGCAGGTATCCAGGTTGTTAACTTCGTTTTTCATATAAAATATCCACTAATACCCAAACACATAAGTATGATTCATCAAACTTCTTCTTTAAAAGCAACTATCTGAATATGTAATAAAAAGTACGGGATTCCATTAAAAAGAATCATTTTTGATATGTGGGTCAAAATTGTGAATATTTCGGAAATCTATTCTCAGATATCATATAAAGGGTGTCTCAACAAGAGCGTTGGATTTGAATTTGCCGCCATTTTTTTGTACAAATGGTATGGTGCTTACTTGATGACAGCTGTCATTTCCAGACCACGTGATTAGGCGTTATGAAGCAGCATCCAAACGAGCAACGTTTAATTATTGTGAAAACACTACAAAAATGGAGAAAATTACATACAATTTTCGGTCCGGACCGTGTCATCTCTCGGTTTGGCGATCACGAAATAGAGCCACCGTTGTGCGAAAACGTTATTCAGAATTTTGAGAAAAAACTCACCCTGTGCCAGAGGTTTCGTAGTGGCCATTTCATGTTTAATAGCAACTATTGCTCTTCATGTTGAAATAAAGATACTCGCTTAATTCGAAAAAAAATTGTGTTAGCCTTGAAAATCAAATCCGGCGCTCTCATTGATACACAATTTATAATAACCCATTCATTAATAGTTTCTGTTGAAAAGTTTTTGTTTAAGAGTCTACGGTCGGGAGTCTTTGTAGTTCCTTACTGGATACAGCTTGGGCTACTCCACTTAGCAACATGGATTGAAACTAATCGGTAACTTTACTTCCTTCCAGATCGAACCTTCGCGCACATATGCAGACGCATTCAACAGACAAAAACTACAGCTGTTCGAAGTGCAAGAAGACGTTCGCCCTCAAGTCGTACTTGAATAAACACCAGGAATCCGCGTGTACAGTCTACACGAAGTACTGTAAGAGAGCAGCCACGGCACACGCTGAGACACAAACCGTACAAACGATCACTGTCGACTAGAACCTGGTGAGTAGCAAAGTTCATGATATGCAGCATGCACCTTTCCAACCAGTCGTTTTTGGGAGCTGATCTTTTCAAGTGGACGCGAGAAAAAAGTATCAGTCCAGTTCTACCAACAATGGAAGATTTTTCGGGACTACCTAGACACAGAAAGCTTTTTAGTCCGCTCCACAGGATGCCCCACATTCCAAATATTTATCCAACAGTGATCCCAACACGAGGGCTCAAGTGCTATCTACGAGGGTCAAGTCAGCCGACTGCGCATCGTGCCCGCGCATCCTGTTACGTGACGTCCGTTCAACCTCAGACACTTTTGGCCAGTCTCTTACTATGCCGTCATTATGTTTCACGTCTCTGCCGGTGTTGGTTGGGTTGTTATATTGCTTTGTTTATCGCCATGTCAAACAGTAAGCCCGTCGATTGTTAAGTGCGCTCAGTAATCCGATTTTTAAATGCAAAAAGTCCCTCCTGCTGAATTTCACCAGCAGCTTGTTGAATTAGGCGCGGTTTTCAAAACTGCCGGTGGCACCTCGTTCTGCATCACGACAATGCTCGGCCTCATGTCGCGCCAAGAACAGAGATGCAATTGGACAAGTTTCTTTGGGAATTACTGAGTCTTCCACGTTACTTGGCGGCATCAGACTTTCATCTTTTTCCAACACTTAAGGGGCTTCTTGGTGGATTGCGCTTGGAAAATAATGGCATGTTGAAAAAAGTTTCAAACTGGATGTTCTTGCGTTCTTTGACGACTGGATCTAAAAGCGAGTACCATGACTTGACAAATGTTTAAATGGTAACAGTGACTATGTTGAAAGACGAAAAAAAAATGTCAAATTATTGTTTGTGCTACTATTTACATTTATAAATAATAATTCCATTACCAAACGGTTATTACTTAAAATATGACCCTCGCATTACCAGAATTGGACACAGCAAGGCTGTATCTGCATCTAAAGGTATCTCAGCCAACCCTAGCAGTGTAGTAACTTATAACCTTGGGCTATTACTTCCATAGTAAAACACTTCAATTCATTTATGGTTAACTTTATTTTATTCAACCTTTGTTGCTAGGTATTGCAAGGTAGTTATCGCAGTATTTCCTGTGACCTACATTGAACTTGAACTCCCGATCATTTGCTTACAGTTTCTGATAACAATATTTATACAGCGTGTTCGCGCCATACTACAGCTGTTTCATGCTTAATGGCAACCTTCAGCAACGTCTAGGCTAGATTTGATCGCGGCAGAGTATTCTCTATCTGTCGTATAGGGTCTATTCAAACAGCGATCGCACAATCAGTATTATTAATTTTCAATGGCGAGTACTTCCAACGGTCTATCGCCATAATCGACGGCATCAATCGATACCAGTGGTGAGTCGGCTTTCCACGAAAATTGACATACTTTTACAGTTCCAGCAGGTAGTTAATATTCACTCTCGCAGAGGTGGCACTTTTCTCTGCTTTCATTCATTGTCCTACCTAGAGACGGAGCCTAGACCATGCCGATAATTGCCGATAAGCATGTACCACCGTAGACGGTTGGCTTTTTGTTTGTCGGACGGACGAAAGCGTTTTTGGTCGGTTAAAAGTTATTTCTGCAAACTGGTAGGCTTGGAAGAAGGATGTTTAGTATTCGATAGTCTACATATTGTTTGTGTTTCTGAAATATTTACTTCCGATTTTGAATTTCGCGCTGCTTCTCATTTTGATAATGTTATTACAGCTGTTGGTGCAGCACTTTTGGAATGGAACGGAAATCAACAACAACCTCTCTGAATGCCTGACATGCTTAATTAGATTTTATTTTGTTTGATTTTCTACCCTTTCGTGCAGGCACCCCCATCATACAAACTGCCAGGTTATGATACAGGGTGTTTTAGAACTAAGAGATCAAACTTCTAGGGGTTATTCAGTGTAACAGTAGAAAACGTTTGAGTATAGGGAACCGTATCCGGAAAAGTGTCACTACGGCACTACGGCCCTAAGACGGGTTAAAGTTTAGAAAGACGATGAAATGCCTAAATAGGATTTAATGCATTTAATGTATGCCTTTTGTACATGATATCATCACAACAATAATTGTTCAAAATGTCTTCCTCCAACCTAAATACACCGATCTAAACGTCACACATGATTTCGGCGGACATGACTAAACATTTGATACTCGTTTTGAATGATTTCAAATGCTGCTGTAATTCGTCCAATTAAGTCTTGCTCTGTTTCTACTGGAGTTTCGTAAATAAAAGACTTTACATGTCCTCACAGGAACGGTGTATTCAGGTTGTAGGAAGAAATTTTGAACAATTGTTGTGATGAAGGCAAAAATTAAATGCATTACATCCTATTTAGGCAATTCATCGTCTTTCTAAATTTTAACGCTTCTTAGCGCCATCGTGAAGCTTTTCCGGATATACTCAAATTTTGTCTACTGTTACACTAAGGCCCGTATCGTCAGTCGTCCCTACAGTTGTAGGGCGCCTTTATGGCCTCCTTGATTGTCATAGTTTTCTACTTCTCCGTGTCAGCGCTCTGTTTTGAGGTTATGTCACAAACATCAATTTGCACAATTTAAAAGGAAAACAAATCTTTACAATAGGAGAGCGCTAACGCTGACACGGGACAAGTGTAATCTAGAAATTTTTGAAGGGGAGAAAGGAGTATGACAATCAGGGAGGCCATAAACGCGCCCTACAATTGTAGGGTCGACTGACGATACGGGCCTAAATAACCCCTACAAGTTTGATCCTATAGTTCTGAAACACTCTGTATGACCAATTCCAACTTTTTTGCCATCTAATCTTCAAACTGCAGTAAGTCCCTACGACACTCGTGTAATTTACCCTTTAGCCTCTTGAGACCCTCTTAGCCTTGAGTTTTTCCAAAAACTATTAAGCAAACAGTACATGCCTTTAGCATTTATATAGCGTAGAAAAAAACTGAAAAAATACGTATATGTGCTCATTGTCTATAATGTTACAAAATCCTGTTATCCTTGACAGATTACTCGTTTTCACCACATTCTTTATCACAAATAACTTCAAAACTATCACCAAAGGCTAATTAGGCGAATTTTTAAGCTCCTGGTTGGTATTCTGCGGCTCAAATATTTCTTTCCACTTTTCCGTTAATAACCTTATTAGAACGCCTCTCCTGAATTACAATTTAAATTAAACAGTGTCGTGTTTATAGTCTGGGAAACGTTAGGATCAAAAAATCTTTCAAACTTAAATATTCAGTATTGCCTTCCAGAAGCATAAAAGGTATTGAGATACAAGCATGTCATATCTTTAATTTTACCAATTTGCTCAATTGAATTTGCGGATCCGCCGCCTTTCACAAATGTTGGGCACATATTTTGCAGCAGCACGTCCAGCTTAATAAAAAAAGTGATTTAAAACGTAGTTTTTCGGCATACTGTCCAAAAGCTAAATGGAGTATCCAAATACGAGAATAACGGAGCTTCATTTTAACCAGTTTACTCAATTTAGTGAAAGCATTCATTGCTTTTCACAAATGTCAATGATACACTTCAGCCCCGAAGTGATAAGTTTTTCAAAAAGTAGGTTAACAGTGTGGTTTGTTAGGATCATAGGGTGAACTTTAAAACAAGAATAACGTATTTTCTTGTTTGATCAATCAACTTAGTATACTCACTCACCACTTTTCAGATATATCGGCAATAGATACGATAAACGATAATAGTCTTCAGTCCGGAGGCGATAAGAAAATCTCTTAGAATCTTAAAATATTGAGAAACGAGAATAACGCATTTTCTTTAATTTTTCTGGTTTGCTCTATCTACAGTATATTCAGATAAGAGATAGACCGGACATAAATAAGACCACGTGATCATCGAACGCTGTAACATTCGGCAGGGACGTACTAAGAGTCACGCAGTACATATTTTAGATAGTAGATGCTGCTTTGCGTAACTTTGTAGTAAATTAGCACAATTCGATGTGTATACGATTGGTGATGGATATAGGATCATGTGGGGGTGGGGTAAGAAATATATAATGATGTAAATATACATAAGGGTTTCAAAATTTTCGCTTCGATTTCCAGCTTCGGATGCCGTCTGATGTTTGGTGAAATACAGTCGAATATAATCTCAAAATGGCGTTTAAATTAGCCTAAATTAAAAATAATCGTATATCTCTTAAAATTGCTTTTAGCATATTGATTAGTATATTTTTTGATTTCTAGGTAAATATGTAACCAAATTAAAACGTTCAAAACGTAAAAAAATGTGCATGGTTGAACATTGTCAGAAAGTAGATTCTTGAATAGGTTTTGCCAAAATGGGTTCAAAAATGTCAATAATTAATTAAAAAATACAGTAGCTTTATAATTACTTATAACTTACCGAATTTGATGAACGACATCTTTTATTGGAAAGATGAGCTTGATGAGCTTTCATCATCGCTACTGCCTGAAGCACCAACGTCAATAATGAATGGCTCGACTTGTTCCTCTAAAATATTGTCCAGTTCCCACATTCTCTTTTCAACTTTGTCTTTCACGTGCTTAATACAGTTTTCCCATTTTTGCGCTGTTATTAATTCTAGTGCTTCTTTGAAAAGTCCTTTGAGGTCACAAAATTTAAAAGTTGTATTGTGCTTAGCTATATAATTTTTAACCTCTGTCCATATGAGCTCAATGGGATTGAGCTCGCAATGGTATGGAGGTAAACGGAGCACAGTTTTATTTTGACTTGCTGCCATTTCGTCAATGGCGTATTTTTGATATTCCGCCTTGTGATCCTTGACAATTCTTAATAATTGTACTTTTAGCATTGCTTCTTCAAAGTTGATATTTTTCGAGCGGAGCCAATTTTGAACATCAACTTTCCTTGAAGCCGTTGTTGGGACCTTCTCCATTCTTCGAGAATGATAAGGCGCATTATCCAACACAATTACTGCGTTTTCCTCTAAGTTCGGTAAAATTTTTGAAAACCACTGTTCAAACGATTCGCCATTCATTTCCTCGTGGTAATCTCCAGTTTTCTTAGACTCAAAGCACCACAGACCGTCAACAACAAATCCATCCTCACTGCCAATATGGCAGATAATGAGCCTTTTCCCTTTACCTGGAAATCGAAGTACTAACTGGTGTAGATTTATTTCAATAAGCGAACCTTTTTCAAATGTTTTCATCACATTTAGCGAAAAAACATTGAGACATGAGTATCAGATTGCTATAATTGGGATTATTTAGTCATACTGAAAGAAAGAATATTTGAACGCGCAAATATTAATATTAACAAATTATAACTTTATAAAGCTTAAAGTATGAATTAAAATGATTAGAAATATTAGGAACGGTACACAATATAAAACTTAGTAACTTTTTTTAAGTTTATAATATTCGACATATTTTAAGATTATATTAAAAAATTATTGAAATATCGAAAACACATAAAAACATGGCTTAAAAAAATTCTAACAAATGAAAATGACAACAAACATCCACGCATTTTATCGAAAGTTATAAAAGTTTTGTTACTTGTAATATGTTTTAATGTTTAGAACCTTGTTCCCAAGGTTTGAAAAACATCCGATTGTTGTCTATTACTCGTATTTACCTGCTGGATTTTTTAATCCGGTGGACAGTCCATCTAGAAAGGCCCTCCTGGATGAAGTTACAGAATCATCAACCCATACTTTACTTGTAGTGTGTCCTGCGTTTACCCATGTTTCATCAAGGTAATAAATCTTCCTGTTTTGATTTCTATATTTCCCAATTTTTGTTAAATAATCCCTCCTCCATAGCACGATTTCTTCTCTATCCAGTAGTAAACTATTACGACCCCGTTTTTTCTATTTGAAATTTAAATGCTTCAGTAACGCATGGAAAGTTGATCGTTTGAAATTTGGCAACGTTGTATCTCCATTTACCTCCTGCAGTACTTTATCTATAGTAGGTATTTCATTCCTAAAGAAGAATTCGTGCACTTTCCTCCTAATCGCATGCTTATCAGCTTCATCCAATGATTTAACAATACTTTTGCGATGTTTACTGGTCATTGGCTCAGAAAAGGTGTGATTTTTTTTGTATTGCCTTAACACATTAAACACTGATGCGCGACACACCCCAACTTTGTGAGAAACCTTCACAACAATTTCTTTGATGGTTGATGCCTCGTTCTCCTCGCGCTCGATCTTATATATATTCAAAATGACCTCTGTCATTTCTGCACTCAGGTGCCTTTTTTTAGAGCGTTTCCTAGGTGGACTACAGGAGTTTACAACTTCATCGGCAGTATCTGTACTACTGGGCATTTTGCGCAAGCAGTTGATAACAATAACAATCAATAACAAGGTATAACAATAAGAACGACAAACTCAACAACTTAATAAGATAACAAACGAAAACGTCCAAAGAAATATCAAATTGCAATGATGCACACTACATACGTAACACGTCTGAACCTGAATGTGACTCTGCCTTGATACGACTGCTCTGCCGCTCGGCATAGGCATTTAATTGCGAATTGACCAATGAGGGCTCCTGTTTTACGTCGAGACGGCGGCGTTAGCGTGAAAATTCACCCGAACCTTTTGTTTACATCCGGTCTACCTCTTATCTGAATATACTGTAGCTCTAGCGGTTTAGTATGCACATTCACCACTTTTCATAAATGTCGACAATAGATTATACAATGATACGCTTCTGTCCGCAAGTGATAAGAAAGTCCTTCAAAAGGTATTTAATATTATTTTCTAGAGTAATAGGGAATATCGAGAGACAAGGATAACGCATTTTCCTTAAAGGACCTATTTTGCCCTTTCATTTTAATGCGCCCATTCACCAGTTTTCATAATTGTTGGAAACCACTACAAAAAAAATAAGATTCAAGATCCATCAGACAGGCCACCGTATTTCTATGTACTTTTTGAAGATGAATTTGAATTCAGGATCACAAAAGTATCTAGATGTCTAGAATTAACCTTTGGAACCAAAATGTGCCCCTAGAAGGCGTGAAATTTGAGTTTGGGATGCCAGATGATGGAGCATGGTTTTGGATACCATATACACATGGTGTTCCTATGTACCTTTCGAGTTGAGTCTAAATTTGGGGTTAAAACGAAGTTTTTACACCCCATGCTTTAAACTCGGTCTATATCTGCATACGCTGGCACACCTACCTTACGATATCCCTACTCTTGTCAAAGACCACCGGGTACGAAGGTCCATCAGAAAAAATGCATTCAACTGCGCAAATATCGTCGCCAATAACACGAAGTGGCGTATCTCAGAAAATACGAAAATTGAGTTAAGGCGATTTTATTACTTAACAGGAAATTAAATTTCGCGAGGGAGCTTAGCTCAAGTTACGCCAATTTCGTGAAATTATAAAATATACATATCATTTTACAGCGTATGGCTTATCTAAGTTCGTAAGATTGTAGTTTTAGTTTTATCACTATAAGCGCTGTGACGTATCTAACTTTTTAACTTCACCTTCAGCGCGAATACAGCTTTTTCAGATTAAAAAGAAAAAACTTAATATAAATGATATTTTCCTCGAGTGCAGAGCCAAAAAAAATGCCTTATACCGGCAGTTCGTTTACAGCAATACCAAAGATTCGATTTGAATCTTCCTCATGAGTAATAGATGAAATACTAATTATTATTTTATTCACGTTATTATATGATTATTATTTGAGTGACTCTTTTGTTTGTGCTGTCATATTTAACTTGTATAGAGAGTGAAATAGTTTTAGATACTGCGGATACTTATTTCGTCAAGATATTCATTGTTCCTCTTTTGTAACCATTTTGTCTTGTAATAGTAATAAATATATCAAAAACAATAATTTTTTTCTTTAAATTTCATGTGTTTTGATTTTTCATTGCTTTAATATAATACGGACGTAACTAAGTCTTCAGTCTATAAATTACGATCCTTTAATTTTACAAAATGGCATATATACTTTTTTTGGAAATTTTGAACACATAAAATGAAAAATGGGTTAATTTCTGAAAAGCTTGTAAGCATGAGCATATATACCCACACATTCACTTATGTAGCAGTAACACCTTTTTGTCAACAACAACTCAAATCTCGTGAAAAAAAATTGAAACGCTCTCCTGTAAAATTGGAAAAAATGAGATACGCCGCTTCGTGTTATGGACGACTATATGCGTCCACATTACAAAGATTTGCCATGTATCACTGGAAACTCTGTTTTCTCTCGTCATTAGGGGTAGCTTTGACGCCGGGGGCGAATTCAAAGAAAGTGGATCTTTCCACCTCAAATTCCAATTCAGCGAGATTACATAGGAATACTGAGATTGTGCAACTGGTATCCGAAATCAATTTTCAAATCCTTTTTGGTGGTAGTTTTTGTTGGCGGTGGCGAATTCGAGTGGTGTAAAAATTTCATTCACCCCCAAATTCGGTTTCAGCATTGAAGAATACATGGCAATGCCATGCTTCAGCATCTAACATCCGAAACTCAACCTCGTGTAGACGTAGTTTTCTCGGCTCCTGGGTTAGCTTCAGGGGTGTAGGGGTCTTTCAGACCACAGATTTGGATTCAGCGTCGAAAAACATATAGGGATACCATGCTTAGCATCTGGCATCCCAAACTCAATTTTCACCCCTCCTGTGGGTGTTTTTTCAGCCCATGGGGTGAACTCTAGGAGTGCACGGATCTTTCTGCCAAAGAATACGTGTGAATACCATGCTGTAGCATCCGGCACCGGAGACTCAATTTTCGGGACTCTTAGTTTTTGGGCCCGGAGGTGCATTCTAGACATCTAGGAACTTTCGGACTCCCTAACAGAATTCAGCGCTAAAAAATACATATGAATATTGTATCATCACACTTTCGATGTTACTGTTGCGATGACGCCATTTTTTTCTCCCATTTACTCAGACCGCGGATAGTGTTACATTGTTAATAATGTCCGTTTTGTGCAAATTAGTATTTGTTTATATATTCCTAGTCATTGTGGGCACAAAATATAACAATCTGCCACAAACTTAGATCGACACGGGTTGAAATGCGAAAGCATTTCCATCCCGTACTGTAAATTCCGCTTGGTAAAATTTAGCTCAGCAGAAATTTCTGACCGGCTTGACTATTAAATTGCAAAAAATCGTACGGAGTCGAGCGTAGCTTTTTGTTCACTGCATGCCAGACAGCTTTTTCCTCTACGATCCATATTCAGACCGTCTGACGCCGATATAACATATGCTTTAAATTAATGAGAGTTCGCTTTTTTCTGAATTATAAAAATATCCTGCGGAAACTCCATACTAGAAGTCAGATCTAGACAGTAAAAGTGCAATAGGGCGTATAGCAGTAGTTAGAACATTTTTGAGAGCCTGAAATTCACAAGGCTAAGGAGCTGTGAAACAGCAGCCAAAAGGTAAATAAATCGTTCATTTGATAAGATACTCCAAGTACCAGCCTTTCATGAAATAAATGCTATTTGCGGTGTCTTCAGCTATGTTCGCCACGAAATTGGTTCAAACAGCGTGAGTCCTTGGCTCTTTGTGCAAAATATACAAGGTGACCAAGATACGGCTCGTATGCATGGAGATCTCAATACCTGTAAGAGATACATCTTATGTTGAATTAGAAAAATCTGCTTCCTTTGGGCTGTATTTACATGGTGTTGAGAAACTTGTAAAAATGTTATGACTTACTGAACTATTTGGGAAATATCAAAAAATCAGTGATACTTCTCCGTTAGCACTTTTTAGGCACTACATGATGGTGTTTTTAAATGTTGTGCCAGACCTTTTGTTTTTGAGAAATCATCACCAACTTTATTTTTTTATATGGTCCGAAAAAAAGTGTATCCTGTATCTAATAGCGTTTTTTATATGAATTCAACGATGCACCAAATGTTACATTTATTTTCTTGGTTATAAAGAAAAATGTGTTTTTTTATTTCTTTGACTTGACGTAAATACTTGTCACCCAGAATTGTTATTATTGTCTATTGTTTATATTTCTTTATTATCATCAAAGATGTAGTATATCTTAATACTGAAAATAGTTCGACATACTGACGTGCTGCATTTTGTGCTACAAAAATACTAAAAATAGGCAGCCAAGTAAGTCCATTTCCTTACAGTTGGGTAGAAATTTCAATAAATATGGTTAATTCAAAAAGCCTGTATGACTCGAAAAAAAGGAATCTCTAGAGGAAACTCAGAATAGTGATCTAGAAGCAGTTGCTGAGAACTCTGAGATATCATCTAAATAAATTGAGAGAAATGTTGGAGTAGCCCAATTTATACTAAATGACATAGAAAATGCAACACCGACTAGGAGTTCTGTAATTTTGAGCATAAATAGAAAGTGATTAAAATTTCGCAGAATAGCTGAAATATCCCACCTTAATATTAATAATGTGTTGAAGCTCCTGTTCGCTACACATTCTTTAAGTCGTCGCGGCATTGATTGGATTAGGCGATTGATATCTATTTGGTGCCTACTGTATTCAAAGATAGCAAATATATTAAGAGTATCAAAATTTAATAAATAATTGTGGGTGTTGCATTCTGTTTGTCACTTAGGGTGGATTTCACCAGGATTATCAAATCAACAGTCCGTTATTCTCCACCTATAGGGTAACAGTCCGTCAAATACAACGAGTGAGCTTCAAGCTCCAATCAACAAATTTGAAAAAATTTAAAAAAGTGGTCGATTTTTTAATAAAATTCATGTTTCTATTTAATACTGTCGTTTGTTTATTCATGTTTATATTACTCTCTTCAATTGATATGCGATTAAACTAATTCAACATAGCCTACCGTGTGTTCTTTTCCTATAAACCTCTTGCAGATAGCCATTAAGCAAAAATTTAGTCAAATTAGTCAAATATTTTTGGTTGTTCAGGAACTGAACAAACATCCACACTATATTTACAGCGATTAAGGAATACTCAAATATATGTCGTAAAGCTACCGGCAAACTTAAAACCTGCAAAAAACTATAATTTGCAATAACTGTCTTGTTTCACTGAGTACACATTGGAGGAAGCTCCGCCAATTGTTGAAATATACTCTACTATGCTTTATAAGACTATACGTGGAATTTTTCCCAAAATCGTTGCACAACACTTGAAAAAATGCAAATGAAAATCTAAAATTATTTTCATGGCGCCGCTAAATAGCTCCGTCGGTACCTCGGGTTATACATCTTGACAGTAGGGATGTTCGATACGATCTTATATTTAGAAGTATCGATACATTTCACGAGTATCGTCATCTTTCGATCCGGACTGTGTCAGAAAGAGTGGCTAACTTCACATTCCTTTTCTTCTTTGTTTCCTTCCGCTGGATATCGATAATTTTATTCCAATATTTTAGAGTATCGAAACTTGACAGCTTGTCGCTCTTGTCAACTGGGCTGCAGGGTGCAGTGTTGCCTTTACTATATTACATTTTGCTTATGACAAATAAATGCTTCAAATGAAATATTGACGAATATGAACGGATATGCATAGAATTTATAATATAAATTCATATTGCATGGACTTGATCCGGATTTTTCGGTGTTTTTAGCGAAAAGAGAATATTTACCGATAACATCATTCTCCACGATTTTTCAAAATAACTTAAATATTTCTATACTTGCCGAAAAAGAGCTGAAACCAAAAATAAAGCTAAAAGTTAATTTTATGTAGTCTTCATAGTTTTATGCCCCATATCAATCATACATAGGTATGCATACACACTCAAGCAATCGGGCACATGAGAGGCGTAGATTTTGGTTGCCTATGATTACGACCGCACATCCTCATCCCTTACTCCGCTTGCCCTGAATTGATTTTTGTGCATACAAAAAGGTACAGATTGGTAGATTACCGTCATTACCTCAGCACCGGACAAGCAATGAGAAACCGAAACCTGTTGTCTGTCTTCAAAATAAATATTTAATTAAAATGAGAGGTGAGTTAATGAGTTCAGGGGTGAAACAGAAAGGAGTTTTCGGAATGGTTGCAAAGTACCTTGAAAGAGCGACCAGTATGCACATTGTGGAAATTGTAATATAGAACTATGCACTCAAAAAACATGTGTGTGCGCACAATATAATAACAAACGTTTTTCATGACTCAAAGGTTCTTGATCTTCCACTGATCTTGGGACGGCATTTACCTTATACTGAATTCAACACTATTTACTGATTGCGTTTTTTTTTTGCCGGTTCGGCAACACTGCAGATGTTCATATCACTTTAAAAGCAATTGATATCCCAGGCGTGTTATAATAATAGAAATAATAAGAAAATATAAACATATTTGGAGGTATTTTTGATTCTGACTTATAATATCTAGAAGATGAATAATAGGTGGATGCGGATACAAATATCGATGTTTTAGGACCTAGAAATGCCGAATGTACTGTTTGTTTACATTTGGTGTGGATTTCTAGATCATAAATTGGCAAACATTGTTTTTGATGTAACAAAAGATGATGAACCAGTTGGAATAGGTTTTACATCCTTTTTTTGCAAAGTAATAAGAATCGCTACATTTCTATAGGTACGTATTATGTACAACACCCAGTACGGGATATACAGACAAAACTAGATTGCCATGCATGAACAGTCGTCAAAAACAGTGAAAACATCCTACCAAATATAATAGCTAGAAAATCGACCTATTATTTATTTCATTTTCGTTTGTCCATTTAAATAACTGACCGTCTTTTCTGAAATTATAAAAATTTTAAATTCTCAGAAAGTTATCCTAATTCTAAAGCACAAAGACATAATATTACATCTCAAATGTACACTTATTTATAAGGCAACCCTTTTTTCAAGACTTTATTCAATATTTCAATAGAAATCACTGATATTCAGAGAGCTTTAACAGCTACCGTAAAATTCCATTTCGATAAGGCCTTTTCCTATTGGTCCAAATATTAATGTTGGTGAAATTAGCCCTTAGTATATTTTGCGTAACAATAGCATTTAGTATTATAACACCAGAAATTGTTTTAAATTCTACTTCCAGAATATGGCGCCCTATTTGAATATTTTTGAATAAAATAAAAATAATGTCAAAAATGTATTCGTTATTCTGAATATCACTAGATTAAGCATACTTTTATAAAATTCGTGTATGACATGATTGTGAAACGTGTAAAAATGGTCCAAGAAAACAACAAATGTGGCATGTGGTACATCGCTTAATCGTAGAAACAGATGGTATCAGGTACAGGGCCATATAAGGAATGAAGTTGATGATGGTCTCTCAAAAACGAAACGTCGTGCCTAAAAAGTTCCATTAGTTTTTCGATATTTCTTAAAATAACATCAGAAAAAAATAAAAACGATTTCGCCAAAATGTAGTTTTTCCCCAAATACCTCAGTAAGTCATGAAATTTCTCAACTGCATGATAATACGCCCAAAAGAACGCAGCAATTTACTAATTTAATCTTAGCTGTATCTCCCACAGGTATTGAGATTCCCATGCATAGGATCCTCATCTTGGACACCCCGTTTTCTTGGACGATATCGTTAAAAAAAGAGCCCTTTACACGAACATGCATGTTGACAGACCCAAAACTGCGTAAACATTCTTTAACCAATTTTTGTAAGCAAATCTCAATAATTGTTTTATTCGCTCTGTATAAAGACCTTTTGGGCTTTTTTGCGTAAATGTGCAAAAAACAGGTTCTTACAAACTTTTCCCTAAAGTTGATAGCTTCTGAGATATAAGCGATTTGATATTCAACAAAGTATCGAAATAAGACAGCGTAAAGCGCCATTTACCACTAGAATCAACGACTGCGAACAGTGAATAACAGCTACCGGCTGGGACTCTGTAGATCTCGATCGATAATTGGAGGCCCAGTCACTACGTCGTCGCTAGTTGGCGACGATTCTTGCTGTGTAGTACTAGTTAGTAGATGTGCTTCACCTGCCACGGATCAAACTAAACATGCCGATTTCGTCAGTGTGACAAAAGATAGACTACCGTGGACATCATGGTCTAGGGTTGGCTAGACAGGACAACAAACGAAAGCAAGTGTTAACCCTCCGAGTTTCCACATTGCACGCCATTGCTCCTAAGTCATATTAAAGACCTCAAGGTGCGTAAAGCACCTGGGGAGGATCAAATCACCAACAAGGCGTTGAAGCTGCTCTCGCCGAGAACCCTGACATATTCGGTGACAATAATCAATGTGACGCTCAGAATCCAGTATTTCCCTGCTGGGTGGAAGACTGCCGAGGTCATCATGATTCCAAAGAAGAGGGTTCGATATTTTCTCAGGATTACCGTTCCGTAAGTCTGCTGTCAGCGCCTTCTAAGCTCGCCGAAAAGGTGATTTATCGTCACATTGAGAATTTTTCGTCAAATCACCATGCGATTCCTGACGTTCAATTCGGTTTTCAGCCCGAGCATAGCACCGAGCTACAGGCAGTCAGGCTGGTGGAACATGTAACCAGAGGGTTTACTCTCAGCATGAGTACTGGCATCATGATTTTGGATGTCTCAAAAGCCTTCGACAAGGTATGGCAGGCGGACCTCCTTTATAAACTAATCCAAACGGGATTTACTTTTTGGCTTCTAAAATTATTGAAATCCTTTCTTGAAGGAAGGACGTTTCGGATCAAAATTAACAATTTTTATCAACAACAGGGCCAGTACGGGCCAGTGCTCCTCAGAGTTCGGTCCTAGGACCAATCCTTTAATCGCTTTTTATCCATGATGTCCCTTGCCAGAGCAACTGTGAAGTCCACCTCTATGCTGACGACACTGCACTTGTCGCCCATTCATGTACTGGTGATCTGGTTCACGATGTGTTGCGAAGTACTAGAGCGCGCGGAACGGTGGCTGATTAAAATTAATCATTCGAACACGCAGGCTATTTATTGTACCAAAAAACGTCGCGGCCCCCCAACAGAGGTCTCTGTAGACGGCAATCATACGTACCATGGACAAGTTCTTCCAAGTACCCCGGGGTCACCCTTGATAAAGGCATGACCTGACAGAAACATACAGCAACCTTGAAAACAAAATTCCAAATTGCGTTTCGGCAACTATACTAAGTGACATATAAATCCGAACACCCAGTTTAAATGGCTTTATTTTAATAAAATTTTGTATAAGTACTTAATGAAGCATAGTAAGTAAATGATAAAAATTTCAAAATGATTGCACTGCTTTAAAGCCCTTTGACCTTTAACAATGTGTGGATGCACCCTGATGTGCTACGCATTCTCCAACGCGCCTAGGCATGCTTCTGATCAGGTGGTCAATGTCCTCCTGTGGTATCTCATTCCAGGCAACCACCAACTCCTCTCGAAGTGCTTCTAGAGTCTGAGGAGGACGTTGCAAATTGAGCAATATCCTACCCATCATATCCCACACATGCTCAATTGGGGATAAGTCGGGAGATCTTGGTGGCCATGGTAACAATGTGACATCATTATGTTGAAAGAAGTCTATTGTGACTCTTGCAACATGTGGTCGGGCATTATCTTGTTGGAAAGTTGGATCTGCCAGGGTGTCAAGATAGGGTAAAAGATGGGGTTCTAGAACTTCATGGATATAACGCTGCGCGTTCATGTTACCTCTGATGAAGATTAAAGGTGACCTGGAATCATAAGCTATAGCACCCTAAAATATAACTCCAACAGTGTGATGAACACGTCTTTCAACAAAAAACTGTGGATTCCTCCTTTCACCACGTCGCCTTCTAACCCTGGCACGACCATCGTGCATGCCTAAACAAAATCGAGACTCGTCACCAAAGACAATACTGTTCCATTCCTGATCCCAGAGTGACCGTTGTCTGCACCACTCAAGGCGATTACGTCGGTGTTCTCGAGTTAAAGGGAGGACCCACAGTGTGGCCGGTATAAAAACAAGCCAAAACTTCTCATTCGTCGGTAAACACTTCGCATGCCAATAGGTCTCCCGTGTTCTGCAAACCATTCATTTGCAATGGACCTGGTAGTGGAGAAACGGTCCCTTAAGGCCAATAATCTTAGGCGGCGATCTTCACGGTCTGTTGTTCTACGGCGGCGTCCAGTGCCCCTTGCTCTTTGCGTACGGCCTTCTCGAAGCCATGCCTGACAACACCTAACCACAGTGTCTACACTTCTTTGCACTCTAACTGCAATTGCCCGAAAAGAAGGTCCAGCTTCCCGAAGTCCCACTATACGGCCCCTATCAAACTCACTAAGTTTACGAAATCGTACAGGTCTCCGTACTCTAGGCATCGCAACCGATCGTAAAGGATGTCAAGAACCAAAATCCGCCAACGTTGATTCTTTACTGCGGCTGAAATATTCATTTTTAGAGCGTTAGTGAATTAAAAAAAAGCAGTATAAAAACCGGAATGTCCAACTGATAAGGCTGAAAAATTTTTCACTTGTTATTTACAGTAAGATAAATACATTCACCAACTTTTATTAAAATAAAACCATTTAAACTGGGTGTTCGGATTTATATGTCACTTAGTATATATTCTTTGTTATATAGATCCTCCAAATTGAGTTTGATAAACAAAGTTCGCCTATATAAAATGATTATTAGACCAGCTATTACTTATGCATGTGCGGCTTGGTGTTTTCTTGCCAAGACACATATGCAAAGTCTTCAAGTACTGCAAAGTATAACTTTGCGAATAATTTGCAACCCTCAATGGTATGTCTCAAACGAGACACTACAAAGAGACCTTGACAACCCTTACATGAGGGATTATGTCAAACTTCAGGCGCAGCGACGTTATAGTCAAGCGGAATCACACAGCAACCCTCTGTTGTGCGACTCAGTGGACTACACAGTGGAGCAAGTTCATTCAAGGCCACGGCTCGCACTGGAATCAAAAATTAGCGCGAACCTTTAGTAAACTTAAAATTACACTCTAACAAAACCGAATCAAAATTTGTTTCGTTCAGCTCAAAATTAATCCGTGTACCAAGTCTCCTCTTAAACTAAACAATTCTGTTTTTCTTTGCTGTTCTCCATTTTTCTTCCTTTTCCCTTTCTCATTTTCCTTGACATTGTCTAGTTTCTAGGCAACCAGTACTGACCGATTCGACTAACGTACATTAGACAGTGATTAATGGGCTTCGCGCTTTCTTATTACGATAGATCTACACTTTTGATAGTGTATAGTTGCTATGCTGATGAGTAGCCAAACAGCAGCCCAGTTTGGTCGGACGGACGAAAGCGGCATGTTCAGTACGAAAAAGTATGTTTCCATAATTCCTAATTACTATTTAAACATCCATCAAAGAAACGTTCGTAAGATAATTTTTTTGGTCAGAATCATCAAAAACATAAAAGAGCTTTCTCCGGAGCAAAAAAAATTAAATTTGTTTAAAAAAATTGTTTAAACAATGTTTGAGGGAACGTTGGCGACATGCAGGTTTATTAAAAGGAGTTCTTATCGAATAATGCGCAAAAAACTGAATCAAAATACCTATGCATTTTCATAATGTAGGGAACAACACCTCCACTGTCTATCCGACATTGACATTCTGACATCTGCCATGCGCTTTCGATCAATTTCTTTCGACTCACTTATAACCAAGATGGGGGGGCCACCGCAAAGATCCAGTGGACACATATCAAAGGCCAAGATAGAATGCAAAACAAAGCAGCAACTCAACGAACAACAGCAGCAAAAGAAACCCGGTTCCAAGGACTCCAACTCTAGCAATAAGATAGACTTCCGCCTAGAAGCGCCAAGGTTTATGAGAATAATCGGACCGAAACACATAGAAATCCTGTCGAGGTATATACCGAGTGCTTGTACGTATGGAGCGGTGTTATTCACAGCTTTGATATATTTTACTGACTGGAAGCCTGTTATTCGGCACATGCCATATTACCGTGGAAAACTGGAAACTGATGAGTGAAGAAAGCTGCCTGTAGCCCAGTATGATGGAAGTGCGAGGAGTGTGATATTGAATGAAGGAAATGTTTTATACGAGAGGTGTAATAAAATTCTGACAAAATGCTTTATCATATACATGCCTATAAAATACGCGATAAAATGTGACGGGAGCATTTCTAAGAATTCCTAAAGTGTCTTTTGACTTGAACTAATAGATATCAAGAGTGGTAAAATGATTACGGCACAAAATATACGGGCAGGAGCTGAATTTGTAATATGTTGTATTATGACATCATGATTAAAAGTATCCATATAGTTCCAGAGCTCTTGAAGGTCAAAGTCGAGGAACATGGCTATCTTCGCTCGTGTTTACCTTAGAATAAATCTCAGCAGAGATGAGGTGTTGTTTCGCCTTGAAAAATATATGACATTCAGTCTGGCATGAGCAACAAAAAATCGGCAGCTGCAAGAATTGTGTCAAAAATTATCGATATTGTCTGTTAGTTCTATTCTAGTTCTATCAGATGGTTGCTGTTATTGTTATATAAGATCAATAAAGAGCAAACTCTCAATGACACGGCCATCTCAAGTGGGTTGTCACTCTGACAGTGACAAGCATAGATTAGGAATACGCATACGTTCTCGAGAAAATTTTCGAGGTGGCGAGACGAAGGTAAATAACTTATGTCCTGAGCCTTCAAAGGAAAACGTTCGCGCATAGAGGCAGACTGCATTTGTATGTGTGAGGGAGATGGATGTATAGAGGTGATGCCGATATTTTGAGGGTGACCCAACTAAAAGCGTGAAACTATATGTTATGAGTTAAAGCTAGCTTTGCTTTTTTTATACTCTAACTACCACGAAAGCCTCAGTCCTAAACACCCATTGGGTACCGTGGGGCTATAGGAGGATACAGGGGAGAGGGGGAATGCCACACGGACTCTGGCGAGGGAACACGTGTGCATGCAACATGCACACATTCTGGCTCCGCGTACGAGATCTGCCGGGTGGTACCTCCGCGTTCGACAGTCAGAGACCGTCTACCACCTACGGACAATCGCAACGTCCATAGCCAAGAGAAAAAGTTCTCCTGGGACGGGATTCGAACCCGCGCTGCGCAACGCGACTGATCAGGAGACCGAAGAGTCTAGTACTGCGGCCACCGTGGCCGTGACTTTGAAGTTGAGTCATTAATTTTCAGATAATGATTGTAGAAGGAAGATAAACCAAAATGTGCGTGTAAAAATGAAACAAAAATTGCTTACCATGTTTTATAAAGTATCCTCCCGGCAAGTATTCCAGTGCGGACCTGTATTTCATTGTGCGGTCTTGGAGCACCGGCATGCGCTCCCCTGTGAGGTCTTAAGTCACCTGATTCACGAGCCCGTTGTACTACATTAACAAGGCACGAGGCGTTGGTTGCACTCGATTGGCAAACCGATCCGCATAAATACGTGCCATTTTTTATTTCATTTGAGCCACGCAGCAAACACCACTATTCACTCACGCGTTACCGACTGACACATTGACTGAATAAAAACATCGTGATCAGCGTTTCAAATTCTTTCGCTTTTTTGTTTCCGATGCGATGGACCGATAAGGCGGAGTATATCCGAGCACATAATATTATTATTGAGACAGGGCGGTACTCAAACTTCTAAAGGGCTATAACTTTGTTACTTTAATTTTACCACAAAATTGTTAAAGGAAAAAAACATTTCTTTTAATCAGATCTACTCACTGTTAAAATAAATGACTCAACTTCGAAGTCACCCTGTATAAAGGATTTTTGCAAAAAGGAATGGACGAACACTTCCATATTGAATATGCACGTCAATTAATCTTTATAATCAATGGTTGTTATTACCAAGATAAGTGATTACACGAAAAATGTATAAGCAAAAACTCCAAACCATATAATAAATTTCAACTACATTAATTTTTCGGCTTTAATACGTAGGTATGAGTTCTTGATTAAGCTACGATTTGACTTGTACAGGGTAAAGCAAAATGATGTTTCATGACTCCAACTTTGAGTCACTCGGTGGTGTGACTCCAGTTGCCAATCAGACCGTAATGAAAACCTCATTTTCTCTATAATCTGTTTTTTAGTCACGTTAATATATAAAATGATTGAAGTTTTTTAGGCAAAAGAACATTTTACCAACAATTTTCCTTCTTCATCTCATAACTTTTGTGAGTCCCGTACGAGCTTGAAAACTTTTTCATCAATTTGTACAGAAATCTATTAGCCTTCTGCGTTAGGTTCAATTCTTCCATATCGGCATTGCTTCCATTTATCAACAGTGGCGAAGAAAAATGTAAGCTTTCGACATCATTGTACCTATGATTCACGAAAAATCAATGAAATCGAGCTTAAAATAAGAAAGTTATGACGTTCCAAAATTGAACAAAATTTTGCTTGTTGCGTTTATTTGGAACCTGAGTGTACTTTCCTGACAAAGAACAGAATTCGCTTTCGAATAACACTATTAACGAGGATACCATATGCGTACAATGTAGTGCAAATTCAGTTCCACTATATCCCTCCCCGTATATTTCGTACCATATCCTTCAATTATCTGAAAAACATCTTTTGTGATTATAATTGAGACTTGAAACGTCAGATTCCTTTATATATGTGAAGGGTGTCCGAGTTGGTACTTTAGCAATTTTGAAGACCCGAGTTCTGAATTAGGGATCGTTTTCGACTGCGGCACGCATCAGAATCGTAACATAATTCTAAGAACTATCCACAATTTTCCATTAAAGTTGCGATGATGATAAATGTTCAAGATGAGGGGTACCATAAATATGAAGCTTTTATATCCTCAGTAGACAGTAGCACCTCGAAAAAACGCCTTTTTCCACAATTGACTGTCTCAAATGCTATTTTCTTGAGAACCCGATTCCATCAATAAATTTGTTTTCGAGTAAAAATTAACTATTTTATGATTTTTTTAAAACCGTCCATCCTCTCTGCCGCACCCTGTATTATTTATAAAACAGCACAACCATGCTTCTACATACCGGTAATACTAACAAACGTGATATTTTCCCAAGATTGATAGTCCCAAAGTACATTTAAATATAAAACTGTTACAGGAATTACTTGGAAAATAGTTGATATGATGACATTTTTTTTACAGAAGATCTCGCGACACATATACCTAAAGAAGAGCTCGATAAGAGTGGGATGTCTACATGTGAGAGAACCTGATAGATCGACAAAGCTCGGTATACATATTTACGACGGATCGTAGCTTCACCTATAGTTTCAAAAGATAAGTCACTAGCATACGTATAAACTGAAACGATAAATTAAAGTTGGATGTATTCTTGGTCATCCATGGAAAGCATGGAGATGTGTAATTAGACAGCAGAAAATTCCATTACATTCAGTTTTAATTTGAAAATCAAAATAAATCAGACTGTCTGTGTCATTGTATATCAGTCATACAATTTTCGGTAGCTCTTGTTATATAGCCGCTATGCTAACTTGAACGATAGCACATTCACTAAGCTGTCGTACGACATACAAAAACAAAATATACATCGCAAGCTAGATGTATAATGACAACTATTTTTTTCAAAGAAATCAAGGTCACATTAGTTAGTACGCCTGTAGTGTGATTGCTAGATAATAGTTTGATCATGCAATCGAGTAACGGTATCTAGTTAAAATTAGTTAGGTATATCCAATTCATGCTGTAATTACCAAAGTTTCGTGTTCGCATCGGTAGTAAAGCTGTTGATGCATGTCCAACACACCTACAGTTTAGATGGCTGAATTAAAGGATACATCCATTTAATCGCATGAATTTTGAGCAACTATTGTAGATACATTGCAAAATAGGCAATTGAGAATATTAAAATGGCAAAAAGACTTACGGTTTTCGAAAGCCCTGCAATAAAAAGCAATACAGATAATACTGATCTTAAGGATAACGCTTATACTCTTTACGTATATTTGATGATAAGAATGAGAATTTAAGTATGCAACGAAACAATAGATGTAGATGTCAATTCTTAAAATTATAACGTTTTCAAATAACAATGATGCCTCTCTTCAAAAGCTGAATAAGACAAATTACAAGACCTCTTTGACGCATTCATTTCGTACTTCGTACAAAAGATATTTTGCAGCTGATAATGACATAATCGTACTGAAATCAGCGTTAAATCCCTAACCTTTATCAAAAGCTATATACATGCTGATACACAAAATATGCTATATATCAAGCGCAAACGTTCTCTTTTGGAGAGAGGTATTTAAAAAGCTACAAGATGTTACCACTTTCATACAAAGTGATGTAGGATATTAGGTCAAACCTACTGTATAGTGAATTTTTTATTAGTAGACGATTTATTTATTATATTTATTGTGTTTACACGTAGCTTATTCATATATTTATACCATGTAGGATATTCGTTCTGTGTTATAATTTAGTGAGACAACGAACGTTTCGTTTTTTAGTCAAGTCATTAAATGTTTCCGGAATGTGACAGATATACAAGTATATTTTTGAAAGTGAACATATTTTGATAGGAATTTTTAAAAAATCGGAATATGAGATGGGAACATTAAATGGCTTTTGCACTGATTTTTTATGTGTGGAAACGAGTTAAATATTGACAAGAAGGTATAAAGCAACATTCAGATTAAAGCAAACAAAATGGCATTGTCAGTTTCAGTTTTCGTACCGTATTAACGAGTCTTAACATGACGAAAAAAGTCATTATTAAATTTGGCTTGATCATAAAATCGAAATTGTTTAGGTTCACGTTTTCGGAGCATCTGAACGAAATTGATCTCTCAAATGAAATAAATGAATGGGACCAAAAGTACATTATTTCATCACCTGGATCTTTTCTGAAGAATTTTCTCTGAATATACGTACGGCATTTCGCGTGTAATATGTTTGTGCGAAAGACCTTTACACTTTCTGCATTTAAATAATATTTTCCTCGACAATTTTTAATTCGTTTTCCTTTAAACGTCTAGTCATTACGTGTGGTGGCCATGTATAGTATATAATTTGCAAGGCACGTTTTTATACGTATACGTATATATTTATTAAAATGAAACAGAATTTTTCGAAGCATGCATACCCTATTCCAGTGAATATACAAGTCAAATAATTGGTGTACATACTCTTTAAACTTTACAGTTACAAAGAAAAACAGTTTATAACATTTTTAGATTCTAATAGTGATTAAATAGGATTTATAAACTGCAGGGTAAATGGATTGAATCGAGATATTTATATGTACCTGCATTAATGGAATGATGATCCAGAAATCATTATAGGTGTACAAGTGTCATCTGTCTTCCTTTGGTAATAGTGCAGGTAGTGTCTTCGCAGCTGAAGGAAAATATATATATATTATGATTGTTGTCATAATCCTATTTGACAAATTTGCTTGTTAAGAAGCCCACAATCGCGTCAAAAATTTAATTAAACATTTTTTCTAGCAAGGTCAATGTAAAGGTCAAGGAGATGTTATATGTCAAGGGCATTGTCAGGGTTGTTGTCAAGGTAATTTTCAACTTCGCGATCAACGTCATTGTCAATATCAAAGTCAACTTTGGTTGATCCCCATAAACCTCACAACTATTTTGTCGAACATGCTTCGCTAGAGCAAATTGTTTTCGATGTCTTGATTTAACATCGAAATGGCTTTGAAGGCCATGGACAAGGTCATAGCCGAAGTGATATTTGGACGTAACATTTTCCTCATTTCGTCAACTGAAAAATCTACATGACCTTGAAATGATCTTGAACGTCGAGGCCTAGTTCATTGTCAAGGTCACCATCGTTTTGCTTCCTCGAAACCCTACAGCTTTAGTTTTTTTTATTCAATGCGCAGTTTTCGAAATACGTAGGTGGGGAGACTAGTATATATAATAACTCAAGAATAACTTTCTTTGAATTTTTTTGTTTAGGAGTTATACTCCGTCCTCACACTGTTGTCACATCATGTACCCAACAAAAACTCCATTACGTTGCGATTGATAGGTTTTTTGTCAGTGACGCTGTGTACTATTTAAATTCGAACTTCGAACCTTTTTTTATTGGTCTTTAATTTGAGGGTGATGTTCTCCCGAACAGCTCTAGAAAATGTGCGTAGCAATACAATATGCAGTGGCACGATATTGGCGCTAAGGACTACTGAGTAACTTATCAGTGGAAAGCATCTCGGAATGAACAGGTTGAACGTGTGGAACAGTTTTTCTGGATAGTATTTAGTTGGTAGAGAACAACAACGGACACTTTTGTCTTGATTGTTACAGCGAGAAAAGGTACCTTTAGGGATTCGAAAACGGTTATACTGATGCCAAATTAAGTTAAATTACCTTAGGGGTTTGATGACCAAAGATATTTTTTCTTCCTCTGTTCGCCTACTTCACATTTATTTGTAATTTTTATTTAATTGCCCAATTTGTATACTTTAAAACAGAATAAACACCAAGCCAACGTATTGAATCCCAATTAAATTATCCATTCGAGTCGCAAAAATATAGCTTTTTATAGGAAAAAAAAACATAATAGCATAATGAAAATAAGTGTGTTTAGCCATATATATTTGGGATCAGGAAAGTAGCGATCATTTTCGCTAAAAATATAGAGGGTGTTCCATTCAAGGAAATACAACCTCATTTGGAATCACTTTTCTGAGGCAAAAAAGTGGCGTCAAGTTGGTTGACTCCGGACTTCTCACACAACGTTGTCAACAGTTCTTTAAGGATTATGTTGCTGATGAGTTTCCAAAAAAGTACGAAATAGCAGTCCATGATAGACTGTCTTCGGTCGACAACAGCATGTTTAAATGAATCCTCTTAAAATTGCAATATAACCTCACTCACCCTCCCCCGTAATCTATATAGCCTTTTCATCCTTGGCATAGTGGAAATTTCATCGTAATCCGGGTAGTACATTCCTAGTCATAAATGATCCAAGGATTAGCGGACAGACAGACCGACAAACTGACGGAACTGAGTGGCATAGGTGACGGTATTTCTTGATAAATACTCAAAAAACATAATATGCCATTTTCCGAGATGTCTCGCTAGGCAGTAGCCGTGGGAAGTGAAGGACATCGCACTAAAAATCTTATATTAAACATTTTTGTATAGTACTTTTTTAATAAACGGTCATACAAAGAACTAGGGTCACTTTGTAGAGGGATACCCCGTGTAGAGGAAAAAATTGCACTGTACTATAAAACCTTCATTAATTTTAATTTTCAGCTTTGAATGCTCGCTCTAGCGTCGTATTTTCACAAAAGGCGGCTCTGCTATAAAACGTATATTCTCAGAATATGACGATTCAATTCAATTACGTGTAAAGGGTGATATTTATGAGGCAGGTAACTGAATTACGGTGGATATTTTTGTGTATTCATGTGCCTACAGGTGTTTTATTGATGAATACGAGCTTGTAACCGAGAACATCATCAGTGGGCAATGTGATATTTTTTTCATTTAGCGGTTATTCTACAGGGCGCTCCAAATCAAATTAATCTATTTAAAATGGTCATAAAAAAGGTATCTGGATGTACAGAAAAAAACATTAATTTAAGGGTGGGCAGTTTTACATTTACCAAAGTAGAAATGTAGCTTTCGTTGTACTGACTTATTTCTACATGTATCAAGGTTTGAATATAACGTCTCCGCTCTCTAATATCTCCATTAGGGTGTGAAGAGGATCGCTCATTGCCCAAGTGCCTTTTTCCTCCCCAGAGAAGGAATTCGCATTTGCTCAAATCGGTAACCGTGCAGGCCACTCCCCACCACCTTTCAAGGAGTCATCCAGCAAACATTTCTCTCAAAACATGTATTGAACGTTGGGGTATGTGAGCAGTAGCCTCATCTAATCCCAACCCTAATAGGAAAACCTTGTTGAGAAATAGGGATGAGGCACGGAGCTACAACTCACAGCTGAAAGGCGATGTGTTGACCTGTGCGTATACCTGATTTTTTCAGCTGTGACTTGTTATTCTGAGAATATTTCGAAAAAATTAGGTTGCTTTTCACTTTTTACGCACCCTGTCATTATTTCATGAAGGATTATATTCGGCACCACTTAGCATCTCCTAGACAAACATGTACCGTGAACACGTATAACAAAGGAATTAAATGGATCTTGTCAGTCAAACCGGCTCAGTTCATACCCCACAGATTTGACAACATTGCGACCTAACCTACCGCCCTACCGACAGTATCGACCACCCAGCTACGTGGCAACCCAGCACGGCATTGTATGAACGAATACACGCATCATCATTCCGTATTCACTCACGCTGAGTTCTCATTCAGTATTCTCCACGAAGATTAATACACATCTGCATGCGCTCGAACCAATTTTCGAAGCACTTATTCCACTCGTTTGCTGGCAGATCCAAAAGGGCATTTTTGAATGCGTCAACTGCTTCTCCTGGTGACTGGAACCTTTGACCACGCAGTCTGTTTTTAATTTTCGGGAAAGTAATGAAATCGTTAGAACTTAGATCGGGACTATATGGAGGATGGTCCAATAATTCCACGTTTTCTTCCGTTAAATACTGCCTTGTTTTTTGAGCTGTGTGCGAGCTTGCATTGCCTTGGTGGAGGATGATTCTTCGTTCGGGGTTGACTTTTCAAAGCTCTGTGACGACTTTTGGCAAACAAATGGTGGTATACCAATCCGCAGTAACAGTTCTTTGCTCATTAAGAGGAATCGCTGCAATATCACCCGCTTTTGACACAAATGTCGCGACCATTTTTTTTGAAACACTTCGAGAACGGATGACTTTTGTTGGCTTTTCTTCTTCTTGGAACACCCAAACAACCGACTGTCGTTTATTTTCTAGTTCATAACAGTAAATCCACGATTCATCACCACTAACAATGCTGTACACATTTTTTGAGTTTCCGGAATTGAAACGGTCAAGCGTTTTTTGACAGCAATTAACCCTGGCTGCTTTCTGCTTTTCACTCAATGAGAAACTAATTTTCTTACTCCTAATTCTTCATTTTTTGAAATGAGGTCTTTGAGATCTTCAAGGACGCCTCAATGGTGAGTTTGCGCACAGCATCGACGTTTTCCTGGGTGACTGTCGTTTTTGGTGCACCCACCCTGGGATCGTCGCTAAGACTCACCCGTCCAAGTTTGAATTCTCCATACCAACGGGAAATTGTCGACTGATGTGGCGCTTCGTTGCCGAAAACAGACAGTAACTCAGCAAGGCATCCTTGTTGCGATAATTGTCTCTGAAAGTTGTAATAAATTATGGCGCAAAAATGTTCTCGGTTGAGTTTCATTTTTCTAATGACTTGGTGACACTTAAAAATTCACTGTAGCGTATTGTTGTGAAACTTTGAATCGATCCGCGCGTCCTACTATGTTTCTATATGCAAAACTTAAAAGACCTCCCTCGTAAACTGCTTACTCCGAAATTGATAACTCCTTTCTATATATACGGATAGCTTCCTTATAACCCTTTGCTTTGCTTAGTTACTTATATCGGACCCTGTATTTCTCTACCGGTACTCTACGAAACTTGACTATACTAGGTTTCTCAAAGAGTTGCTAAGGTTAAACGTACGGGTAAATCTGTGATTTATTAAATATGTCTAATAGGTGCCTAAGATAATTGAGGCTGGAAACGGGTAAATTGCTACCACCAAAAAAAGTGAGATTCCTTAGCCCACGCCCTACGACTCCCAATATTAAATTTTTAACATCAGCAAACATTTTTCCGAAAATGATCAGAATCGTGTGAAATGTCGAAATAGAGGAAGCTTTAGCGATATTTTTTTTCATTTTTGGCCTGTTTCAAAGTCGCCACTAAACCGATCTTCAAAAAGTACAATGCTTGCTTTTCCTTGGAACAGTAGTAACCTTGTGTGAAAATCCGAGCGAAATTATAGATACGAGTAGTGCCGACGGAAATGAGTGGCTTTGTTTTTTGTGATATATAACATCCAAAAAACAACATATCTTGTTTTAGAACGTTTTCACTATTACAATACTTCCACAGCAATGGCGTAGGAACTAAAAGGCATAACATCCTCCTCACACTTGATAAAAGTAAAATGGTATAAACTGCTTACTCCGAAATTGATAACTCTTTTCTATATATACGGATAGCTTTCTTATAACCGTTTGCTTTACTTAGTTGCTTATATCTGACCCTGTATTTCCCTGCCGGTACTGTACGAAACTATACTAGGTTTTTCAAAGAGCTGCTATCTGATGTAACAGTTCTGCTGCCATTTTCGGACATGAACATCCAATGTTCCTTGTGATATAGTCTTACCTATTCTGTGAATTTGTATCTGGTTGCATTTTCAGGCACCCCCATGTAGCCTTGCAAAGGTAAAACTTATTTTTTGTTAGGAAAATGCAGAAGCCTAGATGTAACGAATTCTACGTGCTTTATTTACACGACTCTTTTACATTTACATATTAGTAGGTAGTTTGTTTCACCTTCCTCGTGGTAATTTAGGACTTCCTGGTATTACTAAAACTTAGCGTATTCTAGTAAAAATTACCTGCCCGACGGTATCACGTAACATATTATTTAGTGCAACGGTAAATATCTCACAAAAACGCCAGAATTTTGCTGGGAAATTAATTTTAATAGCCATGTAGCATGTTAACTGCATAAATAGCGCTGCTGGAATGGCTATAATAATACTTCAAATGGCTCAGGATTCTTGCATATAACATGTTGGAAAAGGCAGATAAGTTTTTACTTGTACACTTCACTTTAGGGAGTCAGTTTTCATTAATTTGTTGTGGTTAAAATTGTATGCACAGAAGCTACTGATTAAACTATTCCTATAGAGGGAGATGACACCTGTAAGACATTTTGAAAATACATATAAAGCAATAATAGCTTGTATAGCCCTAGTAGCAATTTTTTAAAGACATTTGCTTCAACTTGATTCAATAGGCGGGTCAATATTGTTTAAAAACAGTGTGGAGTCTTTGCACCGTACTGTCCATATCAAAGGTCCTCAACATTTATAGCTAAAACAAAGTAGCTATATAGCGTATGCATGTATTTATTTAGTTACCTGTACGTAATATATAATGAAATATTTATTCACTCACCCTAGCCTGAAACAAGCAATAAACTATTTTTAATCTCTAAATGATTGTTTTATTTCTATCACCAAATTTCTTCTATCATTTCGATTGGTATCGATCTGCAGGTAAATGGGAGGCCAAGAATGTTGCGGCTAAATGAGCTCGAATCGTATTCGAATAGGCAAGATTCGAATTCAAAGGAAAAGGTATTCGAATACCGCTGTTTTGAATACCTGTATTTATTTGAATACAAATGCTGTTTGAATATTTGAACTAAAAAAGGCATTTGTGCACTTTACGCTTGTTTTTTATTTATGTTTTTGAGTTATAAAGATATATAAAAAAATAAAGATCATGACTATGTTTAATAAACAAAATTAAAAAAGATATAACATTTTGATGATGATTATTGTAACAATAATTTGTTCATCCTATGGATCACAAAGAATTATGAGAAATATATTTGTATGAAAATAATTGCACACATACATAAATAATATTCAAATATCAAGAAACCGATGTATATAAACATGAAAATGAATTAAAGTTACAATAAAATAACAACCTGAAATTAAACAATACATCAAAACAATTAAAAAAGACGATCACACATTCAAAATTCTTGCACAGACTTCAAATCTTTTTATCCAGTAATATTTTTTTTTTATTCTTTTGACAGCGGTAGTGCTTTTAGATCAATATAATATGTATTCTGATGAACATTGATTTTCACGTATTTGATACACACCTCCGTTCTCTGCAGCCTATGTACCGGCATTTTCTACACTTCTCTGTTTCTTGTACTGTAAATTCCAGAACTTTTCGAATTAAAATTGTCCAGGTATAGTAAGCCATGAAATAAATTTAATATTTATACTGAAGGCAGCGTTAATATACTAAGTGACATATAAATCCGAACACCCAGTTTAAATGGTTATATTTTAATAAAATTTTGCATAAGTACTTAATGAAGCATAATAAGTAAATGATAAAAATTTCAAAATGATTGCACTGCTTTAAAGCCCTTTGACCTTTAATAATGTGTGGATGCACCCTGATGTGCTACGCATCCTCCAACGCGCCCAGGCATGCTTCTGATCAGGTGGTCAATGTCCTCCTGTGGTAGCTCATTCCAGGCAACCACCAACTCCTCTCGAAGTGCTTCTAGAGTCTGAGGAGGACGTTGCAAATTGAGCAATCTCCTACCCATCATATCCCACACGTGCTCAATTGGGGATAAGTCGGGAGATCTTGGTGGCCATGGTAACAATGTGACATCATTATGTTGAAAGAAGTCTATTGTGACTCTTGCAACATGTGGTCGGGCATTATCTTGTTGGAAAGTTGGATCTGCCAGGGTGTCAAGATAGGGTAAAAGATGGGGTTCTAGAACTTCGTGGATATAACGCTGCGCGTTCATGTTACCTCTGATGAAGATTAAAGGTGACCTGGAACCATAAGCTATAGCACCCCAAACCATAACTACAACAGTGTGATGAACATGTCTTTCAACAAAAAACTGTGGATTCCTCCTTTCACCACGTCGCCTTCTAACCCTAGCACGACCATCGTGCATGCCTAAACAAAATCGAGACTCGTCACTAAAGACAATACTGTTCCATTCCTGATCCCAGAGTGACCGTATTCTGCACCACTCAAGGCGATTACGTCGGTGTTCTCGAGTTAAAGGGAGGACCCAGTGTGGCCGGTATGAAAACAAGCCAAAACTTCTCATTCGTCGGTAAACACTTCGCATGACAATAGGTCTTCCGTGTTCTGCAAACCATTCATTTGCAATGGACCTGGTAGTGGAGAAACAGTCCCTTAAGGCCAATAATCTTAGGCGGCGATCTTCACGGTCTGTTGTTCTACGGCGGCGTCCAGTGCCCCTTACTCTCTGCGTACGGCCTTCTCGAAGCCATGCCTGACAACACCTAACCACAGTGTCTACACTTCTTTGCACTCTAACTGCAATTGCCCGAAAAGAAAGTCCAGCTTCCCGAAGTCCCACTATACGGCCCCTATCAAACTCACTAAGTTGACGAAATCATACAGGTCTCCGTACTCTAGGCATCGTAACCGATCGTAAAGGATGTCAAGAACCAAAATCCGCCAACGTTGATTCTTTACTGCGGCTGAAATATTCATTTTTAGAGCGTTAGTGAATTAAAAAAAAAGCAGTATAAAAACCGGAATGTCCAACTGATAAGGCTGAAAATTTTTTCACTTGTTATTTACCGTAAGATAAATGCATTCACCAACTTTTATTAAAATAAGACCATTTAAACTGGGTGTTCGGATTTATATGTCACTTAGTATATCTTCTTGTGAATAATCCCCTGCAATGAAAGCGCCTTCCCAATAGTTCTAACAGCTGTTTTTATAATCTAAAAAGCCTTTGTAACTAGGGGGATGCTCCCTATATTCTGTTCCATAAGCCAGTGTAAAATGGATATGTGCATAGTAAAACATTAACAATATCAACCGTAAAACTCTGCTGGTCCATCCAAAAGCAAGGTTGAGTGACCTTTTGCCTAACTTGCTCTATATGTTTCCTCCATTTAGTTTGTCTTATATGTATGTAAATTCCTAAAAAACATTAGTGTTTCTGCTTGTGTTTTTTATTATTTAAGACCAGGCCATTGTTACTGAACCATTGCTCTGCACCAGCTGAGCTTCTATTAGCATTTATTACGAGGGGCTCATTACATTTCAGTAATGAGAAATTATAGGGAAAGTCATTGATATATACTACGTATATGAGGGGACCAAGTTTGGTCTGTCAAAAAATTGGAAAGGACACATATTTCTACACATTAAACAAATTGATTCTATAATTCAATTTAAAATATGGTTTATTACCTTTAAAATATAACAAAACCTACAGAAATATGCAATTTACCAAATAAAAATCTTCATAGAAGGCATGATCTTATGCATGGGAATATTTATATCTAATACACGAATCTATTCTAATTACAAAGATCTATAGCATATAACATTCAAACAGTTTTTGAACATGTCACATTTCAGTAATAGTAAGTATTATACAGATCAACTAATTGATATATTTTCATTCTAGTAACCTGGTTATCTACCAAAACAAAGAAACTAATGATGATGGATCCCTCGAGCACTAAAAACTCCGGACGTAAACTCACTCCACTCTCGGAATGTCCGGGTGGAGGGTGGGCTCGAGGGAACAACATCGAAGATAAAATTTGTTTTTCGAACATCTGCGGGATCAACAGCAACATTGATGCTGTTCATCACTACCTGCAATCCAATCGTCCCGCCGTGCTTTTCTTGGCGGAGACAAAAATCTCAGAGACTGCACCGATTAACCATCTCAACTTCCCATACTACGAGGTGCACTTCAATCTGAGAAAGAACGGGCGAGTTGTGGCTTTTGTCCGCAGCAGTCTTTCCTGCTCCAGGGATCTTTCTTTGGAATCAGACCGGAAGGACATTCTGTGGCTTCGCCTCAACTCCAAAACATTACCCAAATTTATTTGCTGCCTTTATCGCTCTCCCTCGAACCATAACTGGGATGACCTATTCGAATACCTCGCCGTCCAGATCTACTTCCTGAACATCAATCACCCCGCTTCAGAGGTAGTTCTTCTCGGTGATTTCAATGCCCATAATGAGCTTTGGTTGGGCTCAAATAAGACCGATGCAGCAGGTCGTGCAGTCGAAGCGTTCGCTCTTACTCAAGGGCTGACCCAGCTGGTGACGAGCCCTACTTTTTTCCCCCGGGTCTCGTCACACTCCTGTTGCCTGCTGGATCTCTTTCTGACCACGCATCCTGCCCCTTACAGCACTGCTGTCCTGTCCCCCCTGGGTAACTCAGATCACGGTGTTGTGGAGGTTAGGTTTCGGTCAGAAGCCGCTGTGGCAGCAGAAACTCGCACAGGCCGCAAAACTTGGCATTACGGACATGCCGACTGGGAGGGGCTCAGAGACTTCTTCTCTAGCTTTTCTTGGAGAGATGTCTGTTTCACTGACGCGGATGCGTCAACTGTCTGTTCTTCAATAACCGAAATTATCCACGTCGGAATGGAGGAATACATCCCTCACACAGTGAAAGTTCCTAAACCAGGGTCCAACGGCTGGTTCAACAAATCGTGTGACACTGCTCGCCAGCAGAAGATCAAGGCCCACAGAACCTACTTACAAAACCCCACTGTAGAGAACAGACAAGCCGACGTCGAGTCCAGAAACAAATATAACGAAGCGGTTCTCAATGCCAAAACCCAGCATGATATAAAAGTTAGGCACAGGGTAATGTCGCAGCGCAATGGTAGTCGGTCTTTCTGGACTTCTCACACAGTAGCCTTCCACCACTTACGTGTCAGGATGGAACTATTGTATTCGACTCAAAGGCCAAGGCGGAAGTGCTAGCCAAGATCTTTGCTGCCAACTCCACCATGGACGTCCCCACCAACGCCCAAGTGCCGTCAATTCAAAGGGTTCCCCACACTATGCGGGAGGTAACATTCAGGCATAAGACCGTAAGACGAGTGCTCTTGTCGCTCGACACCAACAAAGCTTCTGGTCCGGACTTGATTCCTGCCATTGTACTGAAGAGATGTGCAGCTGAGCTTGCTCCAGTTCTTTCGCGTCTCTTCCAGATATCTTATGAATCCGGCACCTTCCCAGAAAACTGGAAATTTGCTCATGTACAGACCATCCCAAAAAAGGATCTAAAACCGACCCTTACAACTACAGGCCTATAGCTCTGCTTTCTGTTATAAGTAAAGTGATGGAGAGGTGCATAAATCGCGAGCTTCTGGACTACCTCGAACGTCACAGCTTGATTAGCGACAGGCAGTACGGTTTCCGGCACCAACGATCCACAGGGGACCTCCTAGCTTACGTCACGCAACTGTGGAGTAAACTCATCCAGTCTCATGGTGAGGCTCATGTCGTTGCTCTTGACATCACGAAAGCGTTCGATCAGCTGCGGCACGCTACCCTCTTGAGCAAACTTCCATCCTACGGCCTCCCAGAAAAGCTTTGCAGATGGGTGGCTGACTTTCTCTCTGGCCGCAAGATATCCGTCGTAATTGACGGATTCTCCTCTTCATCCCACAACGTCAACGCGGGTGTTCCCCAGGGGTCGGTCTTGGCTCCAACACTGTTTCTCTTACATATCAACGACCTCCTTTCCTGCACGATCAACCCAATCCACAGCTTCGCTGATGACAGCACTCTGCATGCAGGGATTCAGAGTGACAAGCCGATCTCTGCCGCTGAGCTGGAAAAAAGAAGACTAGCGACGACTTCTTCTCTGACAAGAGACCTGGAGGCTATCACTGCTTGGGGACGCAACAATCTTGTACAGTTCAATGCTTCCAAAACACAGTACTGTACTTTGACGAACAAAAAGCGTCCTAGCGCTCATACAGTTTCGATGGACGGTCGAGTTCTACCAAAGAGCCATTCATTTCGGCTGGTCGGAGTCCAGATCACCGAGGACCTGATCTGGCACGAACACATCTCTTCAATAGCTGCAGCTGCTGGGAAAAAGCTAGGCTATTTGTTTAGGGCTAAGAAGTACTTTTCTCCACATGACCTTCTCACTCTATACAAGGCCCAGATAAGGCCTAGCCTCGAGTATTGCTCACACATTTGGGGTGCTGCCGCCCCGACTACATTGTCCATGCTCGATGCTGTCCAGAGGAGGGCGGTCCGACTGATCGATGACTCTTCTCTAACAGACAGTCTCGGGACTCTTTCGCACCGGCGGGCCGTCGGCGATCTAGCTCTTTTCTATCGCTACACCAACGGGCTTTGCTCCTCAGAGCTCTCTTCTATGATGCCGCCGCGCGATGTGCCTGCCAGACAGACCCGCCTGACTTCTTCGTCCCATCCTAACCGTGTCAAACTTCGTACATCCAGAACTGGCCGATACGACCGCTCCTTTGTCCCGAGGGTGTCTAGATTGTGGAACAATCTACGGGAGGAAGCTTTTCCCAGTTCTACTAACCTTAGGCAGTTCAAAAATCGTATTAACAAAATTTCTTTGGGATCATCATAGCAGCCGCGGTGTTCCGGCATTTAGGCTTCTGCCTGCGCGGCTGTTTCGATATAAAAAAAAAAATCTTGTGCAACCATTCCTTCAGTTTTCTTTTAAATATACCTGACGAACTGGAGTCTCTGACTATAGCCGATATTTCATGATATAACTTTGGGGCTAAGAAACATTCTTTGATGTTTATAGACAATCGTAATCAGAAAATATATGAATACTACACCATGTACCTACATAATTAAAAAACAACTTACTTTTTTATATATCTACTTTATCTGGTATCACACACAAATTATAATAGAATGACCATACTGCACCAACACAACTCCATACGTAGTCTAATCTCCTGCCTTAAGCGACCTGTCGGCATCGCGATTCAGAAGCACCATCGTTCTCACAAACAAAATAAATTCGCGCTGCTGGAGGAAGTCATTTTTGATACCTTTCCCTGCAAACGCCCTGTGTATCTGTTAGGAACTGTGGCTTTCCGCATTTTGAAAATTTAATTAATGCCGGATCGAATAGCCAGTCATCTGAGAAGTAATCAAATATTTATTTTCTCAATTAAGACAGAACGGCGCAATAAAGTACCTTTAATCTCCACGTGGGTTGCTCGCTTTATCTTTCTATCCGGCTAATCGGTTTAAGATATTATTTTCGTTACGCTGTTGATGCTGTATCTTCCAGGAAATATAGCAAGATCACCACCAAGCCGAGGATTATTTTACCGGTGGATTAAAGGTTCTTATTAGATAAATTCATCTACTATAACTTCATATTTCACTTGCGTATTGAATGTGTTTAGATGGTTTAACTTGATGTTCCTATGTTGCTCTTAACTAACCCTATATATGAAGATAAAGCGAAAGCGCTGTTTTGCACAGTGGTCTGGAACACCCAATATGCGGGTAAAAAGTAAGAAATTGAAGTAATGGAAATGGATGAAATTCATCACGTATCCGGAAGTTGATACTTGGAGTGATTGGTTGGGCATAAAAACAAAACTTTGTTTACACTACTTCACTATCATCCTGATGACATTCGCAGAGCGACGAATCTTGTTCATGAAGTAAGAAATGCTCTCCATGAATTCCGGAATGAGCAATGGAACGACTTTCTGGCGGGGATGCTTGACTCAAGCATTCCTCTCTGGAAGGTGGCGAAGTCGCTCAAAAACGGAAAGCGTGAGCAAATCCCACATATCTACGGTCCTGGAGGCATTGTCTTCAGGGCAGAGGAAACGGTTGAGGTTTTCGCCGATGCCATGGAGAGACAGTTCTCTCCAAACTATGATCTTGATAATGACCTCGACGAGGAGCAACACATCGTAAGATCTGTCAGGAGATATTTTAGGGCCAACGGCGTCAGTGAGAGTCGCGCTACAGTTGGTGATTTTTCTTCATCAGAGGATTCTTCTTCAGAAGCTTCTTCAACCGAAGATCTGCTTAGCATATCAGCGGAATCTCCTGAGATCCCGCATTGCACACCAGTAGAGATTCAAGGTCATATTAAAGACCTTGAAGTGCGTAAAGCACCTGGGGGGGATCAAATCACTAATAAGGCACTGACGCTGCTTTCGCGGAAGTCCTTAACTTATCTCGTGGCAATAGTCAATGCCATGCTAAGGACTCAGTACTTCCCATCCGCGTGGAAGACCGCCGAAGTTATAATGATTCCAAAGAGGGTGGATTCGATATTTTTCCAGGATTATCATCCCATTAGCCTGCTGTCAGATCCGTCTAAGCTCGCTGAAAAGGTGATTCTACGTCACCTTGAGAATTTGTCGTCAGATCACCATGTGATTTCTGACGTGCAATTCGGTTTTCGGTCTGATCATAGTACGGAGCTACAGGCTCTTAGGCTGGTGGAACGAGTAACCAGAGGATTCACCCTTAACGAAAGTACTGGCATCTTGCTTTTGGATGTCTCAAAAGCATTTGACTTTGACAAGGTGTGGCACGCAGGCCTCCTGTATAAACTAATCGAGAGGGGCTTCCCTTTTTGGCTTCTAAAACTACTAAAATCCTTCCTTGAAGGTAGCAAATTTCGGATCAAAATTGCCAATGTCCTGTCGACAACACGGCTGATTACAAGGTTCGGTCCTTGGACCTATCCTTTACCCACTGTACATCCATGACGTCCCTAGCCTCAGCAACTGTGAAGTCTACCTCTATGCTGACGATACTGCATTGGTGGCTCAGTCGTGGTCTGGTGACCTAGTCCATGACAGGCTGCAAAGTGCAGTGGAGGAAGTATTAGATTGGGCGGATCGGCGGCTAATTAAAATTAACCATTCGAAAACGCAGGCAATCTTCTGTACAAAAAGACGTCGCGGCGTTCCGTCTGAAGTTTCAACGAATGGACTTCGTATACCATGCGAATCCTCCGCTAAGTATCTCGGTGTCATTCTGGACAAAGGGATGACTTGGCGGAATCATATAGAAGTGCTAAAAATTAAATTCCAAATTACGTTTCGACAGCTTTACTTATGCTTATGCAAAATTAAGTTTGATTAACAAGATTTGACTCTATAAGGTGGCCATAAGACCACCAATGACTTACGCATGTGCAGCTTGGTGTTTTATTGCCAAAACACACATGCGAAATTTGCAGGTTCTGCAAAGCAGGACGTTGCGCACTATTGCTGAGGCCCCATGGTATATCTCTAACGAAACTCTTCATAGAGACCTCGATGTCCTTAAGGACTATATTAAGCAACAGGCGCAGCCGCGCTATAGCCTAGCGGAATCGCACAGCAACCCTCTATTGCGCGAGTCAGTGGACTACACAGTCGAGCAAGTTCGCAAGCACAAAAGGCCGCGGCTCGCACTGTAATCAAAATTAAGCCGTGAACTTAGAACAACCAAAGTTGGAGGATTTTGACAACATCTTTAGAAAAAGTCGAATATTTTTAGACTATATCAAAATCTGTGAAGTGATTTTAACAATGCCTAAACGCTGCCTATCCTAAAAGATTATCTTCTTCCCCTTTGCTCTCGTTCTTCCTTCTCTCCTTTCCTTCCATTTTTTCCTTAAAATTGTCTGGTTTCTGGGTTACCAGATCTGACAGACAAACGGACACTGTAACTCAAGAGCTAAATTCCGACGGACCGCTTTGACAACCAACGATGACTTGACTGACTATTTTGCTATGACAGATCGTGAAACTTCAAAGTTTGTGGTAAGTAATTTGTTATAACTCCTTTGTGGTGAACTCAGTGACGTTCTACATTATACACCGTGTTGTGTTTTGAAAAAGATATATCAACATTGATTCTACTAAAGAAGCTAAGATATTTCAGCTGATATATAATGTGTCATGATTGTTGCATTCACGCACACCGTGGGTTGAATGTATCATTACTTCTCTGTCACTTTTTCTGTTACTGTTTGGAAGGGTTTTTAACAAGGTTCCGTCCTTTGTCCACAAAGAGGTTAATTAAGTTTGAGAACTTTGAAGTAGTGCCGGATAAAAACTAAAATCAGATTTTGCTAACTTTCACACCCTTTGTTTATATATGGTCTCAATCAATACAAACCAACTATAATAAATGCTCGTATTGACCTTTTACTATATTACGTTCTCTTACTTTCAGATTCGGACTTAATCTTTACATGTGGTGATCTGTATGTTTTTTCCATAAAAACGTCTAGTCAAAAAGTGTCATGAGTTGCAAGCCGAAATTTTGAGACAAACAAGAAAACAGCCCAAGAAAATCAATCATTGATAGTTCATTAAACTCTAGTTTTGCTGATATATCTGAAACAGCTATAAAATATTGAAAGCTTTCGAAATACAACCAATGGGAGCGCTCAAGAATTGACATACGCAGCACAAATGAAATTAACAGCAGAGGAAATGTAAGACCTGCAAAATTAAACAAAGATCTATTCAGCCTCAGATTCGTTCCTTCAGACACCAATTTTTATAAGTTTCTAAGCAGTACTATAGTCATATAATATTTTCTGGTTTCTTAGCTTTTAAATATAATATTTCTGTTTTTTTTTAAGGAATCCTTCTTATTCTGTAATTACTATAATATTATAGTGATCCTATCTACTATCAAGCATCATAATACCAAATTATATCAACGATCCTACACCATATTGGATTACGCCATACTGAATTCTCTTTTTTGGCCGTAGATTTCAAACCAAATTTTGTGAAGATGCTACAGGAGTTGTATTTTTCGCCACCTTTTTGGGTGCTCGCAAGAAGGAATCATGTCACACAGTGGCGTAACAAAGTGGGGTGCCACCTGCCTTGGTGTGCTAATAACGATGATGAATCATCTTATGATTACATGCACACAGAAAAACTTCAAGGCGGAGTTCAGCAGATGGTGCTTCCACACAAAGCTAATTGAAATCAATATTATGTTGAACATTGGGCTAACATAACATCATAAAAGTAAAAACTACGTATTGGGTCACATGTTAATCAATCGTAGTTAACTAGACGTTCATTTGTTAGCCGCTTCTTAAAGCTACTATAACAAAATAATTTATATTCATAACGTGGCGGTATGAATTTATACAAAATGCACACATCAAATTTGGAAAATCTCCCCAAAAAAAAATTGCGTCAAGTAGGTTGACTCTGTACTTCGCACGCTTCACTGCCATCAGTTCGTAGAGGATTATGTTTGGCTCAAGTTAGCCCTTCTGAGAAAAAAGTTAGCTACGGACAAGTATAACAAAAAATTTGATGACCTTCCTTCTCCCCCTGAGATGATTGCGATGACCAATCCCGCGTGAATGACTATATTGGCCTTTGTCATGCGCAGTGACGTAAGATCAACGATGACGACGCTTTTCCATCCCGGGGACCCTATTGACACCTGACTATAGGAGATATTTCCAATTTTTAAGGGTAAATTGGAGGCGCATAAATACACCAACGTAAAAAAAAATGAGATGTACCAAACTCCCACCCCCTGCAACTTCTAACGTCCAAATTTTAACCCATACAATAATTTTCGTGATAGTCATGATCCTCGTCAAAAAACAAAGTTTGAGCGACTCTTTTTGTTTTTGGCCTTGTTCTGCGCCACCTTTGGACCGATTTTCAAAAAGCTTTTGGGTCCTTGGCATAGTGGAAACGTTATGTAAAAATTTCATCGATATACTTTTCTAGTTATAGGCGGTTATAAGGTTAGCGGACAGACTGGCTGACAGACAGACCGACGAAAATGAGTATCATCTGTCAGACGACATCACCACAAAAGTCAGAAGATGAAAAGATAGATATGCGCAAAACAAAATTATCAACTTTCAGTCGGACTCAACAACTCAATCCATCTCACTCTCACTGGACAACAAGACATAAGGATGAAGCAACAGGACAGTATGATATAGAGAGAAAGTTAGGCAGCACAAGATGCACATACATGAATATAGCTCAAGCAGCGGATTAACAAATCAATACCATCAACGTTATTCAACAGGTTTCCTCGGTATGTTATTCCACGTAAACGTCATCGTGTCAATCAGTTGTTGGTTGTCGCGTCGTGCATAAAACATATTTGCAAATCTATTATTCTTCAGCAGCGACAGCATTAGCCGACTGATTTTGCCGAATAATAGCGTATAAATAACAAGTTGCTAAGTAAAAACCCACTTCTGGTCAGCGGTCAGACGTAAGACCTCGACACAGAGTTCGTTGCATTGCCCTGCGACCGATAGGCTACTTGCATGTTTAAATTATTCTTCTGTCTTTTCATCAAGCTTTGAATGCAAATTTCGGCAGAAATCTTTGATGTGTGAAATATGGCTAGCAGACGCAATTACGGAGGTTGGAAGCATATAGATAATATTAATGTCAAAAAACTGTAACACATCCCACCCCTGAGCTCCCCGTATTGGCTCTGTACATAGCTTGGAATCCCTAGATATGCTTGTCTTGTCTGTATGCGCCTGCTCTTTTAGAGCGAAAACACAGTTGAAGCAGGTTTCCTGCTTACCGGCAACCAGCGCCGACCAGCGCCTATAAGCTTCTATAATACGCGTAACATCATGCTCTTGAGTTGACAATAACACAATAGAAGCAGGCTCAGGCTTGTCGGTGCAGGCAGACGGAGTTACCGGCTTTGAGTTAACGATTATTTAGTTCTTTCTCGCCGGTTTCCAGAGCAGGTTGATGTGGATAATGGATATAGACAAGATAGTTAAGACTGTGGAGGTTACACCAATTTTTAGTCAGAAGGTGTTCAAATTTTTCCAGAACATAATTGAAATATTCATGATTCATTCTGATTTACGGAAAAAAGCGGTCGGGGCATCTTTCAACGCCTTGAACAAATGATGATATTCACCATTTACGATTTATGAGGTGAATACAAACTTTCCTTCTAGTGACTATTTTAATTACAGAGTTGTCCAAAGCAATAAATTCGTCTTTAGATGAGCTAGACCCCATGTGGACGCGAAGACTACACTGGAACTGACAAGAGGCCAGTTTTATTCGCTTTATCATCAGCACTGTGTCCATGACCAGCGCAAAAATTCGGTACCGATCGGCGCTGGTTTCCGGTAATTCCACTGTGTTTTCGCTCTTAGTGCACGTTTACATCAAACGCGCTTCGCTTGGAGCTGTGCGCTTTGCTTTACAGCCCAGTAGGAAGCGAGAGGAACGACAACACAGCTTTAAATGAATGTGTTCAGACCGCGCGCATGGCGCTACGCGCTGTGCCTTACGTTATACTATGCGGAGCGGTGGAAAACGCGATGTGTTGGTTTTGCGTTGCGTTTTGCCTCGCTTGTTCAGACAACTCCGAGGGTTATCTGCATAAACACAATGGAAGAAGAAATTATCACCGCCGTTTTTAAACGAGAGGCAATATGGAATCCGAAGCATGCGTTGCATAAAAATGTATACGCGTTACAAAAAATGTGGAAAGAAATAGGAGACGAAGTTGGAAAAGATGGTGAGTTCATATTATGTTTTAACTAGGGATGGATATAATATATCAACTTTTAGAATGTGTCGATGTCTTCTTTTTGTTGTCCGTATTTTTGCATCGGTTTTGGTTTCCATGTATAGGGGCGTATTCGTGTTTTTATTCTATGTATAAGTGGTTTGCGATACGTCATCTGTATAAACCATCGTGTGTATGAGGTAGTAGCAGTTTTAATTTTTAAGGCAGAGTAGTTAAAGAACAAAATAATTAGGGAATAGAAACTCAAAGATAATACTATATAATACATTTATTGTACGAAAGAAAATTGATTCTGCCACTCAACTGCACCAGTAGTCACAAAATAATTTGTTAATATTTCTCTGGTTCTCTTTGCATCTTCGGAAAAGCGATACTGGGAGTGTGTGTAGGTACTCGGATTAATATCGCCGCTAAAGCCCGTCTGACATTCCTTATTTGTCTTAAATCCCTCCTGTTCTATAACAAAATTGTGCAAAATACAAATGGCCTTTACAATATTTATAGCTGTCTCAATTTTTGTTTCGATAGGTTTTAGTAAAATTCGCCATTTGCCACTCATTATGCCAAATGCGCATTCAGCACATCGCCGGGCTCTGGAGAGACGATAATTAAAAATTCTTTTTGAATTATCTAAATTTCTTCTAGGATATGGCCTCATTAGGTATGGAAGCAGAGGGTAAGCTTCATCGCCTACTATAACCAATGGGGCTTTTATATTTGTTTGTGGTAAGCATTGATCAGGTGGGACGTCAAGCTCTTTTCTGTCTAATGCTCGAAAAAGCGACGAGGACCTAAAATTTCCTCCATCGCTTTGGCGTCCAAAACTCCCAATATCAACCGCAATTAATTTACAGTCAGCATCAACTAGGGCTTGAAGTAATATTGAAAAATATTGCTTATAATTATAGTATAGAGATCCGGTATTGGAGGGACATTTAACTTCAATATGTTTGCCGTCAATACTGCCTATGCAATTTGGAAAATTCCATTTGGTCCAATATTGTTGTGATTTATTGTGCCACGTTGCTTGTGTAGGTTTTGGTAGGTAATCACTTTTCATGGTATCCCATATTACCATGCATGTATGATTTACAATATTTGAAACTGTTGCCACCCCCAATCTGAAGTGTAGAGCTAGGGATCGATAGGATTCTCCAGTAGCAAGAAATCTGCAACAAACATACATAAAATATGCTTGGTGTTAATAGCAATTTTTGTTTCAGTTCAAACTGTTAAAAATAAATGGAAATACTTGAGGGACTACTTTAACAGAGAAACAAAAAAGTTAGAAAAACCCAGATCAGGCAGTGGAGCAAATGAAGCTGTAGCAAGTCCTTGGCAATATTATTCTCTTTTGTTATTTTTAAAAGACCATCTGCAAACCCCACTGAGGGATGCAAATATAGAAGCGGAAAGGGTCACAGAAGATATTGACTTAGAATATAATGATATACAGGACGTAGAGTCGCAAGATTCTGACAATGTTTTGTCACCGCCATCGACCAGCAGTCAAGCACCTTCAAGGTCTGCAAGCCGATTATCTTCTACTTCTGAAACTCGGAAGGGGGCGCAGAAGCGAAAGAAGCAACTGGCAACAGAAAACGACAATAGCGAACTAATAATGTTAGAAAAACGGAAACTTGAGCTCCTAGAGTCTGAATCACTTAAAGAAAATGATGATGATCTTTTGTTCCTAAAGAGTCTTTTGCCATACATGAAGAGTCTTCCTGCTTCAAGAAGATTACGTCTAAGATTAAAGTTTCAGGAACTGCTTCTTCAGCAAGTTGAGGAGCATGAAAGTGAAGTTTCACAAAATGTTTGTGGACAACCTCCGGCACGTGTCTTTACCTTCCCCGCTCCCTCAAGTTCCGCTTCGGACAATCATACATACCATCATCACATACCGATACAGTCAACACATCCGGATCCGACCACACACAATGTATCTGAAGGTAGTGAATTGGACACCCCTATGCGAAGTTTTTTTTCAGGATATAACGCGTAACATTTTTATTCGGACAAATGTATTTTTTAATAAAATAAAACTCAGTTTTTCATAAACACTATAATTTTATTTTGGCTTACCTCAATGTTATAACCAAACGTTGTTCTGCTGAAATCCTTTCACGGAAATTGGTTCCAATCCCACATAAATAAGGATCCAAATGGCTTAGGAGAAGGTCGAAAGATTCCTTTGACATCCTCAAGTATTCATAAAATTTTTCTGGATATTTTCTGGCATCTCGATAGAGGTGATAGAATTCTCCGAACGATTTCCTACATATATTAATCTCATGCACCCACGATCGTTTTAGTTTTTTTCTATTCACTTTCAACGCAATACTTTCGAGTAGTAATATCTTCTTAACTCGTGAAGGAGCCATGGTGAAATGCTTGGAAAATGCGTCTTTAAATATAAAGTGTGTTTTAATAACAGTCGAGGTATGAAAAGCGAAGCGCCTCCGATATGAATGAACCCGAACGCATAGAGGTTCGCTTGACATGAAGTGAGGCGCACAGCTCCAAGCGAAGCGCGCTCGATGTAAACGTGCCCTTAGGTCTACGTCACACTTTTTACGGAGGTAAGAAAATTATCTTTTATATTGAACTCCTTAGATAATGTTTGGCTTCTGGTAACCCCGTCACTGTCTGTAAAAGTTTGTAGGCTATGAAGCTGGTCTTTGTCCTGCATCTTATCATTTACTTAATTAAGTTACCCAAAACCGACAACTCTTGCGGAATGACATGTATAGCTTATTGGCTTGAGTTACGCGGTGTCAGAAGTAATGACTCGTGTCCCTGTGCTACTTCAGCAAGGTGCACGTTAGAAATGCAGCTGTTCATTGAAATACCCTTGAACTTTTGGCTAGCACCGTATGTAAGTATAACCATAAATGCTACCTAACATGCATCAGATTCAGGAACAGGGAAATTTCAAATGGTATTTTTCACGTCTGTCTTGGTTGTTTTCCACGTTATATCTGCCTGCATATCGCCATATATCCCGGGCAAACCGAGTTACAGGTGCCCGCATGGCACGTGTGCCGTAGGAATGCCGAAACGGCGAGGAAATAAAAATTCCGCTTGTGAATATAAATAGCTTTTCGTGTTCAGGCTGAATAATTTAAAAACACCACTAGTTGACTTAGCCCGTGATTGTGTATACGCAAAGCTTGTAATGAATAGTGTATTGTATAGAACATGTAGTTGCAAGCTGATTAAAATGAAACCATTCTGACAGCGATACTTACTAATGGAATGAGCTATAGAAAGCTTACGTTTCGTTCTACGTACTATGATTTTTTCGGCCGATATAATACAGGGTATCCTAGAATAAGATGTTGTCTCGGATATATAAAAAGATGAAAAAGTTCCTACAAAGCTCCCATATGGAGATGCAGGCCCCTAGGGGACGCTACAGGAAATCTTTTTTTCTTGTATAACTACACTGTACAATTTAACGAAATTTGTAGTAACCTGCTGGTGGACCTCACATGATGGAGTCCATGCAAAGCAATAATCAATTCATTCAGATCGCTGGGGGCGGGCTGGCACTGCACCGGCGTTATTTTCACACAACGTCCTATTTCGACTGGACTATAGGTGTTTGTGGCTTGAAAGCGAGAGCCGACAGCTTGACGTGGAGATCAGTTCAAACAGCTCGTCCAACAGATTTACCGTAAGGGAGTGAATGGACATCAAGATCCCATTCTTCTGCAGGGTGGCCGATACGTAACTAACCAACTGTCCTGTGAAATGAAATAAAATACGTTCACTTTTTTCATCTTAACCTTTTATTGAAACTTAGAAATTATGTATGAAAAATAATATCAGAGAAATGTCCGCCTCTAGAAGCCACGCAAACCTGAGCCCTCTTGATTACATTTTCAATCACTTTTTGTTAGGTTTCGGAAGGAATATTTTCAATTGGTTCCGTAATGTTGTTCTTCAGCTGCTCTACAGTATTTGGTTTGTTGACATAAACCCTATTTTTCAAATCTCCCCATGGAAAGGTCAGGAGCCGTGAAATCCGGTGACCTTGGTGGCCAGTTGACATCATCAAATCGAGAAATTAAACGACCCGGAAATTCTGTTCGCAAAAGATTCATTGTTTCCCTAGCTGTGTGTTAAATTGTTGGATTTTAAGAGCCAGAAGGTTTTGCACCATATTACGCTAGCGCTCTTCAGTGACAGTAAGAGAATTTCCTGCAGCGTCTTAATAATAATAATGCGTTTATTGCCCAACAGTGATCACCATTTACAGAGCAAAAAGCAGTAGTATAGCTTACATGGTAGTTACAGCACAAAATGTAAAACAGAAAAAAACAGAATCAAAAGAAACATAAAAAACTTGACCAAAATCCATCATAGATGGGCGCAAGGTTTATTCTTTAATTCACAGACACTGCAGTGAAAAATATCACATACACTTGAAATTTTGTTGGCATTTCGGCACATAAAATTGATTGGAGCCTTTAGTAGTAAGTCAGTTTGAGCTCTTTTGCACAGGACAGTCCTGTATTGTCTAGATGTTATTCTAGGAACCAGAATATCTACTTGAGCTAACAATACAGGACAATCTACTTTTCCATGGAAAAGTTTGTGCAAGAAAAGTACAGATAACTGATATCTACGGCTCTCCAAAGACTGATAATCAAATATATGTAGCAGCTCAGGATAACTACAGCCTCTTGGTGGATACACACCATCGATTTTAAAAGCTATGAATTTCAAAAATTTCTTTTGTGCTTTTTCAATAGCAACGATATATTGGCTATATATAGGACTCCATATGAGTGAGCCATAATCCAGTTTAGATTTTACTAGACTGAAATACAGAGACGATAATGCTGAGGTGTCATTGAAACTCTTGCAATTCCTAACAATAAGACCGTATGTGCGACAAGCACTCAGCGCTGTTTGGCTTACATGAAAATTAAATGTCAACTGACTATCAAAATAGACACCTACATCTCTAATGCAATCGGTTCTTGCTAGTGTCGAATTCTCAATAGTATACCGATAAGATATAGGCTTGGACTTGCAACTAAATGTTACTACTTTGCATTTAGAAATGTTCAAATGCAGATGATTTCTTACACACCAGTTCTGTAGGAAAGTGATTTGTTCCTGTAAGATGATATAGTCTTCTTCACTGGATAGTGATGTATACGTATATATATACAGTTAGGTGAAAAATTAAAGCTTCCGCCTTTTGTTGGGTACTTCGACAAAATTTAAGCAAAGAGGACTCTTTATACTTTTTTTAATTCTCTCTAGCTTTCAATGGACTTTGCCATCATCATCAGGAGCTGCAATTACAATGATAACAGTAGCAACAAAAGTGTAAAATGAATTTAAATTGAATCAACTTACAGTAGTATGTGAGGATGTTACTAATTGTTGTTTTCGTATAGGGTGAGGGAAACGTCCAGTAACATGGTGAGAGCTGGATACATGGTACAATGGTTAAAATTATATATATGACAAGACAAGTTAAAGACAGATTAAAAATTATTTAGAAAACATTTGAGCATTACGTCGTGAAGCCACTTGATGATTGCACAAAATGGTGGTTATGGAATAATGAGTGAGATGAACCTTTGACAGAAGGTCGAGGGTTGTCAATGTCTGTGTTGAAAGATGGAACGAATTGTGCGCGTGTGCCAAAACGCTGCCAAATCACTTCAGATGATGTGATTTTCAGAATGTTATGTAAGAAATTGTTAAACCGACCAGAGGCAGTTGAATAAACTATATTTTAATTAATGGGAATTTTATATTAACAATTATTAATAAATCGTGAGAAGAGAATTATTAGATTTTGAGTAGAATGAAATTCGTTGGTGGAATCGGCCAAAGCACAGATTATATTTATGGTTGTGAAAAGTCGAAATTTGGGGAGATATGTAAGTTCTCCAATTTTTCGCAGTTTAGCAAATATGAGTAAATGACGCTCAGTTGTTTAATATCTGTCTTTTTGTTGATACAGTTGTTATTCATGAAAATGTGGGACATTGTATCAACAAAAAGACAGATATTAAACAACTGAGTGTCATTTACTCATATTTGCTAAACTGCGAAAAATTGGAGAACTTACATATCTCCCCAAATTTCGACTTTTCACAACCATAAATATAATCTGTGTTTTGGCCGATTCCACCAACGAATTTCATTCCACTCAAAATCTAATAATTTTCTTGTCACGATTTATTAATAATTGTTGATATAAAATTCCCATTAATTAAAATATAGTTTATTCAACTGCCTCTGGTCGGTTTAACAATTTCTTACATAACATTCTGAAAATCACATCATCTGAAGTGATTTGGCAACGTTTTGGCACACGCCCACAATTCGTTCCATCTTTCAACACAGACATTGACAACCTTCAACCTTCTGTCAAAGGTTCATCTCACTCATTATTCCATAACCACCATTTTGTGCAATCATCAAGTGGCTTCACGACGTAATGCTCAAATGTTTTCTAAATAATTTTTAATCTGTCTTTAACTTGTCTTGTCATATATGTATATAATTTTAACCATTGTACCATGTATCCAGCTCTCACCATGTTACTGGACGTTTCCCTCATCCTATACGAAAAGAACAATTAGCAACATCCTCACATACTTCTGTAAGTTGATTCAATTTAAATTCATTTTACACTTTTGTTGCTACTGTTATCATTGTAATTGCAGCTCCTGATGATGATGGCAAAGTCCATTGAAAGCTAGAGAGAATTAAAAAAAGTATAAAGAGTCCTCTTTGCTTAAATTTTGTCGAAGTACCCAACAAAAGGCGGAAGCTTTAATTTTTCACCTAACTGGTCTAGACGACAATGACCACGTCTCAAGTTATATACATATATATATATATATATATATATATATATATATATATATATATATATATTTAAATCATCCGCAAACAATAGCTTATTGCAATTAAGTGAATCTCACAAATCATTGATATAAAGTGAGAATAGAAGAGGTCCCAAATTGGATCCCTGCGGCACACCGCTAGTGGCAGTGAATACTTCCGATCTCACATTATTTACACATACGTATTGTTGTCTATTAGATAAATATGATTTTAATAACAAGACATAGTTATTTTGTAAACCTAGATAAGAAAGCTTCTTGAGGAGAATCTCATGACTGATCTTCTAAAAAGCTTTGGAAAAGTCGGCATACATTACATCAACTTGACCCCTGCTGTCAACTGTTTCACATAAAAACTGGCTAAAAACCGCTAAGTTGCTAATAGTTGACCGAAACTTCGTGAAACAGTGTTGATAAATAGAAATGCAATTTTTGCAGACTGGTAGATACGATCATATAAAATCATGTCAAGAAGCTTAGCAAAATTGTTCAAAACGGATATTCCCCTGTAGTTAGTGATGATATTGGAAGCTTGACTTTTGAATATAGAACATATTTTAGCAATTTTAAACTTGTCAGGAAAAACGGAAGTATTCAGGATCAAATTAAACAATACTTTAAGTGGCGTTGCTAGTACTGCTTTGCAGTCTTTAAGAAAGAAAGATGGAATTTGATCTGGCTCAGAAGTGAACTTGTTTTTTAATTTTCGTCCAACTTTTAGAATTTCGCGCTCAGATATCGCTACGCAGGTAATATCCAAAAGATCGCATCCTTGAAAGTCAAAACTAAGTTGTTCATCAGTAATATCAGGTACAGAGTAAACACTCTCAAAAAACTTAGCGAGAGCATTACTGGTATGTTTAGGATCGTTTAACATTTCATTTCCATCTGACATTTGTCCAGGAATCCTAGAAGTATTATTTTTTTGATGCATGAACGCCCAAAATGATTTCGGATCATGTTTTAACTGATTTTGAATTTTGTTTAGGTACTGATCATAAGCTTCTTTTATTTTCTGCTTAACAGTTACTCTTAGCCTTCTAAAATTTTCATAAACATCAGCATTGCGTGAAAATTTAAATTTCTCATGCAACTCAGCCTTTTCCTTAACTAGAAGAACAATTTCAGCTGTATACCAAACAGGATATCTATGCCTAAACTTTTTATAGACTGGAACATGTATAACAAGTAATTCGTATATCTTACCATAGAGTCTGTCAACCGCTTGGTTACTATCACCAATATTTTCCAAAAATGACCAATCAATAAACAGCAAATCCTGATACAATGCAACGAAGTCAGCTTTTTTGAAATTGTATTGTTTATGTTGCATAACTGAATTGACAGATTCATGTTTGGGAAAGATCTTATTAAGCGTTACAGATAGGGCTAGATGATGATGGTCTTCATCAACTAAAGGAGTGCAGTCTTTCTGAACAGTACAGTCAAAATTACTTATAACTAAATCTAGCTTTTTGTTATGATTTTTAAGTACATTATTGTATTGATAAACATTTAAAAAAGATAAAAAATTAATCATGGAGGAAGTCTTCTTCAAAGATGTAAGGTCCAATGACACTTCCATACCAAACACCGCACCAAATTGTGTCTCCACGAGGATGTAGTGGTCGTTGATGGATGGCACGAGGGTTCTCTCGTGTCCAGATATGACAATTCTGTCTATTAACAAATCCGTTCATATCGAAGCGAGCTTCATCGCTCATTATCAGCTGTCTGTACAAATTGTTATTTTGGGTATTAAACTGCAATATGGCATGACTATTCTCGGCGACTTTCGTAGTCACTAGGCTTAATTTTGTATGGCCGCAAATGCCAGTCTTTTTTCAAAATAGTGCATAATGACATGCCACGAATAACCAGTTCTTGAGAACGATGTCTCGTAGACGTGTCAGGGCGCGCCACTACACTTTCACGAACTCTCTCGATATTTTCCCGAGTACAAACAGGTCGAACACGGCCCGACCTTGGCAAGTCTTTAACTTCACCTGTTTGTTCAAATTTCCGCACCAACTGACGAATGGTGTTGGCACTGGACACATTACTTTGACCGAAATCTCCTTGTAGCTTCCGAATCGTTGCAACAATTGGCTAATTATTTAAGTAAAACGCTTTAACAATGCGGACGCGTTGTGTGATCGTGTAGCGCTCCATAATGAATTGGACGCATGTGCTTAAACAACTACTACGGCGCCACCTACTGAAATGCGTGTATCAGAAATGGCGCCCAATTTAAATCAGTCAGTTGTATATTGGCCACCCTGTATTTACTCACGAATACTGCATAGGTGTTCAGCCAAAATCTCCAAGGTCAACATGTTGGAGGGAGGGTGCTAAACGAGTTGACTATCTTTCTTTACCTAAGAGGGAAAAGAGGGCTCTGGCGCCGGGGTCTCGGGGCCTAGGACTAGTCTATCTCTGCCTCTTGGTGGATACACCGCGATTTTCCAAGGGGAAATCGTTACGATTCTGGCTTGTGTATCACTAGGAGAAGGATAACGATCTTCTCCGACAGCCAGGCTGCAATGAAGGCACTAAGTGCCGCCAGTAAGATTACTTCGAGCCTTGTATTGCAATGCAGGGAGGCTCTGGATTCTCTAGCAACATGGCGCCTGGTATCCTTAGTGTGGGTACCGGGTCACGCTGGGATAAAGGGCAATGAGACGGCGGATGCTCTGGCGAAGACAGGATCAGCCAGCAAGCTCGTTGGTCCTGAGCTAGCTCTATTGATGCCCGCGCTAAGAGTTAGGAGGAAAACGGAGAAGTGGATTGCAAGGCAACACTATCAAAAATGGAGAAGCATCTCCAGACATCTACGTCAGGCACGGGAACTCATTGCAGGGCCCAACGCTAAAATGGACGCTTCTGCTTATCTTTGGATTGATCAAACCTAAGGTTGCTGGTAGGGCTGTTGTCTGGCCATAACACATTAAGGCGCCAGCTGCACGTGATGGGGATGGCTGAAGATCCCTTGTGTGAGCGCTGCGGGGTAGAAGAAGAGACCTCGGCGCACGTTCTGTGTCGCTGCGAGGCTTTTAGCTACTACAGTCAGACTATACTGGGGTCCATCACTTTGAACCCTTAGGACATTAAGGAGCTTGGACTCAAGTCCGTACTCAACTTCGCTAGAATAGCGAGGCTTGAGGTCTAAGAAATGTGGAGGTGCACAAGGGCCCGTCTGAGTGACCTATGCGCTGGCTCCTTATGGTGCCCGGTATGCCTTTAATTTCGTGTTTTCATTCATTCATTACCTAAGAGATGTGCTTATTTAGTCCCAATGCGATCCTAATTAGAATCTCGCATTTCAGCCAAATTGAGTTCCTGTCGCGGCCTGGTCAAGCTGAAGGGCGTTGGCTTGGCTTGCACCAGAGGCACTTCAAGGTTGCAGACAGTATATCTAGCTGTTATTCGTTCTTGCGGGGGTGCCGCTGTGGCTGAAGGGTATGTGGGTCTCCCTTAAAATCATCGCAGGCTTGAAATCACTATTTAAACTGACGCATTATTTTGAGTGGTAAAATAGCTCTGATGGTGATTCGATAAGCAGATGAGATTACTTTGTAATGTTGCGCTCTAACGCCTGTATTATATGAATTTATCATATCAATTTTGTCTGTTATTGAATTTAAAAAGAGTTTTCCTTTGACAGGGTGGAATGAATTCGGCCTTTTCTTTATTAGCAAATAAAACCCTTAAATGAACGAGTGGGTTGCCTTCAGCCACTCTTGGCCCGTCACAGATTCCGTCTGGCCTAACTCAATGTTGCTGATTTTTGTGGAACTCAAGCCTGCAGCTGTCCCTTGCCGCTTTGGGGAGCTTGTGGAAACCGGTATGCCATCGCCAGGTAGTCATCGGCTTTGCTAGTTCTAGGCGGTGTCATCTTAAGACCATTAAGATGTCCTCGCATGGTCTCGGTGTTGTACAGGGCAGTTCAGGCTGTTGTCGCAACACACTTTAAAATAGTGAAGAAATTAAAAAACAAATGAACTGTCAGATAAAGACAGATAAACACAATAGTTATTTATTATACAAGGGAGAACAAGTACGAAATTTTAGCTAAAATCTAGTATTCTTCCCGTGTATAATACACAATTTTTTTCTGTGACGGGAAAAACGACGATTCAGTATTGAAAAATTGTATTATTACAATACTGAAGAAAGAAAATAATTATCGCTGTGGAATTTGAATTTTGCAATTAGTAGGCTATACTGTACTTATAGCGACAATTAGACCTGCGTTGCTAAGGAAACTTTTAAAGTAATCTAATAGATGTCAATTTAATTTTGCGGTTTGATTTAAAAATTGTAAGCTTAGTGGTTGCTTAGAAGTTATTTTTAATACTATAAAGTAAAAATGGTCTGATTCCGAGTTTTCTTTGACTAAACCGGAATTATTAGAAGTAACCAAAGTAGCGTCACAAAAACTTTGTCAGCTAAATCGCGGAAAATTTACGAAACCGGGTATTCAAGATTCATGGAATGGAGACGGTGCTATTGGCTTATTTTTGGGAATTTGCACAACAAATGCCATCAACAGTGTGGTCGAATTATTTAGTGATTAGAAGTATGTTACGATCCAATAATAATGTGGACATTTCAAAATATTTCTGAAAGGTTACAAGCCCAAGAAAGCTACGATTTTTACGAGTACACAAATTAGTGATTTTTTAAATAATGCTCCCGATGAAGTTTATTTAATGGCCAAGGCTGTTGTTGTATTTGGGATTGCAGGAGCTTGTCGAATTTGTGAAGTCAGCCAGGTAACATATCAAGATTCGGGAACATTATTACCAAAATTGTGAAACTTAAGGAAACAAAGAATGATGTAAACAGGAGATTTGTAGGTACTGAAAAATATATTAAATTTTACCGAATGTACATAATCCTTCATCCAGCAGCAGTAAAGGATCGCCGCCTGTCTTATGCATATCACAATGGAAAATGTACCAATCAGGTTGTATATAAAAACCAGTTTTATAAGGTTCCCGAAACAGTGGCTAATTTTCTTCAACTTGAAAATGCTAACTCATACACAGCTCATTCGTTCCGAAGATCGTCTGCTACACTTTTAGTTGAATCTGTGGAAGACTTGATGACACTAGAGAAACATGGTGATTGGAAGTCATCGACGGTCGCAAAAGGGTATGTTAATGAGTCGGTAGCACACAGGACAGAAATAGCTCATAAGGTGTTTAGAACGTGTGGTACTGCGGAAATAACACCGGATGTGCGACCAAGTACATCAACGGGAGTTGTGATGGCAGAAAAACATATAATTTCAATTCAAGAAAATTCGGCTGTTGCACCGAATAGTTTAAAGAACCAGTCATCCACGCAATAGATATACCTTCGATATAAAGGAAATGTAACTTTATTTTATAACAAAATATTCTAAAATTACATATCTACGTTTGCTTATGTGTTTATACAATATCCAGGAAAAAAGTACTAATTTTTTTTCCCGGTGAAAAAAGTAACTTCATAAAAAGTGACATTTTGTTACCTGTCAACAAAGATAAAATTTAAAACTTTTTTCCCGTCATATATTTTCTTTATCAGATGTCAGGTGATTTATACATATACTAAGTGACATATAAATCCGAACACCCAGTTTAAATGGTTTTATTTTAATAAAATTTTGTATAAGTACCTAATGAAGCATAATAAGTAAATGATAAAAATTTCAAAATGATTGCACTGCTTTAAAGCCCTTTGACCTTTAATAATGTGTGGACGCACCCTGATGTGCTAAGCATTCTCGAACGCGCCTAGGCATGCTTCTGATCAGGTGGTCAATGTCCTCCTGTGGTATCTCATTAGAGGCAACCACCAACTCCTCTCGAAGTGCTTCTAGAGTCTGAGGAGGACGTTGCAAATTGAGCAATCTCCTACCCATCATATCCCACACGTGCTCAATTGGGGATAAGTCGGGAGATCTTGGTGGCCATGGTAACAATGTGACATCATTATGTTTAAAGAAGTCTATTGTGACTCTTGCAACATGTGGTCGGGCATTATCTTGTTGGAAAGTTGGATCTGCCAGGGTGTCAAGATATGGTAAAAGATGGGGTTCTAGAACTTCGTGGATATAACGCTGCGCGTTCATGTTACCTCTGATGAAGATTAAAGGTGACCTGGAACCATAAGCTATAGCACCCCAAACCATAACTCCAACAGTGTGATGAACATGTCTTTCAACAAAAAACTGTGGATTCCTCCTTTCACCACGTCGCCTTCTAACCCTGGCACGACCATCGTGCATGCCTAAACAAAATCGAGACTCGTCACTAAAGACAATACTGTTCCATTCCTGATCCCAGAGTGACCGTTGTCTGCACCACTCAAGGCGATTACGTCGGTGTTCTCGAGTTAAAGGGAGGACCCAGTGTGGCCGGTATGAAAACAAGCCAAAACTTCTCATTCGTCGGTAAACACTTCGCATGCCAATAGGTCTTCCGTGTTCTGCAAACCATTAATTTGCAATGGACCTGGTAGTGGAGAAACGGTCCCTTAAGGCCAATAATCTTAGGCGGCGATCTTCACGGTCTGTTGTTCTACGGCGGCGTACCAGATATTTTCTATGAACTTGTAGCATCATTTTTATAAGTATCCGAAAGATTGACATCTTATTCTAGGACAAGCTTTCATCCTACGGCTTCCCAGAGCAGCATTGCAGATGGGTGGCTAGGTTCCTCTACGGCCGCTCTCTGCTGGCGAGAAGGAGAGTGGTAACGACTCCCTCTCTGACGTGAAATCTGGAAGTTATCACTGCTTGGACAGTTGAATGCTTCCAAAACATAGTACAGTGCCTTGACTAACAAGAAGCGCCCTTAGCGCTCATCCGGTTTGCATCGATGTCCGAGTTTTCCAAAGAGTCATTCATTTCGGCTGGTCGGAGTCCAGATAACCGAGGACTTAATTTGGAACGAACAAATCTCGTCAATCGCAACATTTGCTGGAAATACAGCTAGATTGTTTGTTAAGAACTACTTTTTTCCGCTTAACCCGCTAGATAAAACTCAAACTTGTGCAATGTTGACATGTTTGGAATGCTGCCGCCCATATACAACGATGTGAAGAAAAATAATAATTTTGTTCAGAAAGGTACTTACATCACTATGTATAACCTCAATTTGTAAATTCCACCACATAGGCTTACCCTCACTCCAAAATTGATGCTCGTTAAGTTCTACAACAAACTGCATGACCATGTAAAAGAAATAAATAGGGTGGCGGTATTTATAAATGTTTTAAAAGAATTATTTTTAGAAAACCCTTTTTACTCAGTAGAGAAATATTTCAATCATGATTTTTTAATGTGAATTGACTATTACAGTTTGTACCTACGGTGTAATTTTATCTTGTTTGTTTCATATACTGTATGTCTATTTTTTGACTATACTTCTATACTAACGTGTAGTCTAATGGAAATAAACATTCTTTATTTATTTTATTTATGTTAAAAGAGGCGACTGACCGTTGGATGATGCTTCTGTAATAGTATCGGGACCCATTCGTACCGAAGGGCGGTCGTCAATCTTGCTCTCTTCTACCAACGAGCCTTGCGTTAAGCCTACCAGATGGACCCGCCAAGCTTCTGCCTCCCATCTCAACTTCGTACACCAGAAACTGTCCTGTATGATCGCTCCTTTGTTCCTAGAGTGTCGAAATTGACATCAAGAATTCTGTTGTACTTGTACTGTACTGTTACTCTGAACATTCTAGGTTCGAGTTGCTTAATGCCAAGTAAGCTGTTTTGCTCCAGCGGGAACCCCGTTACCTACGCTGTTGGTTTATCCCTATTGCAAACTTCTAGATACCCCCAAACTTCATTTCGACTAAAGAGCAGAAGTTTAACATGATTGCTTCTCTCTACAGGTGCTATTGATCCTGAGGTAAAAGTTATCCCCGTATTCGGTCTAATCCAGGGGCGATTCTCAAATTTAATACGATCTGCGGGATTAGGCTGAGAATAATGCCTCTATTTAAACTTTTTGTTGCCCAAAATTACTTACGAAGTTTAATTGAAGCTTTCAAGCTTCGTATTTAAAATTTGTTAAACTCGACCGATGCCACTCCTAAGGTATTCCATCATTTTCGTTAACTTGGCGAAACAAGTTTGTGGTTGTAGATTGAACATTAGGTACAAAGCGCTTAAGAGCATGTCGAATTTTCAACTTAGTTAAATATATGCCACAAGAAAATTGAAATGAGGAGAAGGCTGAAATTTCGGGATGCTTTAGAGTTATTGAAAGATGGAAGTTTTAATGAGTACAATATTACCTAATAATCCCTTCTACCAAGTGACTTATATTTTCTTATTTCCAGAGGAAAATAACCGGACCCGGTCCCGTTTCCTAAAACGGACCCGGACCCTTTCCTACAATGGACCCCTGGTCTCAATGGCTCTGCATTTTCTGAGGGTCAATTATTCCCAAGTGTCAATAGTAGCTTAGGTATCTCTGCCACGCCACAGTGGAGCGCACGCGCTTCACGTGTCACATATTACTGTTCGACTTATATATATATATATATACGAGTATATATATATATATATATATATATATATTTAAGGGTGTGAGTCTAAATGAAAAATTAATGTTAGTTTGCTTTAAACTATGGTCCATAACATGTTGCCTTACAAAAACTCGGGGTGTTTTAGGAAAAAATGGAAATTAATCAGAACCGCTTCAGATATTTCACTGATATTTAGTACGTAGTGATGGTTAATAAAGTTGCATATTTTTCAATGCAAAAATAATTTTTAGCTTTAACAGTGGCATGCGTACGGGTATTGACTTCGACATTATTTAAGAAAAAAATGGTACGCCAATGGTGTTTTGACAAATAAACATTAATTTTTGAATTTCCCCTTCAATTTGTGACAAATTCTCTTTCATGGATTGTTTTCTTTATAAAAACCGTTCTATTGTCCGAGAAAATTAATGTGATACTTGAAGAATGCAATTTTGCAATAAATATCTAGTTGCTCTGGAATATGTCACTGGCTTTTGACGTCTAACAAATATCTGTTATTCAAATCTGTTCGTTTTGACATCTTTTTCATGATTTAGTTTTTACAATCTTGTTAATAATGGTGAATTATTCAAATGCAGAAATGGCGGAAATGCATTACGTATATGGCCTTGCCGACGGTAATGGTGAGCAAACCAGACGGATTCATCACCAGAGATATCCCGATCGTGCTTTGCCAGATAGTCGAACCTTTTCTAATATTCATCGTCGTCTTGTTGAAACTGGCTTTGTCTGAAAAGGAACATCGGAAGATAGACCTCTAAGTGTGAGAACACCTGAAATTGAGGAAGCAGTGCTGCACGACGTCGAAGAACATCCTGGAACGAGTACGAGGAAGATCGCTATACACTTAAACATTTGCTATCAAATTGTTTGAAGAATTTTAGTGGATTTTTTGTTATATCCTTATCATATTTTAAGAGTACAGGCATTACTTCATATTGATTTTCAAAGGCGTCTGACCTCTTGTCAGTGGTATCTTCAAAAAATTACACAAAATCCGCAATTTGAATCAATGGTTTTGTTCACGGACGAAGCTAATTTTTCTCTAAATATCATTCAGAATTTTCACAAGAATCATTTGTGGGAGGCAGAAGATCCTTAAGCCGTAACCGAAACCCATTTCCATTATTGACCCATTCTTCTTGCCGGGACGACTTGATGGACAAACTTAACTCAATTTTCTTCAACAACAGTTGCCTTTGCTGCTTGATGATTTTCCATTAGTAATAAGAAACAATATGTGGTACATGCATGATGGTGCACCAGCGCGTTTCACTGTAGCGGTCCGTAATTATTTACAAACTGTTTATCCAAATCGTTGGATTCGCCGCGGTGGGTCCCAAGAATGGCCCCAGACCTCAACAGTTTAGATTTCTTTTTGGTGGGCTATCTTAAGACACTAGTGTACACAAGTCCCATTAACACTGTAAAGGAATTAAGAGAAAGAATAGTTGCAGCTTGTGATAGAATAAAAAACACTCCAAGGGATATTTCATATTTCAACGAATGCGCAATTCCATGAGAAGGAGGGCGGAAGCATGCATACTAAGTGAAGGGGGCCATTTTCAACAATCTTTGTAATCATTTCATTGGTTTTAATGTTATATTTATGTTGTCAGTTGTTGTTGTTCATTACCCCTAATTTTTCCAATTAATTAATAATAATTTTGCAAGTTAGACAATAGAACAGTTTTTATTGTTTTATTCAAAAATGGCGCATCAAAGGAAAACAATTCAAGAGAGATCATTTGTTTTAAATTGAACGGAAAACTCAAAAATAATTTTCGTTTGGCAAAAAAACATTGACGTACAATTTTTTTTCTTAAAAAATATCATAACCGTACGCGCGCCACTGTTAAAGCTAAAGATTATTTTTACATTGAGAAATATGCATGCATATGCATTTTTTTCCTAAAACTTCAACACTCCGAGTTTTTGTTAGGAAACATTTTTGAACCATATTTTATAAAGCAAACAACATTAATTTTTCATGTAGACTCACATCATTAAATATTCGCATATCATTAAGGAACACCCGTATACCCAAGTTATAGATTGACCAAGGATTAGCAAACAGACAGATCGATGGAAATGAGTGAGATAGGTGAGAGTTTTTCGTGATAACATCCAAAAAACGTAGTATAGTTTATCGAAATTTCCCGTGATTACAATATCAATGGCGTGGGAAGTAAAACGTCCATCATAGCATCCATATCGTTAAAGCCGTGGAGAAAAAGTGCTAGGCATTTTTCAGGCGTGCCTTCAATTTTCAGCGGACGTGCGAAAGGTGGCCGCGGGTAATTGGGGTTTTATTAGCACACTTTAATTGAATTGGGCTACTTAATCTAATCTCGGGCGGCGTTTGGGCCGGCAAAGGAAAAAACGACGGCTGATAAAGCGGCTAGTGGGCAGCCGACAGAGATGAACGGGAGAAACAAGATTTGTTTGGTACACGGTGACGTTTCTGAGCCAGAAAGTCGAGCAGCATAGTACAGGTATATGACAAAATGGCGTCTTCTTCACTTGCTACCGCTGACTCTGCAAGGATTTTTGGCGCGGGTTCATGATCATTATGTACAAAGCCCGTTACAATTATTCTGTAGCAAATGGAAAAGAAAAATCTACAAGTGTTTTTCGCTATGGCGATTTTGAAAAGGTATGGTGTAAAATGGCACCTCAAAACATTCTTTTACTCGCTATAAAATACATTTTCTACCAGGTAAATTTCTTGAGGCAATTTTAATATATTCGCATTATAGTTCAACTTCTTCTCTACATCTTGTGTAATTTTCACTGTTTACGTGGCTTGCTAAATCGCCCAAAAAACTATTTATTAATCAGATGGTTCGAAAGTGCCACTCACGGATATTTACGCATGGTATAATGAGAGTTCTAAGACAACTAATAACTTTTGATACTTATCTATCAAGCTACAGACCTCTTTCTATATATATAATATTTACACGACCGTAAAAAGAAACTCAAAAATCATAACGTTTTTCAAAAATGTTTCAGTTCCCGCCTAATTTAGGGTCCGAAACTTTCCGTTTTGCTGATGGACAATACTTCAATAACCTAAATCCAAAATGTCATCCATTATAGGATTTTTCGTAGGTCCATAGTGTTTATTTACTGAGTTAAATGTCACCTCTAAGTCGACATTCACTCCTTTCGTAGACATTTTTCTTTCCAGGGCTAGGGAGCTAATGACTGGCCACACTTTATTTTTCTCTATTTTCTGTTACCGCTCCAAACTGCTTCAACTTAAATTCCATGTAACCTCTGAAAATTTAAAATTATTTCCATGACTCCCCAAAATAGCTCCGTCGGTACCTCGGGTTATACATCTTGACAGTAGGGATGTTCGATACGATCCTATATTTAGAAGTATCGATACTTTTGCTTCCCATATCCGATATTTTGGATCGATATTCTTATATACGACACTTGGGTGTATCGATGCATTTTACGAGTATCGACATCTTTCGATCCGGACTGTGTTAGAAAGAGTGACTAACTTCAGATTACTTTTCTTCTTTGTTTCCTTCCGCTGGATATCGATAATTTTATTCCAATATTTTAGAGTATCGATACTCCCTAAACCGATAGGAATCGATACATATCGATACTCTTGGTGCATCTAAACATCTCTTCATCATCATGATCTTGATAGCTTGTCGTTCTTGTCAACTGGGCTGCAGGGTGCGGTGTTGCCTTTACTGTCTTACATTTTGCTAAAATCTTATGACAAATAAAAGCGTCAAATGAAATATTGACGAATATGAGCGGATATGCTTAGAATTTAGAATATAGATTCATATTGCAAGTTTCAGATTGTCTATGCATGGACTTGAACCGGATTTTTCGGTATTTTTACTGAAAAAAGAATATTTACCGATAACATCATTCTCCACGATTTTTCAAAATAATTTAAATATTTCTATACTTGCCGAAAAAGAGCTGAAAGCAAAAATAAAGCTAAAAGTTAATATAATGTACGAGCCCCTCCCAACTTCAGCTGGCACACTTCAAGATTTGTACCAGAATATGTCTTAATAAACTAAACACGACGAAACTATTTACTTCTAAAACAATTTATTTGCTCAAAAACATTTTTCTTCTAAAATTGCCAAATATTTGCTTGTATCCACATTTCCATCAATAAAATGAAGTTTTCCTACTCCTGTTGATGACATACTGCCCCAGACCATAATGGATGCTAGAAATTTTACCTTTCTCTTCAGACAGTCAACATGGAATGCTTAATTTTTTTGCGAATGACTCTACTGCGACTGTCACCAACACAAACTCCGAATCGGGCCTCATCACTCCATTGTATTACACGGCATTGTTGAGGTGTCCATTGTCTATGTTCTTTAGCCCATCTAATCCGATTCTTCTTCTGCAGTGGGGTTGATAGTGGCTTTTCTTTGGCCTATAAACAAGTTGTGCAACTTTAGGGTTTTTACTTCACTTTTTTTTATAAGAAAACTTAAACTTGCAAGTGCTAAATCCCAGTTTGTGGGCCTCTCTATGAATTGTAGACCTCGAAGTTCTCCTTCCAACAGCGTCACTCTGCAGAGCACTTAATTGTAAATAACTGGCACGCCTGTTTTTCACGATTATTCTTCTTAATGCTCTTCGGTCGGCATTTGTGATATTACTTTTTTTCACATATCGTGGCTTAATATTAACTGAACCAGTTACGTTATATCTTCTAACAATATTTCTCACAACGTACCGCGATAAGTCTAACAAAGTTGCAATTTCTGAGTTTGATTTCCCAGAATTAGAAAATTTAATTACCAGTAACCGAATTTTCTCACTAATAACCTTTCCGCTACCCATTTTAAAAACCTTAACTACCCAAAACTATTTTAAACGTATTCTGACAGCTGTGGTTAGTAAAAACAATTGTCATGGCTTTTATCTTTCACAGCCACCTATGCGTTATAGAGTTATTTTGCATTGAAATGAAAATAGGTTGATATACTGTAATTGCAACATGTGTTATTTTTATGCTGCAAATTTAATTGTTAATATTTTAAACCTATAACACCCTTTATTATTTGTGTTTGATAAGAAAAAAACTAAGATTTCAATAGTTGGGCCAACTGAAGTGGGAAGGGGCTCGTAGTCTTCATAATTTTATGCCCCATATCAATCATACATATGCATATACACTGAGGCAGTCGGGCACATGAGAGGCGTATATTTGGGTTGCCTATGATTACGAACGCACATCCTCATCCCTTACTCCGCTTGCCCTGAATTGATTTTTATGCATACAAAGGTACAGGCTGGTAGATTACCGTCATTATCTCTTCACCGGACAAGCAATAAGGAAACCGAAACATGACTGTTTTCACAATAAATATTTAATTAAAATAAGAGGAGAGTTCATGAGTTCAGGGGTCAATACAATAACAGACGTTTTTCATGACTCAAAGGTCCTTGATCTACCACTGATCTTGTGACGGCATTTTCCTTATACCGAATTCAACGACACTATTTACCGATTCCGCTTTTTTGCCGGTTCGGCAACACTGCAGATGTGCAGATCACTTTGAAAGCAATTGATATCCCAGACGTGTTATAATAATAGAAATAACAAGAAAACATAACAATGTTTGGAGATATACTTTCATAAATAATAAACATCTCATTATAAATCACTGACATTCAGAGAGCTTTGACAGCTTCCGTCAAATTGCATTTCGAGAAGGTATTCTCCTATTGGTCCAACTGACCGTCAAATATTAATGTTGGTGAAATTGGCCCTAAGTCGTGCAACAGTGCAGACTTAAATGAAATGATTAGATTACGAAATGATTCCTAAGACATTTCACATGTCCGCAAAAAACTGGTTGATAAATTGAACTAAAATATGAAAATAACTAAAAAAACCACAATTTTATAGCTAACCGAGCTGAAAAGTAGAAAATAATTTTTAATTACAAATAGCTTATAACGGGTGATTTTTTAAGAGGTATAGGATTTGATTTAAAAAAAAACACAAAAAATTTGAAAAAACGATTAAATCTTTATTTGAGTCCATAGAACGGTCGATATAATTTAATTTTTAAAGATTATTTCATGTAAATGTTGGCCGCGGCTCCGCTTTAGATGGCCCATGCGCAAGGTCCAATTTTGGCACACTCTCTCCAACATATCGGCCGGTATCTCATGAATAAATGCTTCAATATTGGCTTCCAGTGCGTCAATCGTTGCTGGTTTATCCCTGTAGATATTAGCCTTAACATGGCCCCACAAGAAATAGTCCAACGGGGTTAAATCACACGATCTAGGCGGCCAATTGACGGGCCCCAAACGTGAGATAAACTGTTCACCGAACTCGCCTCTCAATAGGGCCATTGTTTCGTGTGCGGCGTGGCATGTGGCACCGTCTTGTTGAAACCACATGTCAGCCAAATCCAGCTCTTCCATTTTGGGCAAAAAAAAGTTTGTTATCATCGCACGGTAGCGCTTGCCATTCACAGTTACGTCCCGGCCATTGTCGTCTTTGAAGAAGTACGGCCCGATGATGACACCGGCCCATAGTCCACACCAAACAGTTATTTTTTCGGGATGCTTTGGTAGCTCTTGCAATGCTTCTGGCTGGTCTTCACTCCAGATGCGGCAATTTTGCTTGTTAACGTACCCATTCAACCAGAAATGAGCTTCGTCGCTGAACACAATTTTTCGATAAAAATGTGGATCTTCCTCCAACTTTGCCACCGCCCATTCACCAAATTGGAAACGTTGTGAGAGGTCGTGTGGCTTCAATTCTTGCACCAGCTGTATCTTATAAGGTTTTACACCCAAATCCTGTCGCAAATTTTTCCACGTAGTGGAGTAACTGAGGCCCAATTGCTGCGAATCGACATTTCACGGTCATCACTAACACTGGCGGATACAGCCGCAATATTTTCTTCAGTCCTCACTCTACGTCTGGGTGTTGGTGGTTTAATCTCCAATAATGAAACTGGGTTTGAAATTTAGTCACAAGTTTCCGAATAGCTCCCTCAGTAGGCCGACCAAATTGCCCATAAATTGGAAGTAGTGCTCGATACACTCTCTTAACCGAGCATGAATTTTGATGGTAAAATTCAATAATTTGCAAGCGTTGTTGGTTCGTAAGTCGATTCATGGTTAAATTATAGACCAAACTGAACAAGTTTGACAATGACACAAGACACGATTTACGCGTCATCTGTCAAAAACAGTGTTGCCAAAAAGATACTAGCAAAAAAAACACCCATTATTACAGTAGTAGATGGTCGACAACCAATCATGATTATTAACCTCAAAATAAAATTATAATAAAGTTCAAGCTAATAACAGAATAATTTAGTTCAGAGTAAAGTACAATTTATTTTGAAATCAAACAACAAATAAAATCAGTGAAAAATTAAAACTACTTTGGGAAAATTAATTTTTTTGTCTCTCTCTCTTTGGAAGTACTTAGAATTTCTGAACTTTCTGAGCGGCATTTCGTTTTTTTTTTCTTATATTCGAACTACCACGAAGGCCTAAGGCCTAAGCACCCATTGGGTACCGTGCGGCTATAGGGGGATACATGGGAAAGGGGGGGAACGCCACACGGACTCTGGCGAGGGAACACGTGTGCATGCAACATGCACGCCGGGTGGTACCTCCGCGTTCGACATTCAGAGACCATCTACCACCTACAGACAATCACAACATCCATAGCCAAGAGAAAAATTTCTCCTGGGACGGGACTCGAACCCGCACAGCGCACGGCGACTGATCAGGAGACCGAAGAGTCTACTACTGCGGCCACCGCTGCTGCCTATCCTGTCATTTAACTAAATACGCAACTGTGTCCCCACTTAAGCGACTTCGTATATCTTATCGTTTCCCAGATCCCAATGTAAGGGTCGAACTTGAAATACCCAATATACATTAAAAATCTTTTTTTCGAAAATGGAGAACCCCAGAATAGCCCATAAGATTAGTCCTTGAACTTCTAACTTTTACGTATGAAACATTCTGTTCTATATAGTTAGGCCAACTTTCACAACGATAAACAACAAAGTTGTAAGCGAAGCTCACCCTCGTGTGTCCAGCTGTTTTATAACCTTGATACTAAGACGATATTTAATACCTTCTTCTTTCCTTTCTTTCGTATTCTGCAGCAAATCACTTAGTAGCAGCAACATGGCGACAAAGTAACCAAATGACGCGATCCAGATAAGAGCGACCATAACTCAAGTAGAATTGGAAACGCACGAACAGGGTGAAGGCTGGTCCCTGCTGTTATCACTGTTATCAGCCCAGCGTGAGATGTCCAACGTCTGTCCCATAAATACTACAGCCAACGTGATTCTCCACGTTGATGGAGACTAAATTAAGTAAAAAGCGTGTTTGTCATTTTTTCTGTCGAAAAAACGGTCTGATTTAATTAAGGGTGTATACGAAGGGCGGAATGAGTCATTTCTGATAAAGGGGTGCATGGCTGAGGAAGGAAAGTGACAATGAAAAATATGCTGATTTTTGTAATGGATATTATGATATGCAGGAATTATTAGACTCCGGAGCGGCTACAACAGTTATTGGTCAATAACTTAAGGTGGGCCATAGGTGTTTGAAGCAAAGGGGTAAGTAGCAATGAATTTAGGATAGATGGAAGGAGCACGCCTACGATTTGTAGTAGTAGTAGTCCTTTATTCAGAAAGAAAAATCCTAATTTCAACTACAACAACAACAACAACAACTGGTAGCATTACAGCATTTCACAAGTACATACATATATATTCAAATATAATAAATTTAACAAATTCTGTCAGATCTTTTGTGTTTGATAAGTGCTTTCTTGAAATACCCGGCGTTTTTTATTTGCTGGGGCAACTTATTGTATTCACATAGTCCTTTGTACATTATTGTGTTCATATTTGTTTTATTTACATGGAAATAAGTACACGTCCTAGTGTTATATGAATGGATCTCATTATTTGGGCGTAGATGCCCACCTAAATAATTAGGTAATGTTCCCTTCACAATTTTATAAATAAATAGCATTGCTGTTAAATAAAGATGTTCATGCTAAAGAAATATCATAAAGATGAACAGTACTGAAAATGAGGTTTTATTATTGTATTGTAAACCGTAATTCTTGCAAACATTGATAGCTGTTTAGAAACTCTTGAAAAAAATACAGTTTCTTTGAAATTTTCTTAATAATATAGTCACTATATATATTTCATTGTATCAACTATATCAAGAACTGTCTTTTCAATTTTAATTTGGATTTTAGCTTTTATTATATTCTTGTTTTTACTTTTGTTTGATATTACCATTGCTTTTGATTTTTGAGTGTTCAACTTCAATTTGTTCATTTTTAAATATGTATCAATGTTTGCAAGGTCACTGTTCACAATATCGATAGCCACATTGAGGTTTTTGCAGGCTGAGTACATAAGTGTGTCATCGGCAAATAGATTTATGGAGATACTAAGTGACATATAAATCCGAACACCCAGTTTAAATGGTTTTATTTTAATAAAATTTTGTATAAGTACTTAGTGAAGCATAATAAGTAAATGATAAAAATTTCAAAATGATTGCACTGCTTTAAAGCCCTTTGACCTTTAATAATATGTGGATGCACCCTGATGTGCTACGCATTCTCCAACGCGCCTAGGCATGCATCTGATCAGGTGGTCAATGTCCTCCTGTGGTATCTCATTCCAGGCAACCACCAACTCCACTCCTCTCGAAGTGCTTCTAGAGTCTGATGAGGACGTTGCAAATTGAGCAATCTCCTACCCATCACATCCCACACGTGCTCAATTGGGGATAAGTCGGGAAATCTTGGTGGCCATGGTAACAATGTGACATCATTATGTTGAAAGAAGTCTATTGTGACTCTTGCAACATGTGGTCGGGCATTATCTTGTTGGAAAGTTGGATCTGCCAGGGTGTCAAGATAGGGTAAAAGATGGGGTTCTAGAACTTCGCGGATATAACGCTGCGCGTTCATGTTACCTCTGATGAAGCCATGCCTGACAACACCTAACCACAGTGTCTACACTTCTTTGCACTCTAACTGCAATTGCCCGAAAAGAAAGTCCAGCTTCCCGAAGTGCCACTATACGGCCCCTATCAAACTCACTAAGTTGACGAAATCGTACAGGTCTCCGTACTTTAGGCATCGTAACCAATCGTAAAGGATGTCAAGAACCAAAATCCGCCAACGTTGATTCTTTACTGCGGCTGAAATATTCATTTTTAGAGCGTTAGTGAATTAAAAAAAACAGTATAAAAACCGGAATGTCCAACTGATAAGGCTGAAAATAAATTTTTTCACTTATTATTTACAGTAAGATATATACATTCACCAACTTTTATTAAAATAAAACCATTTAAACTGGGTGTTCGGATTTATATGTCACTTAGTATATTATAAAAAATAATGGCCCTAAAACACTACCCTGAGGAACTCCAAAACGTACAGAAATGGTTTCGGAGATAGAAGGACCAATCTTAGTCCTTTGACCTCTGTCACTCAAATAACTAATTATCCATCCCAGGACAGTGCCTCCAATTCCACATTGTTCTAATTTATCTATCAATGTTCGTCTATCTATTGTTTCAAACGCTCTTTTGAAATCAAGGAAGACTGCAATTACATAGTTATTGTCATCAATAAGTTTCATCCAACCAGTTACTGTAATTTGAAGAGCAGTTTCACAAGAGTGACCTTTTCTGAAGCCCGATTGCTTAGCCATGAGAAGATTATTGGTTTCAAAATATTCAACAATTTGTTTATGGGCACATGTTTCCAAAAGTTTTTCAAGAGGTGGCAAAGTATTTATAGGTCTAAAATCAGATGCTTCTATGGAATTAGATACTTTAGGGATGGGCGTAACTGTGCTTACTTTTAATGCATCCGGGAAAACTCCATAAGCTAGTGAAGTGTTGATAAAATTGAAGATTACATGACCAATCGAGTGCAAAGTATTTTTAAGAAGTTTAGTATTCAAAATATCTTTACCGTATGTTTTATTTTCAAATTAAAGTATAATTTCTTTCAATTCATTGAATGATATGGACCTAAATTTCAGGAACGTAGCTGCATCACAAGATAGATCATTATCCACATATATATTATCAGACTGGATACTTTTTACAATGTCACAAATACTGTCACAAAGTAAAGGTTGAAATTATCAGCTATTTCCACTTTACATCTGGAAATAACTTTTTGGTCATTCAGATAAAAAATTATTCTATCGAAATTAGTAGCTCCTACCGGCTTTATTAAAGATTTCAATGTTTTCCACATAGTTTTGGAGTTACGTTTATTCTGATCAATTTTTTCTTCAAAATATTGTCTTTTTTTCATTTTTAACAAGTTAACACGTTTATTTCTGAACATCTTGTATTTATCCCACTGATTATGTTTGTCAATTATATGGCCACTTTTCCTAAATTGTTTGTAGGCAAGATCTCGCTCCCTAGCTTTATCTTTGAATTCAATATCGTAGTAGGGAACCTGGTCACCTCTTACTGACAATGAGAGCTTAGATGAATTTGCATTGACTGCCTGAGTTATATTCGCCCGTAAATTCTCATAAATTTCGTTGACATTAACACTATTCGTTGTCACAAAACAATAAGTCTATGTTTATTTCTAGTAATTCGTCGTATTTTATATTTCTTATTTCAACCGTTTTGCTAGCAATATTTGAAAAGGCACTAACAGCTACAATAGAATGATCCGACAACTTTGGTTGATCATGCACCTTAGCCTCAATGTTGCCATGATTAGAAACAACATAATCTATCAAAGACATGCTCATATCAGTTACCCTTGTATAGTCAGTGACCAACTGATCAACCCCATAAACATCAAATAAACGTTGAATTTGGTGGTATAGGATTTTTTATCATCTTTAAAATCTATATTTACATCGACTACTAAAATGCATTGACTCACAGAGAAGTAATCATCTAAAACGTCTTCCAACTTATCAATAAAATCAGCATTACTTGCACTAGGAGAGTGATAAACACCACCAATTGTCCACTTTTGACCTCTCACTATCACATCAATAAAACAATAATTCGGATGACTAACGATTTTCCTTTTGACTTTATATTCAATTCCATCTCTAATATAAAAGACAGTTCCTCCTGTGTACCTGCTGCTACTATTACAACGTACTAGTTGATAACCTCTGATAGTTAGCTCTGAATCCTCAATATCTTCGGTAATTCTTGCCTCACTAAGTATAAGAATAGCTGGCTTATAACAGATAACTTCTGCTTTTATTATGTCAATTTTTGGTAATAATCTTTCAATATTGAGGTATATGATATCTTGATTATGTAAAACATGCTTTGAAATATTAAATAGCTGAGTGTGCATTTTTTTTTGTGTGAAAATCCTTTGGCACATCATGAAAAGCGTCTTCATCCAAAAAGCGCTGACCTTTCAAAAAATTAAACCTTTCAAAAGTAACTCCCTGAGGCCAGAAGTTCATACACTTTCTCCTTGAGCAATTGATCAACTCCAACTAGAAAACATTTGTTATTCGAGCTATGTAGCAACCTCTTTGTTGTTTTGAACCAAAATTACGTAGTCAATAGTATGGATGCAGGTTCATACCACATGCTTGATGTTTCATAATTAATAAGAAATTTCTTACGAAAGCATGTAAGTGTGTATGGGTTCCGCACTATTCTAGTGTTTCAGATAATTGTCGAAATTGGTGAAGATATTTGTGGAACGCAAACAGCAGTTTTTGTTTATTTAATTATCCGCTTCGACCTAAAGGCCATTAGCGGTAGAGCTTAGATGCTATACTTTATATAATATACGCGTATTAGTTTGCTGTAGAAAACGTTGCTTTTGTTGCAATTTGGTGCTAAAATATCACACATGGTCGATGATGTCAGGTTACATTCCACTCTGTAGTACTCTAATAAAGAGCACTGCACTGATATGTGTTTGACACTGAGATGAGTTACATACACTTCACTCATGGGTTTTGGTTCCTGCGAGATGAGATATCCATGTGTGATCCGGGTGTGGCCTAAGCGGAGTCGTGTGATGATTGTTTGGTGTTTTCAGTTTATTGTGTGCATGTCCATGGTCCGAATCTAGGTTTCAGTTCAAGCAGCTTCGATGAGTTGTTTTGCCAGTTGGTATTCTAGGTTTGAATAGCTCCCTGTTTAAAGTGAGATTTTATATCTGTACCTGGGATGTCTGTGGTTCATACGAATATGACATCGTGATTGTCGGCTTGTAATGAGTGAAGAATCTGCTTAATTTGGTGCACTAGGTGGTTATCAGTATACATCTGCTCAAAAAGTTGAACCGAGCTTAGAGAATCAGTTATTATGAGGCTTCGTTGTATGTTCTGATTCCGTACGTGTTTCATGGCTTCTAATATTCCATATAGTTCTCCCGTAAGAATTGTTACTTCGTCTGGTAATTTTATTTTAATGGTAGTGGTGGATGTCACAACAGCTGTTCCTACTCTATTGCCCAGTTTTGATGCATCGGTGTATATTTTCTCATGATTTTGTACTATTGCTGGTGCTGGTGTGTCTGTTTTACTCATTCTTGTAAGAGCTTTGTTGATGCTTAGCCTGTGTATTGTCCAACGAGCGACATCTGCAATAGGTCTGATGGTAATTGCAGGAAGTTGTGCTATATTTAGTTTTCTTAAGCAGTCCGAGATTCTTCGGTAAAACAGCTTTTTCTGTGTTGCATTGGAATCGTTCAGCTGGATTGCTCTATTAATCTGTCCTATGTTCTTGTGACCAGGGATATTCGGGTTTAATGCTATTTTAGTGGCATATGTTAAGTTTCGTATCTCCCTTCTGTCATTCAGGGAGAATTTGCCGGCTTCACAATATAAGCTTTGGACTGCTGTTGTTCTAAATGCTCCAAGTACTAAGCGAAGTGTTCTGTGGTGTATGCTACCCAAAGGTTTTAGAGTCGAACGGCTCGCTGAGGCGTAGATTATGCTACGACAGTCTATTTTGGATCTTATAGGTGAAGTAAGGATTTGCACTCAGCTCCCCAGTGTCTGTTGGCTCGGTACTTTAATGCTATCATTCTTCTTTCACATGTTGTCACTAGGTACTCTATGTCCTTTGTCCATGTCATTCGATGATTGAATACAAGTCCCAGAAATTTCATTTCTTCTGTTTGCTCTAATGATATATTATGAAGTGTTAGTGGTCTTCTTGAGAATATGACATATTTGGTCTTTTTAGATGAAAATGATAATCCGGAGTATTTTGTATTCTCTGTATGAGTTCTTTATTTGTTAAACTGCAGTTTGAACTGAATAAAAGCAGATCTTTTTATAGATAAGTGTTAATATATTAGTCATTGGTGTTGCGAAAGGGCGTCTTCGTTGGGCTTTTACCTGTGCAGTTGTGGTATTTCTTTATTCCATTCCACTCTTTGTTTCTTTGAGTATTCACTGCCAATCTAAGATTTGTTATGGGAATTGCGTGCCTAACAACAACATTTAAAAATAAAAAATATTGGAGACAAACCAAAATTGGTTGATGGATACTGAAAAGAGCCAACCACAACTTTAAATCTAGCTTAATTTTGGGTCTAAAAATTATTTGGAAAAATGATTATTGATATCAAATCAAATAAATTACTTCTATATGTTTTTAATTGATGAATATAGTGACAATGGTACTGTAGCTGTAATTTTCACATTATTCTCAAGTTCGTTTTTATCGTTAGTCAGTACTCTGCTCAAATCACAACTGTTTAGAAAAAACATAAAGGATTCAAAGTAATTGAGGTGTCCCACCATTGCTGCTGATTGATGAAGACAATTTTTCATATTTTTCACCTTCCAAAATCAGGAATCTTGTGAGAATGTTCATATACTGTGCGGTTAATTATATTTACTTTCGTTTTTTTTTTGTCTTATCCAATGTATCCCTATTTATTAGGAGTCTCCAAAAAAATATTTACAAGGTGTGATCATACTTTTTGAAGCCGTAATCAAATCTAACTTAGAAATTTTTGACCAGTGGAATTTTTTCAGAGGCTTTCTGGATCCTAACAGCGGATGCGTATAGAAAAGTACGAGAACAATTCTTCAACCTGAGGCTCTTTTAGTTCGGTACCTTAGCAATATCCAAAATGATCTCAGTGTACTGAGTTTTATTGGCTTGTAGCTAGAGTGGACAAAAAACAAATTTCTAATTGGGATACGTTAAAAGTTGAAAGCAGGAAAAAATTCTACTTCGTTCCATATGACAAGAAAACAGTAGGAAATCGCACATACCAAATATCAATTCTACATATACTGTGAGTCAAATATCGAAATGTGAGTGAGCATACATGTACCAGATGGTTAGCGGAGTTTCGAAGCTCCAATAATAGCAATTGTCTAGTAAAAACTTTTTTTGAAACGGGACACTCGGCAAAAAGTCCATTAAGACTCATGACCCGGATATCCAGATTTTGCATTAAAACTTTCACAGCCCACGCTTCCCTTATGTGATTCTGGTGTTAATGTAGTTTTTATAACTCTTTTTGTATCAATGGCGGTAGGATAACAGCCGCGTGATACTTCATAAGAAATTGTGTTCCAGTAAAAATTATACCAAAGTTATTTAGCTACACTGGCAGAAAATGTAAATAAGCCGGATCCTCATATAAGTCTAAATTCGGGAGCGCTATTCCAAATTCACATACAGCAGGCGTCACTGAATTTTCTAGCCGTGTAATCGTGCTACTTGATGACAAGTGATGGATCTAGCTAAATGCCTACTACCCTAGACGAAGTTTTCGGATTTGAAGAAATAAATTAGGCTGGTATAAGAATTACTCAACTATACTCATAATATAAATATGTGGATGGCTTAGAAGCAATACCTTGTAAATGCAAAGATTTCATGAATTTACTTTTTAATGCAGTTATAGGAAATAGGCGAAATCATCACGTGACAATATCTTATGAAATTAATGCAATACCCCGTATTTACGTTAGTGGTCGTTTGTTTTCCATGATGCTCTGTAAATAAAGACTTATTTCGCTCAAATCAAACTAAGGTGTGTACGTGAAACCTTTGAACTATGATCGTATTCACCTTTACAGCTGATTATACAATATATTTTGCAAAAATATGATAGTTAAGAACACAAGCACAAGTTTTAGCAGATACGAGCTACTGACATTGAATACCGGGGCTAGGTAGTTTATAGTCATAGCACACACGAGATATTGTCAGTAAAAAAATCTCGTATTTAGATTTTTTTAGGTATTTCTTGTTGTTGTTCGGTCTAATTATCTTCGTTGTAGTAGTGTATTAGTCATAGATTGAGTAAAGAATGAAATGGAAACGGTAATTTTGCAATAAAAAGTCAAATCTTTTATTTTATTTCGGAATGAACCGGTCTCAAAGAACAGAGAATATCGTGTTCCTGGCGAATCACTCAAGTAGACCGTCCTCTGTTAACAAATCTGCTCATGAAAGTCATTGCACTGTTAACCAATCTGCTTATGAAAGTCATTGCACTGATTCAAATCAAAACGGAGTTCTGCAATTCGTCAACAAAACTATTTATGATGCCATTAACCACACGGATTTTGAAACTATTTCAATCAACCAAGTAGTTCAGACAAGTGAGATCGTCAGCGAGAAAGAAAATCACCCCACAACGTATTCTAGTCTTCTTTGCCAAACAACCTTCGACATGCTAGACCACGCCGCATGCTCTCATACGGAAAATATACCCCCTACTGTAAACGAAAACTCGTATATCCAAAAATCTACTGATCTCTGAGAAGATGAAGCATCTGACATTGTTGCCTTAGAAAATATTAGCTTAGGCTGTCATGCAGAGGGCTTACCTTCTACAAATTGGCTAAATAGCTTTCCTCTTGACACAGGCATTCTCCAATTGAAAGACCAAAATCTATAGTAACAAACAATAACGACGCGAGCAGAGAAATGTTGTCAGACAGTGAAGGAGAAGACAATATACTGGAAGATATCGACTATGCACCAGACCACTACTATAGCTCCTCTAGATCTAGTGAAAATGAAGATCCGGAAAAAATAATGGATGAAAAAGGGAAAAGAAAAGTGCGGTAAATAGGAATGAGTGGAAACGATACGGAAACAAAATAAAGAGAATGAAAGTACAACCATTTCTTGGTTTTTTTAGACCCAAGGATGGGAAACGGAAACATGACAGTCCAAGAGAAGAAAGAAAACTTAAAGAAAAATGCAACGGAATGCATAAGGAGAAAACGATTTTCGCTGACTGAAGAACAGCGTCAAAAATGTTCAAACAATTTTGGGAAGATCTCAATTTGGATCAAAAACAGATATTTGTTGTCAATCATGTTAAAAACTGGATGCTATGATAAATAAAAATCTATATGCAAACCCATTTGTAACTTTACCTCACTCAAAGAGTCGAATACGGGAAAAACTTTAAATATCAAAGACGATGACCTGTTTCTTAGGCCTGGTGGTCAATAGTACTATTAACATTATCTTGTTGTGGTCTTTTATATGAATAAAAAGCAAAGTGGGTATGTTAGGGAAGGTATTAAAGTAAGGAATCCTTGAAGGTACCGACTATGTTAGTCATGAAGCAGGACTCAGATGGAAGAAGTGTTCCTTCTTCCTTGAGCAATCTATTCGACAACTCCGTAGCGTCTCGAATTTGCAGGATTGTCAAAGAAAATGAAGGAAGGAATGCCATGAGCTTGTTATTTTTATGATAATATTTCGCTGTTTCAGTGTAAATGAATTTTACCTAGCTTACCCTATTCCTAAATTGAATATGCGCGAGATCATCATTCATCCTTTATGTTTCTTAAAAATCGACTTATCTCGTCTCATCTACTTTGTATATGCTCACAGCCAAACCTGCAACCATAAACCACAGTTTTACGATGAAACTTGAAAACTTCATTAGAGCGCAAACAAGTTGGTGTGTTAGCTAATTTATGAAATATGATAGCGAGGCTGCTTGCTTTATCTGATTAATTTAAACAAATTAAGGTTACCATATCTGCGCTTGCCACGTTGCTTCATTTCCTACTAGCATCTAACATGGTATATTGAAGAAACACGCAGCTGAATTTAAGCAACTTACATGATGCTGGTAATACCCAAGATGCATTAAAGAGACAAGAATATCACCTTACAGTCAATCATATCAATTGGACAGAGTTAAGCTTTTTTTCAGCAGGACGGAAAGGCTTTAACAATTCCTTAAAAATCAACGGGATACAGAATGGTTCCGTAAATAGAAACTAATATTAGAAATTTATGCATGTGAGCATTTTTCCAAACTTCCTGAAACCTGGAACCTAGTAAAATAAAATGACGCTTGGTAAAGTAATGCTTTCAAAAAGAATGCTTATTTTTCATTTCATTCAGTGACCACAACATATAAGTGTTATTTGTTAAAATAGGAAAATTTTCCATAACATTACAAAAAAAATATTTTACTTTAAAACAACTCCAAGACCAAGCAACTGACAGCTTGAACGCAAATCTTGTATTCTCAAAGTCAATTATGTACTCATTCAAAACATTGGATGAAACAAAAAATAGCGACACATTTTAGAAATGATCTGATAGACCATTAAACCCACCTATATTTTCCTCAATACTTGCAGCATCAACTGGATCCCTACAGAACTTGACATCCTTGGGCATGAGATTTAGTAGTGATTTTAAATCTTCTACCTTCTTTTCTGATATAGGTTTTCCATTGAGCCGCAGGCTTTGAAGAGATCAGTAAGTAATCCGTGTTGGATGAGCTTCCACGTTTTCATTTTTTCAATATTAAGTTTCTTAGAGTCAGCTTTAAAATCAGTGTTAACAAAAATTCTAAAAGGCTTACCTTCAAACTTCCAATCCTCATCATATAGCCCTCCGAAAGGCCCCCCTACTTATTTTTTGAACAGGTCAAGTTAACAAGCTGAAATTCGAGAAGATATTGAAGCATAAACACTATATTTTAACGTAAAAAACAGTTGAAAATTTCAAGAGGACGACTGGGAAGTACTAGCTGCAACCTCCTCCTAAAATCTTAGATCCGTTTTGTCACGGTAAATCTGAAAAGCGTAATCTTACTTCAATGCTCTTCAAGACAGTTCACCAGTAAGTTGCAATACTAAAGCACACACCGCGATCTTGGACATGGACTCAATTTCTTTATGTTCCCGCCCATGGTACAGCTTGCACCAGGTAATTAATAGCCAATTAGAATGAGTTTGGTCACTTTATGCAAGGCGTTGGAAGTGCGCTTGCTAACACTCCACAGAATCTGGTCGTTTGGTCAAGTGTTGCAATAAACTTTACGTTTGGCACTTGCTCTTGAATGCAAGGTCTCTACGTTGCCTGCATTTATTCATAAGTAAATTCAACTACTGCGCGTCAGATGGCAGCAAAAACCTGAATTTTTCAAATAGCGCTTGCTCAAGTCATGCACACTGCGGTCCAATAAAAAAAAAACAATGGTGATTAACAAGAAATCTGTTAAAGCAGTCAACCTCGGTATGCAGTAGTAAAATGTAATTCCTCATCACTGTGATGTACAGTGAAACAGTTGATGTTGCGGCATGCTACTAATTGAGCCTAATGGATATTTTCATTGGCCGTAAAATGAATACGATAGTTTTGTACGTGACATTAAGTCATTACGGACAAAGGTGAGCCATTTACACTATGTAGCTATAGTAGTGCCATAGTTCGGTAAAACTAACACCTATGTATGTGACTTTTGTCATGTATCCTTCCATTGTCTATCTGGTAGTTCTTCGTTTTGGCCTGGCTAGTAAAACTGACAATTGCTAAAAAGCATGAAGTAATGCTGTATGCTATTGGTCACGATTACTGAGACGAAAAGCAAACAGACTCCGCCCAGCTTGTGTCTACGAAGTCTGTAAGTTAAGCAATGAGACTGGCAACGTAGCATTCGATCTGACAACACTGGAGGCGCCTGGCTTGGTCGGGAGACAGGTAACATGTTATACGTATTCAGTACAAGTTTGAACTCGCTCGAGTGATTTGTTGTTCGTAGCGATTTTTTTGCAATACAGTTTTTCCTATTGTGTTCTAAAAATGAGTGACATCAATTTCGATCCCCGGTTTCTATCAGGTTTTGCTTCAAACTTGGGCATAGCGTAGCAGGAACTCTTGCTAAACTTCTGTAGGCCTACGGATGTAGGTGTTTTGTCAAGGCATTTTCAGAAGAGAGAGAGTCGATTGAAGATGAACCACGAAGCGGAAGGCCTTCATCTTCAAGAACCGGTAAGACTATAGACAGATATCGGGATCTTGTTCGTTCGGATGGTCGCTTGACAGTCAGAATGATCGGGAAAGAGTTAAATTTAACTCACAACACCGTTCATCAGGTCAAGAGCAATTTCAATAAACTAGTTTTTGGCCAGTAAAAACATGTCTGTGGCTCCCTATTCGCCTGACTTGAATCTTTGTGACTTTCTTCTTATCCCGAAGTTGAAAAATCACCTCAAGGGGACAGTCAAGGGACAGTCTAAATCATTCGAACGGCTGTAACCGGCCAGTTCCAGCAATGCTATGAGGAGTGAAACAACCATCTCTAGCGCTGTGTGGCTTCAGTATAAAGTGATTTGGAGGGTGACAGTATAAAATTTCAATTATATTTGAATATAAATCAGTATTATCACTTAATTACAAACCTCGTATTTATGCACGCGATTGCTAATAGCCTTAAGGACATGTTGTATTCCAGCTGATTGGCGGGTTGTGTCCCTAATGAAAGTGGGTGATATCTTTTCATTCATAAAACGGTGCCAGTCATTCTGTGTAGGTCAGAGGCGTAGGGGTCTTCTAAATTTTCAGCGTATGACCCAAAGTTTAAGCTAATTTAATTTTTTTTCTGTTATTGCCCAAACTTCATCAAAATCTGAGCGATACTTCTCTAGTTATAGGCGGTTATAAAATTAGCGGACTGACAGACAGACCGATGGCAATGAGTGACATGGTTCCTCGTGATGAACATGTCATATAACATAATATCTTAATTTAGAAATTTTAGCGATTACCATACTTCCTTGCCAGTTTTGGCATAGGAATTAAAAAAGATTTCATAATCCTAGTATGCTAGTCCTGGACTATGTGTAGTTATAATTACACCGAGGCGTATGTTATTATGCAAATAAAGGTAGCGCTTAATGTCTACTTGACGTTCAACACAGTGTAGATGCTAATAAATTTTAACGACATGGCGAATGTGTGTTTGGATTTCGTACGTAATCTATGAGATTGTTTTAATGATGGCTCTACCACCATAGTGTCTGCGGTTTCATGCTGCACATAAATTCGTATGCTAATGGTACCCAGTTGGATTTGCGGTGGAATATAAAAGCGAATATGGATCTTTTTGTACCAGCTTTGACGACACGACACGGCAGATAATGAATTAGAGAAAAAAATATTAGTCAATCAAGTACGTTTAACATTGTAGCTACAAAAACATGTCTGATTCGAAACTTAAACTAAAATAAATCAACTTATCCCTTGAGAAGAGCCCTAAAGGTAATTTGCTAGTAGATTTTGCAATTAAATCCGTTTTTATAAAACAGTAGGTACATTGTTATTTTCCACGCCATCCGGCTCTAGGGGTTCCTCAAGGGACATCGGAAACATAGGAAAGAATGGGCACTTGATCAAGATTCTGTGGATTCCAAACTCGAAAAAAAATCAAAGTCTCAAAACTAACAATCAGGAGCCTTTTAGCTGATTTAGGCAAATGGTACGATATCCTTCATATCATGTTTATATTGTCCATATAACGAATAGCGGTGTCCACTATATCTATCCCATGCTCCTTGCACTTGCTAATATTGTTGCCAGATTTATCTTTATTCTGTGCATCTATTCAAAAATGTAGAAACTAGATCGATCTATATATTTGTATGGGATCTAAAATTTGGAAGTCTACTTCAAATAGATAAGAAAAAATACCGGAGGCACAGCGATCGAAAATGCATGCCTACACATAATAGGGATGATCTGGTAAAATGAAGAAATGAGTTCACAGGTTCTTCTATAGGAGGACATTTGATTTCTTAGGTACGTATTTGCAAGCAAATTTATAATACTAAACAATATTATTTAATCAATAGGAGTTTTTATAAGTAAATGTGGCAACGTTGCTCGAAGAATATAGCTACTATATTCTAGAAAATTATGATAATCACTCTGCCTTAAAAGCTACTTTATGAGAGATTCAAAACTTTTTATATTTTATAACAAAGTAGATGGGTAGTTTTGGCTGGCTAGTTAAGGTACAAGAGGATCTTGAGATTGCAGCCACAACGATATAATATTTCCAACTTCAGGTGTGAATCGAGGTTCCTTCCTCGGTCATCTGCTTTTCATTTATTTAATTAATGATATTGTTAATAATATCAATGGTTACCATTTGATTTGTGCAGATGAGTTGAAGATTTATTACGAAAGCAGCTAAGATTGCAGGATAACTTCGACAAGGTATTAGAACGGTGTGTCATGAACAATCTCCCAATCAACATCAGTAATGCCATACAAAAGAAATATGGTTCCCATTCAATTCAATTATCAAGTCGATAATTGTTGTTCACGTTATAATAATCTTCAGGACTATTTTGATATATTTAATACCAGATTGTCATACATCAAGCAAAGATGTAAAAATGTCTAATATGTATTATATTACTTTGTTTGATATCTTGCAGTATCCCCACCAGTAATTGGTATATCTGTTGGTGCTCTATAAATAAATAAATAAACAAATACATTCAAGCCAGAATAAAGGTTTGTTATTCGTTCTCGTCGAGCTTTAGAACATGTTTATTGTTTTAATCAAGGCGCACTACAAAGATCATTAATAATAATAATGTTTATTGCTAAAAGAAAAAAGTATCGCAGTAGTAGATAACTGGCAATATTATACAATAAACGAATGCATGAGCTCATGTATAAATGAGACTAAAGTATATAATATAAAATTTATTAGACAGCGCCTGATTAAATTTTTAAAAGACGCAAAATCGGGACGTAGACGAAATCGGGATAGAGACTGCATTGGAAAAAACGACAATATTAGGCCAATATCCAAGAACAAAATTGCTAAAAATAAGTAATAAAATGCAAAAATTCAGGAGGTTCAGGTCAGTTTGATTTACACATTTTTGTTTCATTTTGAAATTCCAATAATCTTGAGAGAGATTTCCGCTTTCCGTAGTAGTAGATATTTTTGATAACAATCGTTTGATGAATCTTGAGCCCAGGCTGGCCCAAAATCCGCAGTCCTAGATGCTCTTTCATAGCTTTGGTACTTCTAATATCTTTTACGTGAGAGGGGATTAAGTTTTATATCTTTCCTAGGATCGATGGTGTTGTTAGGCTTCGCCAGCGTACTGAATGATCTTTGAATCTGGTGTGAAGGTCATGTGAGACGTAATTAATAATAATAAATGCGTAATAAATGTTTGTGTTTTGTAGTATACGTGAACACACTCTCAGAATAGAGTTGCCTACAATCACATATCTTGGATACCTTAAATTGTACGACAGTTTCGATCAAATACAAATCAACAATTTATAACGTTCTTTCAGGTTTGGCTTTCTTTTTGTTGTGCCTGCAATCTCGGGATCCTTGCACTTGCGTTTTATAACATCGACCTCAGTTGAAGTACAAACTGCGGCAACGCGGGGTCGCGGAGAGTGTGTCGTTCGGCACCAAATCCGATTGCGGTTTCCAGGGAAGCTATCACAATAAATCCTGGAATTGTGGCCACATCCAGCACCGCTTGCGACCGTCGGTATCAGGGTTGGCCGTGGTTATTCCCCCTGAATCCTCATCGCAAATCTAGCCGGCTTTGTCTCGGATCGTCTTCCATTATTGCTAACACCATAACTACTGCCGCTGCTCTTGGCTTACTGACTTAGTTTCGACGCGATACCATCCAAGTTGGCTGGGCTGCTTGGCGTTTGATACGTCCTGTCAGATGGTAACTGCAGAGCGTTACGCATGGCAATATTTTGTACGAGAAGCTGTATTCGGTTTTCTATCCCACAAAGTTGTCGAAGGAAACTATACTGAGTGACAAAAAAATGTAAACGTCTACGCAAGTTTATCCGATTTTAATAATTTTTGGAGCATATGTAAGGGTCTTCGCACACGCATCGTAAGCGTAGTCGTTTCGTAAGCGTATCGTTATGACGCCACGCAGATGAGACCTGCAGTCTTCCACACACGCATCGTCACACGTATCGTTTTCTCTCAGTTCAGTTAAAATCATGGCGGCAACGGTACCAGATGTTTCTCGTGTATCCATTGATGATCTTACACTTTCTTCAGACGAAGAGGATTTTTTAGTGTTTGATTATGCTAGAAATAGAAAGCGACGTCCTCATTTGATCCATCCATACAACGCAAGTAATAAGAAGAAAAGACTGTTTGTTGCTGCACGTGGAATTTCAGATGATAATAAATTCCCAAGCTTTTATAATAATAATAATAATAGTAATGTCTTTATTCAGAAAGTGATCATAGTATGGCGAAGCTCAGCCATGGCTACTCTACCACTCAACCATACTACAACCAGACATCACAAAACATTAGCAGAACAACATGAATCAGTAGCTGTAAGGAATGCATTAAAAAGGAGTAAATATATAACATGAACATATACAAAGAAGAGGAACAATAGAACAAGATATCGTTCAGCAAAATGAATTTATCACTCAATGTGCTGAGTCCTGAAAGTGCAACTTGACTGTCTTCTTAAAGCGCTGCAAACTTAAGCTCTTAGAGATAGATGTGGGGGACCTTCGACCCATCAGCATCCTATGTACTCCATAAAAGGTCTTCGAAATGATTTTGGATACTAGAATGAGGGGCTTTGTTGCTAAAAATGACATTCTTCCAGAAAACCAATCAGGGTTCAGATCAGGTCACAGCTGCTCAAAGTAACAGATGATATCCGCAAATACATTGTTGATGGCAACCTATGCATCTTAATCTTATTAGATTTTTCGAAGACTTTTGATAAGCTAAACCATGATCTACTGATTGCTGTTCTTCACTACTTGGGTTTTTCTAAAAGTGCGGTTCATTTATTAAGAAATTACCTCAAAGATCGGGCACAAGTTGACAAATGCTTTGGTGAAACATCCGAATTGTCTAACGTTTGTCGAGGTGTACCTCAAGGATCTGTTTTAGGTCCACTCTTGTACACTCTGTATACCTCTCAGCTGCACAAAAGTTTTAAACACGTCTCATATCACTATTACGCCGATGACACTGAATTATATATTGCTTTTAATGAATCAGATATAAACCGAACTTTAACTAACATAAATGAGGACCTTCAGGTTCTTTATCAGCTAACAAAAAAATATTGTCTCTCCGTCAACGCCACTAAATCTAAGGCTCTATTATTTGGTAAAAAAAAGAATCGTGAACTATACTCCAATAATTTAGACATTTATTTCGGACAAGACAAAATAACTTTTACAAACTCCGCTAAAAATTTAGGGGTTAATATGGATACAGATCTACGCTTTAACAAAAAGGGCATTTTCATCATTGAAACTGCTATACAATAGCAGAAGCATATTAACCAAGACAACAAAAATAATATTGTGCGAGTGTTTAGTTTTTTCTCACCTCAGCTATGCAGACTGCGCGTACGGCCCGTCATTGCTACATCGAGATAAGGCGCGCCTTCAGCGTATTCAAAATTCATGTGTCAGGTTTGTTAGTGGTATTAGAAGGCGGCAGCCGATATCTCTTCACTTAAAGGACTTAGGTTGGCTCAATATTGAGAAGAGAAGGTACCTTCATCGATCCGTACTATACCACAAGATACTCAATACTGAATCACCATCCTATCTTTACAAGAAGATCAAGACCCGTACAGAAGTACATAGTCGTAACACGAGGTTTAAACATCATCTCTCACTACCTAAATTTAAAACCTCAAATTATAAGTGCTCTTTTTCATATGACATAGTTAAGGTTTACAACTCGCTGATTTGCCAATTATTCTTCTGTATGTCTTTTTCGTTTTATCTTTGACATTTTACCTTCATAAGATATTAGCTACAACTTCTAGCAATCTTATTCAAGCATCAACTCGTTTTATATTATAGGTTTTACCAAGGTGCCGTTTGCTCACTGCATCAGATTTATGTACTTTTTCTTTCTGTACTTAGGCCCGTATCGTCAGTCATCCCTACAATTGTAGGGCGCGTTTATGGCCTCCTTGATTGTCATAGTTGTCTACTTCTCCGTGTCAGAACTCTATTTTGAGGTTGTCACAAACATCTATTTGCATCAAATTGTGCTTGCTTTTGAGTTATATCATGTTTTATCAGCCTGAAATTTCCTACAATTTAAAAAGAAAACATATCTTCACAATAGGAGAGCGCTGACGCTGACACGGGACAAGTGTAATTTAGAAATTTTTGAAGGAGAGAAAGGAGTATGACAATCAAGGAGGCCATAAACGCGCCCTACAATTGTAGGGACGACTGACGATACGGGCCTTACATGAACAATAAAAGCAATTTATTATTATTATTAATTGTGTACCTTGACCGCATTATAAATAGGAATAGAAAGTAGATCATTGTGTCGCAGATTTAGAGTAATTTGGTTTCCACGAGGAATCAACTTACCGAGTAAATAGACGGGTTTACCAGTTTTAAAAATTCTATGTACCAATGAAGCCATGGAATAGTTGTTTAAGCCATCAACTCTGAGCCACTGTAACTCCTTGATTTTTGAACAAACGCTACTGTACTTCCTAAGACCAAATATGAATCTGCAACAGTTGTTCTGATGCTTCTGCAATTTTGACTTGACTAGGCATGGGTAAATGAGGACTAGAGACTAAGCTAAAATTGATAATATGAGGCTTTCGCATAACTTCTTACGGCACTTAAAGTTTAGAATATGGCGACTAAAATATAAGAGCTTAATCTTCGTATAACTCGACTTCATAATACTATTCACAGGTAAGTTAAATCTAAGATTTGAATCAAATATAATACCTAGACTCTTAGCATTATCAAAAAATGGAATATAAATGTCGTTGATAAATAAGGAGATTCAATTTGTGATATTGTAATTTGAATGTTTAGGACAGTATGGTTTCGCGGTACATTTTGATGGATTGTTGCAGAGACAGCATCTATTACAATAGGTTATTACGTTATCAAGAACTAGGTTAATTTTATACGATGTTTCATGTAAGTTGGATTCATTGAAACGAAATGTTAGTTGTGTATCGTCAGCATACATTTGAATTCAACAATGTTCTTCATACTCATGCAGATCGAATGTGTATACCAGTATTAAAGAGATCCCAGTACTGAACCCTGTGGAACCCCTGATGACAGATACCGTGCATCAGAAGTTCCTCTAGATGTTTTCACTTTTTGAGTGCGATCAGTTAGGTACGATGTGAAGAAATTCAAAGGAACTTCCGACATGCCATAATATTTTAGCTTACTCAAGTGAATCTCATGATTGACTGTATCGAAAGCTTTGGAAAAATCAAGCATGACCAACAGCGTGCCGGGTTTATTGTCAAGGTTGTAAAGTATCTCATCTGCAAGATGTAGTAGTGCAGTAGTCGTACTGTGACCTTCACGAAAACCACATTGGTGTACTGGAAAGAAATTATTATTAGCAAAATACTCAACAAGCTGTTGGTGTACTATCTTCTCCAAGACTTATAGGTCTACTTTTAGGTCTAATATCGGCATGTTCAGACGGAATATTACTTTTGGCCAGAGGTGTCACTATTGCCTCCTTCCAGTTGGATGGAAAAACGCCCCTCTCTAAGCAAATATTAGTAATATGCGTGATGTGATCAAGTATTTCAGGCAGGCATAAGCCTAGCATAGTTAGAGTGATGCCATCACAACCCGCTGCTTCAGACTTGATAGACAAGACTGCATCCCTAACTTCACGAGGGGTTACCAGACGAAAGTAAAATGATGACACGTCGGGATCAAAGCATCTGTTGCCGTAGCTGTTGACAGTGGATTGTACTACTTTGAGGCTTTGATCGGAAGGCATAAAAGTATTTAAAAACTATTGGTTGACTTCACGGGGATCTAGCAGATTAAACGGCACATCAACACGTTTCTGTTGATAGACATTCATAGATCTAAGTGTTTTCCATGCGTAAATTCAAAAGAGCTTTGTCTTGTTCCTTGAAAATGCATCTCAGGTTCGATGTTATCCATGGAGCAGCCGGTTTTGTTACACGAGCAGTTCGTGATGGCGCGTGCATATCATGTATTTGTATTATGCAACTAGATAGACAGCTTACTTCGTCATCAACATCCATAAACTAAAAGATATGATCAAGTCCAGCATGACGTAAATCGAATAAGGAAGGAGACATTTCAGCTATATCGAGAGCAATTGAACAAAACTTTTAAATTTTACGCTCGCTTCCACGCTTGCCTTACGCTAGTCCTCTACGGCTATTGTAATACGACTGAATATCTCATACGCTTCGCTGCAACACCGCTTCGTGTGCGGACTTATTAGCACACATACGAGCTCGTTTTGCTCTCGTCCTAAGCGCGTATTACGATACGATTACGAAGAAGTTCTTGAATTCCAATAAGCATACGTATTCGTTTACCTTTCTTTGTCACTCAGTATATTATCGTCAACTGACGTGCAGAATCAAGAAAACTATACCATTGGATACGCGTATACAATTTTAATCGATATTCATGTAGACAATGCACACAAGCAAATATTGGTTCAATTAGGTCGCTTGCATATATGCAACGCATATGAAAGTGATTTTTGAATAATTAGAAAAGGTATTAGTATGGATATTTATTATTAATATAGGGAAAACAAAATTTGTCTGAAGGCTTGAGTTCAACGTGTACGAGAGAGAAGTCTGTATCAACACATATGAGAAAGATATAGAAGCCGGCTGAAGAGCGAAGGTAATCACCACATTGCCCAGCAACGGTTGACGCAGAAGATCGTGCAATCTGCCGCGTTGCCGATATGCCACACCAGACAATGTTCGCACAGGCTGCTAATAGGTTAGGTTACTGTCAAACCCAAGAAAGGTCTGTTCAAACATTTTATATTTTGTTTTTATTTTGATTAGAATTATTTATTTCAATGTTGATGTCATTTAGTTTTTTAATTTATTTTAGAATTATCTTTGATCTCCATGTATGGTGATAAATTCAACACATCCTGAGTTATTGTTACATTTTGCTACAGCGCTGCAGTCGGGAAATGCGTATACCCCATTTTAAATCAAGACGATACGGGACGTACGAGCGCTAGATTGGTACTGACCAAAATTGCTCACCTATGATCATGGAGGTGGAAACCTTGCCTTGGAAGGTATAAGATGTGGTGTTATCAAACGAATCAATAATGTAATGTTGCAAAAATTTGTGGCGATCCTGACCTTTCATTTCAACCTTAAATGTCTAAGCCGTCAGACAAATTAGATTCTCAGTGTATACACAAAGTTATAATGGGTGATTTTCTGGCTAGTATCTTTTTGGCAACACTGTTTTCGACAGATGCCGCGTGAATCGTGTCTTGTGTCATTGTCGAACTTGTTCAGTTTGGTCTATAATTTAACCATGAGTCGACTCACGAACGAACAACGCTTGCAAATTATTGAATTTTACTATCAAAATTCATGCTCGGTTAAGAGAGTGCACCGAGCACTGCTTCCAATTTATGGGCAATTTGGTCGGCCTACTGAGGGAGCTATTCGGAAGCTTGTGACTAAATTTCGAACCCAGTTTACATTATTGGACATTAAACTACCAACACGCAGACGTACAGTGAGGACTGAAGAAAATATTGCGGCTGTATCCGCCAGTGTTAGTGATGACCGTGAAATGTCGATTCGCCGCCGTTCGCAGCAATTGGGCCTCTGTTACTCCACTACGTGGAAAATTTTGCGACAGGATTTGGGTGTAAAACCTTATAAGATACAGCTGGTGCAAGGATTGAAGCCACACGACCTCCCCACAACGTTTCCAATTTGGTGAATGGGCGCTGGCAAAGTTGGAGGAAAAACCACATTTTTATCGAAAAATTGTGTTCAGCGACGAAGCTCATTTCTGGTTGAATGGGTACGTTAACAAGCAAAATTGCCGCATCTGGAGTGAAGACCAGCCAGAAGCATTGCAAGAGCTACCAATGCATCCCGAAAGAATCACTGTTTGGTGTGGATTATGGGCCGGTGGCATCATCGGGCCGTACTTCTTCAAAGACGACAATGGCCGGAACGTAACTGTGAATGGCGAGCGCTACCGTGCGATGATAACAAACTTTTTTTTGCCCAAAATGGAAGAGCTGGACTTGTCTGACATGTGGTTTCAACAAGACGGTGCAACATTCCACACCGCACACGAAACAATGGCCTTATTGAGAGGCGAGTTCGGTGAACAGTTTATCTCACGTTTGGGGTCCGTCAATTGGCCGCGTAGATCGTGTGATTTAACGCCGTTGGACTATTTCTTGTGGGGCCATGTTAAGGCTAATGTCTACAGGGATAAACCAGCAACGATTGACGCACTGGAAGCCAATATTGAAGCATTTATTCGTGAGATACCGGCCGATATGTTGGACAGAGTGTGCCAAAATTGGACCTTACGCATGAACCATCTAAAGTGGAGCCGCGGCCAACATTTACATGAAATAATCTTTAAACATTAAATTATATCGACCGTTCTATGGACTCAAATAAAGATTTAATCGTTTTTTCAAATTTTTTTGTGTTTTTTTTGAAAATCAAATCTTATACCTTTTAAAAAATCACCCGTTAGATTTGAATAAATTGATCATTTCTAAAATATAATAGTATACATTCTGTAAGCAAAATTAACCCATTTGACGGATACGATTATGAGACGCCAGCACTGTAAGCATTTAGATTGGCAAGATCGTTATATGTCATTAAGACAAGCTGATTAACCTGTGAGATATCAAGCGAGACGTAGCTGAATTAGACAATTTTTTGTTGAGATACCGCACCGGGCGGAGTATTTTTTCCATTTTAGAATTAAATGAAACCTAGTTAATCGATTTTCCTATTTTTCAGAGCGTTCAATTGTACTGTTTCTATAGTTGCCGCACGGGTATTACTTAAAAAACCTATAATTCGTCAAAAACAACAATAAAATGTCATCTCTTAGACTAGGTAGTTTTTAGCGTGAAAATAGTTCATTCCACGTTTATTCGCTATGGCCACTGCGATCGTCCATCTATGAAGGAATGACTCAACTACACGCATTGTTGGTTGCATATGTTTTGTCAAGCCAAGTTTTCATCTCTGAGAAGAAAGAATATGCTGCCAATGAAGTATATCTATTAGCTGTGCCCGACGGGTTATTTATATGTTGTCCTTTCTGAAGACAGGTTATGTTCAAAGATATAAACTACAATTTTTCCTGTGTTTTATGTTTTTAGAAACCTTGAGGAGTACTACGAAAAATCGCCGCAGCGCTTGCGTTGTGTGCAATTAAGCCACCTCACAGAAAAATTTGTAATGACGCATCACACATCAAACATTTTCGCCTTGCCTCATATATACAGTGTTTTCTTTAATGTCCAACTCCCCTTTGATTTTTTTGAACAAATCAATTCAAAAGATTAAAACTTGAGGTAATGAAATTGATGCGTCAATACCCTATTTCAGAGTAAAATTGACAGATGAAAATGTCTAGGTATATATATGAAAACGGGGGTCTTGTGGCACATCATTTTGAAGCTCCTGACGAGTACTTCATAACCCTAGAATATAAAGTCAATACCTTTACCTACTACAAAATGGTGGTACATTCAATAATTACTTGAACACCAACCCACTAACATGCATATTTCTACTGTATGGAAACTTTTGAAAAAGAATAGGTATCGAACATATAAAATTCAAATGGTACATGAGCTAACTGAAGATGATCCTGACCGAAGAACTGAATTCTGCGAGACTATGACGGAAACCATTGCACGGCATCCTACCTATATCCAAAATATTTGTTTTAGTGATAAATGTACATCTTTTCTCAACGGTAATGTGCATAGACAAAATTCTCGTTATTGGAGTGACACCAATCCTCACGTCTTTCGGGTAACTCATACCCAATATCCACAAAAAATTAAGCTTTAACCGGGGAACTGTATCTGGATATGCTGGAAAATCTATTGGCCCTCTAATCACTGAAATCGTCGAAGCGAATCTTAATGAATTCGATACTGATATTGTATTCCAGCAAGATGGTGCTCCACCACACTACTTCAGACAAGTTAGGTATTATTTAGATAACAAATTCCCCGGTCGTTGGATTGGCCGTCGAGGTCCTGTGGAATGGCCAGCTCGCTCGCCAGATTTGACACCTTTAGACTTTTTTTTCTGGGGCTATTTCAAGCAAAAGGTGTACGAAACTGAACCTGCTTCAATATTGGTTATCCTGCTGAGAATAACAAATATTTGTAGAAATGTCGATGATACTATGTTTGAAAATGTTCGACGCGAAATTACTATTTATTTATTCGAATTATCAAGTTAAATGTCAATGTATTCAGGTAATTATTAAATGTACCACCATTTTGTAGTAGGTAAAGATATTGACTTTATATTCTAGGGTTGTAACGCACTCGTCAGGAGCTTCAAAATGATGTGCCACAAGACCCCCGTTTTCATATAACTTTTTTCCAAGAGGGCGCCCAGCGGCCATATTGACATTTTCATCTGTCAGTTTTACTCTAAAATATGGTATCCACGCATCAATTTCATTACATCAAGTTTTAATTTTTTTTTTGATTCGTTGAAAAAATCAAAGGGGAGGTGACATTAAAGAAAATCACTGTATAGGCGCTGATCTGTATTTTCTGACATTTCAACTCTATGAGATGATTGGGAATAGAAAATAAGGTAATAGCATTTTCATTTTCATAAATATTCCTCTCTGTAGGGATTTTCTTTTCTTATATCTCTCATTTTTGAAATTCATCAAATTTGTATATTATGTAATTTCCAAAAGGACTATTGCACCTTATACCCTTATAAGAAACGCTATAGAAACGAGGTAGCCCATTTATCCTGAAAAGTCTTACTTTTAACGTTTTATTATTTCCGAAGGCATGGAAAATATATGTACTATACTTGAAACAATTACAAACGCAAAAATTGATACACAGTGGTACAAAGTACGCTCTGAGTTTTCGTAGTAAAAAAAGAGCAGTGCCTAAAAATGCAACTAACAAACAATATCGATAGTTTTTTACAAAATTATTGTAGCAACTTGAGAAAGTGAATGAAATTAAAGCTCCTGTGTTAAGAGCAATTAAGTTCAAGTTTTTTATGCAGCTTCAGCTTCGCAAGTCTTTGAGCTGGTCAATTTGCTTACTGATTTCGTATGGCATTGATGACGTAACCGCCAGTGAAAAGAACTACAGAACATTTTCTACTAATTATTCTACTCCCTTGTTTCCAAGAATTGACACCCTGATTTTGGTGACGCTGACCCAATTTGCTGCATATTTGATCTGCTGTGGTTAAAACGGCGCAAAGCCATATAACACCTAATATCGAATTGCCTTCTGATACCGTCCCCCACCTCCAAAGCAAAAAACATCGATCGGAGCGACGGGACCCGGCTCCTGGTAATTAACCGGGCAATTTCTCAAAGGCGTGGACCCCCAGTTGGGGGGAGGGTGGAGATCCATCAAGAGGGATCACGCAGGTCATCTGATAGAAGCTGGCACGCGCTATTCCTCCTGATAGGGCCACGGCTCGCTGTGATTTACAGCTGGTGTTTCCTCGTGAATCTATCACGTACGCGCCGATGGGAAAGGAGGGGAAATCAGGGCGCAGGGGGTGAATTTCTGGTATTGGAGATCGGGAAAAAGTATGATCAATTGCGGAATGTCAGCAAGAGCGTATAGCGTTTTTAGCCTATTGGCGCGGGAGCAGAGCGACGGTAGAAAAGGAGGATGGCCAATAGGTACTGTTTTCGGCTCCTGTTACGTTTTATTACAAAAAATTGAAAGCCGTTTGGCTTAGACTTTACCGTCCTGTCACAAATAATATTACATACCTCGATGACCGAGCACTTTTATATACTGAGTCATAAAGCGCCGACGGCTATAATTTGCGAGGACAATAATGGTCTTCTCCAGCGAGGTATTTATAGAAATGTTTCCAAAACCAGAAACATTTGAAATATAGTATATCTGAGAATCATTTTAACATCCGTCAACACTGTCAGAATGACGCCAACGCAATGTCTGCACCACAAAACGGTGCGCAAGAGAGGCACGCTACCGCTACATAATGAAGTCCGACACGGATAGAAGATGCTACGATTTCACGCATCATTTCACACTCATTTTAGGCTGCACCAATTCATTAAAAAGCGTGAAACGTACAGGCTCGCAAAATAATGAGATGAACTAAAATAATCATCAATAAACTGGGTTACAGAATGGACTCTGCAATTACTTGTAGCAAATAATAATTATTATTTATATTTAACAATGTATAAAGTTTTTAATAACGACGACAGTTCTGTGCCCAACAACCCAAAAAGTTGTTTATAAATGGACACATTTAGTATTTACCTGGAGTTTTTCAAATTATTTACCTTTACCTATGGGGTGAAATGTAACTTCTCCTTATAGGGATGTAGTAATTAATGGCGACTCCTCAGATTATTAGTGAAAAATAGTTATTTATGGATCTAGGGCGTCGAATGGGCATTTATTGTCGTCTTTACCACGTCAAGCGACATAAGCACCTATTGTGCATGAAAAAAAGTCCAAAGTTTTATTTACGATTACGGTAATTGAAGAACATGGTTTAAGTATACTAGGTGACATATAAATCCGAACACCCAGTTTAAATGGTTTTGTTTTAATAAAATTTTGTATAAGTACTTAATGAAGCATAATAAGTAAATGATAAAAATTTCAAAATGATTGCACTACTTTAAAGCCCTTTGACCTTTAATGATGTGTGGATGCACCCTGATGTGCTACGCATTCTCCAACGCGCCTAGGCATGCTTCTGATCAGGTGGTCAATGTCCTCCTGTGGTATCTCATTCCAGGCAACCACCAACTCCTCTCGAAGTGCTTCTAGAGTCGTAATCGCCTTGAGTGGTGCAGACAACGGTCACTCTGGCATCAGGAATGGAACAGTATTGTCTTTAGTGACGAGTCTCGATTTTGTTTAGGCATGCACGATGGTCGTGACAGGGTCAGAAGGCGACGGACCCACTGGAAGCTGGACTTTCTTTTCGGGCAATTGCAGTTAGAGTGCATAGAAGTGTAGACACTGTGGTCAGGTGTTGTCAGGCATGGCTTCGAGAAGGCCGTACGCAAAGAGCAAGGGGCACTGGACGCCGCCGTAGAACAACAGACCGTGAAGATCGCCGCCTAAGATTATTGGCCTTAAGGGACCGTTTCTCCACTACCAGGTCCATTGCAAATGAATGGTTTGCAGAACACGGAAGACCTATTGGAATGCGAAGTGTTTACCGACGAATGAGAAGTTTTGGCTTGTTTTCATACCGGCCACACTGGGTCCTCCCTTTAACTCGAGAACACCGACGAAATCGCGTTGAGTGGTGCAGACAACGGTCACTCTGGGATCAGGAATGGAACAGTATTGTCTTTAGTGACGAGTCTCGATTTTGTTTAGGCATGCACGATGATCGTGGCAGGGTCAGAAGGCGACGTGGTAAAGGAGGAATCCACAGTTTTTTGTTGAAAGACATGTTCATCACACTGTTGGAGTTATGGTTTGGGGTGCTATAGCTTATGGTTCCAGGTCACCTTTAATCTTCATCAGAGGTAACATGAACGCGCAGCGTTATATCCACGAAGTTCTAGAACCCCATATTTTACCCTATCTTGACACCCTGGCAGATCCAACTTTCCAACAAGATAATGCCCGACCACATGTTGCAAGAGTCACAATAGACTTCTTTCAATATAATGATGTCACATTGTTACCATGGCCACCAAGATCTCCCGACTTATCCCCAATTGAGCACGTGTGGGATATGATGGGTAGGAGATTGCTCAATTTGCAACGTCCTCCTCAGACTCTAGAAGCACTTCGAGAGGAGTTGGTGGTTGCCTGGAATGAGATACGACAGGAGGACATTGACCACCTGATCAGAAGCATGCCTAAGCGCGTTGGAGAATGCGTAGCACATCAGGGTGCATCCACACATTATTAAAGGTCAAAGGGCTTTAAAGCAGTGCAATCATTTTGAAATTTGTATCATTTACTTATGATGCTTCATTAAATACTTATACAAAATTTTATTAAAATAAAACCATTTAAACTGGGTGTTCGGATTCATATGTCACTTAGTACATCAATTGGATACAAGAATAGGTAAATTTTAAAAAGCGTAACCCTGAAATTTATCATGAGATTTTCATGCTGACTATATTACACGGTTTTCTCGCCGCCAAATGTAACCACATATGTTTAAAGTACGTTTTTCCAACGTTGTGTCCACCGCACTTGTCAGAAGTACAACAGTTAAATCGAGACACGCGTCTAATCGGTTTTTGGAATCAAGGTTTTTATCTGTGTAGAAATATACCTGTACCGATTCAATGAATTTGAAACCTTTTTTTTTATATAAAAGGAAGCTTAAGCATATATGGCTTCATCTAGCGGCCAGATAATCATGGATTCCTAAATTGACAATACTATACCAAACCTATATAATTGCAAAAAAGCTATAAAATGTCAATTTGCTGACTAGATATCTGGTAGTGTTCAAATAGTTCGTTCTGCGCCCATTACTAGTGAGCTAGTTCCTAGTTGTCGACTTGTAGGAAAACTTATGTAATGTCATAAAGAACCTACCTAATGTCAAGAAACCCACAGAATGTCACTTTTCAAGTTACGTAATGCCCCTGCCGTTGGTGAAGCCGTTGATTAACAACAAATAAATACGGACAGTTCTGGGAGTCATTTAGGATAATAGGAGTTATTACGTAAAAGCCTATAAAATGTCAAAGAAACCAACAGAATGACAACATGCTCACTAGAATGCTGCTAGTTTACAAATAATTCATTCATCTGCTATCTGAGAAAATTATCACTGAACATGCTGACCATGAAGTATATCTATCAGCTGTGTCAGACGGGTTATTTGTGTTGTCCTTTGTTAAGAGAGGTTATGTTCAAACTTGTATGTGAGGTGACATTTTATTTATATATATATATATATATATATATATTAATATATACATATCTACTTGAGACGTGGTCATTGTCGTCTAGACCAGTTAGGTGAAAAATAAAGCTTCCGCCGTTAGTTGGGTACTTCGACAAAATTCAAGCAATGAGGACTCTTTATACTTTATTAGTCTCTCTTTCAATGGACTTTGCCATCTTCATCAATAGCTGCAATAAAATTGAGAAGAAATACCAACTATTGTGCAAAATTATTTTAAATTACTTACATTAGTATGTGAGATTGTTGCTGAATGTTATTAACGGTTAGGTTGAGGGAAACATTTAATAGCCTGGTGAAAGCTGGATACATGGTACATTCGTTAAAATTAATATAAAATACACACAGCTGTATGTCAGGAATACATCAAAAAAAATGTAGAACGAAAGTTAGAATTACATCCTGAACCACCTGATGCTGCACAAAATGGTGTGCCACAGAATCATAAGTAGGATGAAAAATATGACAGATGACAGAGGTTGGTGGTGTCAGTGTCGATGGATGGAATGAAATTTTTTTTAAATGTGTACTATGTTGCAAAATCACTTCAGATGGTGTGATTTATCAAAATATGTTAAACAAGAATATATACATATATATTCGCTGACCCTCAAAGCCACATCACAGAAAAATTGGGAATGACGCATCACACACAAGAGATTTTCGCAGTACCTTACATGTAGGCGCTGCTTTGTATTTTCTACTTGATATGGCAAAAACATTTCTATAATGACTCTAAATAAAAATTAATGGCAAAATCTAATAACTTTTTCACGTTTCATAAATATTCCTCTCTGTAGCCTACTTTCTCACCTGTTAGTTGTAATAGGCTTCAACAACCAGGGATTTTCTTTTTTTATCTCTCACATATTTGAAGCTCTGTAAATTTTTATATTTAATTTGCAGGATGAATAAGAAAAAGTGGATGGGCAAATAATTTCTAGCTTTGCATACCTACATTTCAGGTGGGTGTATTTGAGACACGAAATCAAGGGAATTATCATTAACACAGATTATTAGCTCACTAAGCACCAATGCAGTGCGGTTTCTTTCCAGCTATAGTACACAACGTACAACTTAGACCTCCAATAATACCATCTCTGAAGCAGATGTTACATCACATCAAAGTCACACCATGGAAGCTCAACAAGCGTATGACATTTAGGTAACGCTTACGATTACACGTCAAGTAAACGACAGCTAGCTCCAAATTGAAATCTTATAGGAAAACCAACATAATATCACAAAAAACCTATATAATATAAAAAACCCATATAATGTGACTTCTCAAGATAAGTACTACAGCTGCCGATACTCAAATATAGCGCCCACTAATGTTAAATTAGCGCCCTAGGGCACAAAGAAGTCCGTGGGCTGAAAAATAAGGTTTAACACCCGGAAAATCTGTAGCTAGGTATACTTAAGGTTGACGATTCTAGCGGTCCAGTAGATATGGTCAACTCGCCATTGAGCAATCAGGCAATCAGGAACAGCAGTTTCGTGCTTTTTGAAAACTGATCAGTACAATGTGGTCGAATGGATGGAAGGTATTGTCAGCTGTGGTTGCTTCTATATCGAAAAACAAAAATATTTCTACTGCATGCATTCTAATACTTATAGGCACCGGCGGGCCGTCGGCGATCTAGCTCTCTTCTATCGCTACACCAACGGGCTTTGCTCCTCAAAGCTCTCTTCCCCGAGCGATGTGCCTGCCAGACAAACCCGCCTGACTTTGGCCTACCATCCTAACCGTGTCGAACTTCGTACATCCAGAACTGGATAATACTGCCGCTCCTTGGTCCCGAGAGGAAGCTTTACCCATTTCTACTAACCTTAGGCAGTACAAAAATCGGATTAACAAATTTCTTTGGGATCCTCATAGCAGCCCCGGTGTCCCGGCATTTAGGCTTTTGTCTGCGCGGCGGCTTCGGCGTGGAAAAAAATTAAAAGGTGCAGTCGAGTTTCACCAATGGTCATGTAAGTCTCTGCCAAAAGGATGTGTATTAGATTTCTACCGGTGGAAGCTTACTTTCTATGTGTCTTAATTTGCTGTTTTCGATATCACCTTCTCCTACCATGTTAGCAAGGTAAACATCCTTTGATAAAACCTAACCCTGAAAAGCAGCGATTTTCATCATCGCCTTGCGACTGCACACTCAACGCAGACGTATCCTTTGTCGCATCGTCGGTAACAGCAGGAAGTCGCTTATCCTTCGGAAACTCGCCGACGTCGCCTCGGGGACCAAGTGTTGTAAGGGGAAAGGGATGGGGAGTGCATGGTAATAATAGCAGGGTTGCGGTGCATATGAATACATAGAGATGGGATTTTTTCATACTTATAGTTCTAAAGCAAGTTAGTGTAAGCGCAAACACAGTCATCCCGATTAACACTTGGAACTTCGTCTGGACGAGCTACGGATATATAGATAATAATAATGATAATAATAGTGATAATAATAATGATAATAATAATAGTAATAATGATAACAATAATAATATATTCAAAATATTTACAAACAACATTTGAATAAATACGATCAATCCCGTAGAAAGGACTACAAGTTCTTTGTGCATGGACATGTGACTATTCACAATACATCAAAATTGTATAGCTTACACAACCTAAAGATGTAATGATAACACATTCATTAATATAATGACATAGACGAATGTTCAATGCATGTTTTGTGTACATAAATTTCCAACATACACATTTTATTAATGTAAGTTAGAAGTAAGCACAATTAAATACCTCATTTGCTCTCCGAACGCCCAAACTTCTGCAATACATTACTTGATTATTATCTTGAACTGTTAGGCTCTAGTCCAGAAATGTTTTGGCGTTCTGTTGAAGAGGTCTCCATAGAGCTCTCCAGGTACATTTGCAAATATTGTATAATTCTTCCAGTCTTCAACGTATCTTACAAATATTACTTCAATATTGTCTTTGTTGATAAAATTGTTCTGATAAATGATTTCTTGTAGAATTTCTTGTTCGGTAGGTTTGTTATTGCTTTGGTATCATATAATTTTGATTTTTGGTTTCATTAATTTAATTCCAGATACATCATAGTTATTTTTCAGTTTATGTTCTAATTCTTTCTTCAATCTGTCATAACATTTTTCTGGTTCTTTTATTTCAGCTCCTCCATTTTTTGAACTCAGTACTTTCTCTACTTTCACTTCTATTTCTAATAATTTTATATTTTTACATAGGTCCTTTCCTGTATCGTTGGAGTTCTGCAATTTTTCTAGAGTGACAATGATGGTTTTAACTTGTTCTATGCGGCGATTTGTTTTCCAAATATGGTGCTTCAAAATTTGTGAGTAACTTTTGGTCTCGCTGGTCTTTTTTTCAGCTGCCTCAATCTTTGTTGTTATTTTTTCCAACGTTGTCACAAGACAATAATTTTCAGCTATATTTAATTTCTTCATATTGTTTCGTAACTGCTCAGGGATTTCTCAGGTGTCTTGCGAGACTTTTAGTAAATCAGGATCTTATTGAATTTTGCGAAAATGCGGAGCTGACCAAAGGTAGAATATTTCGATATTGACTAAACAATCTTTGGCATATATAAGGCATGTCATCATCCAAGAAAGAGGCATATCTGCATGCCGGCAAATATTGAGAAAAAAAGAAAAGATAACTATAAAATACACATGATAATTAAGGGAGCCAAAATAAAATCCAAAAGTTTCTTTTTGACAGGCTGTATTTCGGTGTATTAAAAAGAGAATTTTGAAGCTTCAAGATTTCAGTTTGCAAGTTTGTTAGCCGAAGAATGGATAATTTAAACTCTCGATACGATCATTTGCCGTCTAGATATCTGACTGAGAATAAACGTTTTGATAGTCATTTTTCTTTATCTAGAACCTCAATACTGCCATAATTCATAGAGTGACCTGTGTTGTTAATATGAGATTCCAAAGTACATCTCTCTGGATGTAATCTGGCGTCACTTTTGTGTGAAGTTATCTTGCCTTTCAGTGACCTAGAAGTTTGGCCTATATAAACTAAATTACAGTTGTTACAATTAATGCGATAGACAGTGTTGGTTGAATCAAGCAACTGAACCTTATCCTTCATTTTGGACAACAAATACATATCCAAATTGAACCAACATCGTCACAAAATTAAAATACATTTTCTCACTCACAATCTTTAATATAAACTCACATAACCCATCTTTTCAAGGTTGTATCACTATCTCACATTCGTACACTCATATGAACTACACATTTTTCCAAAACAAATTAATTCAGCATTTTAGTAATTTAGGGTGGAGGTTTACCGAGCGTCCCTCGTATACTTCATACCCAAATTGGACAATGAGGTTTACAGTTTCACGGTCCGTCGCGTCAATCACTTGTCATCTGTCAACGCATTATCTTTCCGTGCCGTCCCCCTCTCCACGTGTAGCGGAAGTAGGAGGTTAGAGACTGCATTCCGATTGTTTCACTAAAATGTCTTCTCACGTGTAATAATTTTTAATATGTTCGGGTGTATTGATATTCTGAACATACAACGAAGGTATCTGTCGTTATCAACAAGCCCAATGTCTCCGTCCCTTTGTTTTTATACTTATTACGAGTTCTATCTTCTCTACGTTCGTTTTGAAACACCTTGTGGCTGGAACCTCAACGACGAGTAAGTTGTTTGACAATTTAAATCTGACCTGTTTTCTTTGCTAGCATCACAATTGTGTTTTCAGAGTCCTGATGAAGGCTCCTTAGAGAATGCCGAAAGCTTGATTTTATCATCAAAAGAGTCAACTTAAGCCTAAAAATTTGCCAATTTCCCAATTAACAATTGATATATATATATATAGGTGAAAAATTAAAGCTTCCGCCTTTTGTTGGGTACTTCGACAAAATTTAAGCAAAGAGGACTCTTTATACTTTTTTTAATTCTCTCTAGCTTTCAGTGGACTTTGCCATCATCATCAGGAGCTGCAATTACAATGATAACAGTAGCAACAAAGGTGTAAAATGAATTTAAATTGACTCAACTTACAGTAGTATGTGAGGATGTTGCTAATTGTTGTTTACGTATAGGATGAGGGAAACGTCCAGTAACATGGTGAGAGCTGGATAGGTTGTACAATAGTCAAACTTATATAAAATATGACAAGAACAAGTTAAAAACAGATTAAAAATTATTTAAAAAAATTTTTTTTTTTAGAGCATTACATCGTGAAGCCACTTGATGATTGCACAAATTAGTGGTCATGGAATGATGAGTGACATGAAACCCTTTGACAGAAGGCCGAAGGATGTCAAAGGGTTTCATGTCACTCATCATTCCATGACCACTAATTTGTGCAATCATCAAGTGGCTTCACGATGTAATGCTCTAAAAAAAAAAAAAAATTTTAAATAATTTTTAATCTGTTTTTAACTTGTTCTTGTCATATTTTATATAAGTTTGACTATTGTACAACCTATCCAGCTCTCACTATGTTACTGGACGTTTCCCTCATCCTATACGTAAACAACAATTAGCAACATCCTCACATACTACTGTAAGTTGAGTCAATTTAAATTCATTTTACACCTTTGTTGCTACTGTTATCATTGTAATTGCAGCTCCTGATGATGATGGCAAAGTCCATTGAAAGCTAGAGAGAATTAAAAAAAAGTTTGCTTAAATTTTGTCGAAGTACCCAACAAAAGGCGGAAGCTTTAATTTTTCACCTAACTGGTCTAGACGACAATGACCACGTCTCAAGTTATATATATATATATATATATATATATATATACAACAGCAATTAGCAACATCCTCACATACTACCGTAAGTTAAGTCAATTTAAATTCATTTTACACTATTGTTGCTACTGTTATCAATGTAATTGCAGCTCCTGATGATGATGGCAAAGTCCATTGAAAGCTAGAGAGAATAAAAAAAGTATAAAGAGTCCTATTTGCTTAAATTTTTGTCGAAGTACCAACAAAAGGCGAAAGCTTTAATTTTTCACCTATATATATATATCATTGATTGATTGATTTCATAACTTTGAGGGTGTCAATTGGGTTAAATGACACCATAAAATGCAATGTCGAGCCTACCTGTTGTATGCAACTAAATGCTCGCCAATGCCGAAATGGTTGCGTGGAATAACAAGCTTCGCCCATTAAGGCTTTACTGTTTAAAACAGCCCTGTTTAACAGTTACATTTTGTGAGGCGTGTGATATCATTGTTCGGAGGGACCTTGTATGAGACAATGCTCTGAAACTAGAAATGTTTACTCTTTAGAAGTAGCTTTTTATAATTAAGAACTTAGTTCTCAACAAAAATAAAATTAACAGCCCTCACAACCATTTTAGATCGTTGATCTTGAAAACATGTGAGCATATATCAACCAGGCCATGCCAGGGACGTACCATATACGTCCGATCAAAGTCCTGATAGGGGTCTTAAGAACGCCTGTTTCTGTACGTCCATTAGAGCAGTCCTGACTACGTCTTAAACATTCACTTCCTATAGGGATGTTGCAAGGACATCCTTCCAAGTACATCTGGCCGACGTCCTGACACGGATTTGCGATTCCAAGGGCATTTTTACAAATACATTCAGTTAACGTCTCATCAAGGAAGTACCAAGTACGCCCTAAACATGTACTTTCCATCAACGTCGTGACAGGGATGTGTCAAGGATATCCCAAAAACGTCCATATGACATTATAAGGACCTAGAAAGGACGTCCTAATAACGCTGTGTGGTATTAGGTATGCTCATCATAATTAAAAGCATATATCAAGTTTATCGACCTATCTGCTATTCGTTTCTTTTCGTAAACAAGAAGCAGTTGTGTAGTGCAACCTTGTTAAGCTTCTTGAACAAGTATATACAGGGTGTCCGCAAAGTTAGGGTTTTAATTTTCAGAAACAACTACCCTTGAAATAACAAAGGTAATGTGTAGTGAAACGAGGGCGACCAAGTAAAAAAAAAATAAAGGAAAAAGTACTCACTCTCCAGTTGACGAGAAGGGCTAAGTACGTCTCTGCCCGAAATCATACCGCTCCAACAGAAAATGAAATCAGCTGATGCGCTACCGAGCAGACGCAGGCAAACAAGGAAGGCAAAATGTTACGTAAAAAGTCTGGGTATTGCATCCCGTCCAATCGATTTGGGAGAATAAATGGTCCAATGAGCATACCGTTCACCATGCCAGCCCAAACATTCACCTAAAATGTTTGTTGAAAATGTGCCCGACGGACAGCGTGCGGATTTTCTACTGACCAAACATGAGTGTTGCGAAAGTTATTCACCCCATTACGCGTGAACGTAGATTCGTCTGTCACCAATATGCACTTCAAAAAGTCCGGATTATTGTCATGTTGATGCAACAACCACTCACAAAACCGCACTCTTGCTGGAAAATCGTCAGGTTGAAGGGCTTGTACACGTTGGACGTAAAACGGATACAGCCCCTCTTCACGCAGAGTTTGCCACACTTTAGTTTTTGATACTTGCATTTCTCTAGCCACGTCTCTAGTGCTTGTTGAGGGATTCACGTCTACGCGATTATCTCTACACGCGTGACCGTAACCGTCGGTTGAAGGTTGCATACTGACCTGACACACTGACCCCGACCCAGTTCTGTCGTCGGGTTGAGCTAGTGTCCTAGTATCACTGGGGGATGTCGCGGCTACAGGACGGTATTTAGATATTTTTGATGTTGCAGAGCCCTTTATCTCGGTTCCCTTAAGACATTGGTGTATATGGTACTAAGAAAAATTGCTTATGTTTTCAAGATCTACACGTCGTGTAAAGGAAAACCCCAACTTTGTGGACACCATGTATACAGGACATGACCACTGCACATGTAACTTAGGAAGTATACCGGTACAATTTTTTCGAGCATGTATTCGGTGGTTCAAATGAAATTGGACTGATATGATGCTTTTTTTCGAAACCCCCCCCCCACCCCCCCGGCCAAAAAAAATAGATATAGCAGATTTGAAATACGAAAATAGATATGAATTTACGCAGGCCTGACTTTCCATACGAACCATGCATGCAAGTCATAACGTGCACTTGATTTGTTTCGTTTCTGTTGCATTGACTTTAATACTCACCAAAGTGTCCAAAATAAGGAAACTAGTGCTCTCTGACTTACTTATCAAAAGACAGACAAGACCGATAGTGCAATTTGATAGCTATACAAGCCAGATTTTTTAGGGAAAATTGTGGACACATCAGATATGAAGTGCTTCCTATTTGAAAATCGCAGTAGTGGTTATACCACACTGCAGTCATCGTTAAACTTAAGACCTAAAATGCCTTAGCTTTCGTTTTATTATACACGAAATAAGAAGGGTTTGCTTCGATACAATTAAGATATATTTTTCTGTATACTGTGATGATTTTTTAACTCAATAATATTTACTGTGCATAGATATTAAATGGTTTCGATCTTATAATTTATGTCAGTGGAACTGTATGAAGAAACTGGCAGCGATATTAGACAACTCATAAACATCATACACAGGACAATATTTTAAGGGAGGTCTTCTATCTAACATTTTTCCATCGAGGGCTTCTTTAAAGAGATACGGGGTATTGAAGTTTAAAAATAAAAAAGATTTTTTTTTAATATCATCATAATTGTCAACTGGGCTGAATTGAAATTTGATATGTGGATTTACTTTAGTATTGTCCACATTCAAAAGTCTATACTCAAAATAAACGTGCACCTGAGGCGGAGATATACGGAACTAGTGGCATCATTCTTCTAAATAAAAATAGTACCCTACTTTTTTTAAAACGTGCCATTTTTTTAATTCTACCTTCAATTTGCTACAAATAATTACTCTTGCGTTTTTTCCTAGAGTATTATATAATCAAAGCTTTATTTCATTAAATGTTCAGAGAGACCACCATTATGACGGATATATTTTTAATAAAGAAAAGCGTATTTCCGCAAAATTTGTTGTTTCTGGAATTTGATGGAGCGCATTATATATTCTTTCATGTAACTGATCAACAGTATTAATTTATTCAGCCTACACTAGTTGTTCAAAAGCGTCCCACCAAAAAAAATTCAGGGGGTTCAAATCAGAAGACCTCGCAATGTACGGGTCCGTTTCTGCCAATCCATCGTTATCTAAAATACGGTTACGTCGCGACGAACACGCGGTGGGGCATCGTCTGCTGATACTACATTCATACTCTCGTTGCTAACGGAACATCATCTAACACATTTTCTATGTAAAAAAACACTTGCGGACTTTTTTTATTCGGAAAAATAATGCCACTAATCCCCTGTCTATCCGAATTTTAGTTCATTCCATTTAACGATTTGAAGATAATAAAAAAATGGTTTCTTATGTTTAAGCTTCAACACCCCGTATCTTTTTAATGAAGCCCTCGAGAAAAAAATGTTAGAGAAGACCCCCCTTATAATGCGGTCCTATGTTGATGTTCCAAGTCTGGTCACGACTTGTGAATCACTCTGTAGATCAGTAAAAGAGGCCGATATTGACGATATAGGTGAATTCCGGTATCGGTCGATTATAAAGTCATCTAAGAAATCCTACCCCAACTCTACACGGCCAAACTACCCCTACCTCTTGTGTGAGACTGCATCCACTTAAAGGGAACTAGGGGGTCGAAGTAGGGGATGGGGGTACATCAGGATATATGCGCGACGTGCAGTAAATAAGTGTACTTTACCTCTATTCTCAGTCTCGACTCGACACCAAGTTAATTGTGAAGGTGTTGCGGTGTATGATAGGGGGCTCACGAGGATCAGGGTAGCTGTAACGTCGCCACGTGTAGCGACGGGGCTGTTCTGGTAGCAAAGACGAGTGATCTCAGTAAGTCATTTGATTGCACTTCGGTGCTCAATGAGAAAATGGAGAGGGATGGGGCTCGTAGGACTGCACTGAATCTAATTTTCTCGTACATGTAGTGTGCTGTGATCGTAAACAATTCTGGATATAATTATATTACACTAAAGCAAGACGTGCCACCAGGATCTGTTCTGGGACCGCTCATTTTTTTGTATAAATAAATGGCTTGCTAGTATCTCCGACCACATACAAGTGTTTCTTATGCAGACAACACGACTTTGAATAACCTATAAATAAATATAGAATATTCAGAAAGCAATGCTGACAGATGATTCACCAGCTATAATTATCAAAATCTCAACCTGAGTGAAATGGTGAAGATAATTTGGCTAGCAATTACCAAAACACAAATGGAAATGCACTACAACAACGAGTATTAGGTGTATATAGCTACCAACTTTTTCTCTTATGTTATCCGTACGTGACAAATTGGTTAAGGCTTTCGCGGCCAGTTGATAAGCTGCTGTCTTGATTCGGATGTAAAGGCCGTCGTCGGTTGGAATTTCTTCCTAACGTTTCGCTAGCACGAGTGGCAAGCTTCTTCAGAGGTCCTTCCAGTTCCGATGCTGGATGTAGACTGACGATTTCTCTTGCGCAGGTTGCTTCCCTGACCAGTCTACTGTGATAGCCGTTGACTGATGACAGCAACCTGCAGCTCCCAAAGTGTATCCTGTGGTCCTCATTGCTTAGTGCATGTTCAGCTACCGCAGACTTCTCACTTTGTCCTAGCCGGCAATTTGCTCTGTGCTCCTTAAGTCTCGTTCCCATTGATCTTTTCGTGGTTCCAATGCATACTTTGCCGCATGAACACGGTTTGCGGTAGACTCCCGCAGCTGAGAGTGGATCCTTCTTGTCCTTTGCCGAGCTGACGGTTTGTTGGATCTTCTTCGTAGGCTTGAAGATTGTTTTAATGTCATGTCTCTTCAAGACTCTGCCAATCCGGTCCGTGACTCTTGGCACAAATGGAAGATACGCTTGAGAGGTGGTGGGAGGCTGTTCGGTTTCACGTGGCCTGGCTGATGTCGAGCCCATTGATCTTTCGATGTCCCTCTTGCTGTAGCCATTTGATTCGAACGCAGTTTTCACGTGTTCAAGTTCTGTCTGGAGGTTCTCCGGTTCGCAAATCCTTGGAGCTCGTTCCGTCAGGGTTCTGATAACTCCATCCTTCTGACGTGGTTGATGATTGGACAAAGCGTGCAGGTATCTGTCTATGTGCGTTGGTTTCCTGTACAGTGTGTGACCCAGCTTGTTACCTCGCTTCCTGACTAGTACGTCCAAGAAGGCCAGTTGTTGGTCACTCTCTATCTCCATGGTAAATTGTATGCTTGGATGCCGATCGTTGAGGTGCTGCAGAAACTCTTTTAGCCTGTCCGTGCCATGTTTCCAAATCACAAAGGAATCGTCCACGTACCGGAACCAAATTGCTGGTTTGTTCTCCGATGTCTAAACTGCCTTCTTCTCAAAGTGTTCCATAAAAAGGTTGGCTATGACTGGGCTAAGTGGACTTCCCAATGCCACTCCGTCTGTCTGCTCATAAAAGTCCCCGTCCCATACGAAGTAGCTTCCAGTGAGACAGATTTCAAAGAGCTTGCAGATGTCAGAAGGGAAGATCCTGCTCACCAGATCCAGGCATTCCCTCAGCGGTACCTTGGTGACAAGGGAAGCGACATCGAAGCTCACAAGGATGTCGTCGGGTTCAGCTACGATGTCCTGAATCTTGCGCACAAAGTAGGTGGAATCCTTGATGTAGCTGGTACTCTTTCCCACGTATGGTTGCAGCAGGGATGCCAAGTGTTTCGCTAGGCAGTACTTCGGCGATCCGGGTGCACTGACAATTGGTCTCAACGAAACATCTGCCTTGTGGATATTGGACTACGCCTTACCAACCGGCTCATCAAGCTATCTTCACCACCAGAAGACACCAAGAAGAGCGTTACGAGGAATGAAGCGGTTCCACCAAAGCTCTACGGACTGCCCATATATAATTTCTGAGTTTCAATATAAGATTAAGATGAAAAAAATTGACGTATTTTATTTCATTTCACAAATATTAAAGATACAAACCAGTTGGTTACATATCGGCCACCCTGTAAAATGTGCCTTCTGGGTTAAAGTTTTCGCGGCTTATGTTATCTTGAAAATGAGGAAATGATGGCTTTGTTATTTTTTTCGGAATATTTCGAGCGAAAAATCCAATGTGTGTGTTAAAAGTTAATGGTGCTCCACTGCTGACACAAAAAGGATTCACCTGGTAAAAATTCAACACATGGTTGCAACAATAATCCCCGGCTTGCATTTCGGGTGGAATATCCGATCGCTAATGAGCAGTCGCCAGCTTACATGTTCCGCCTTTTTAATTACGCACAGTCCCTAATGAACAATCGACTAAACGTCAATGGAAGTGATAATTTAATTTATTTGGCAATTTATTTTTTGGCACGTACGCTAAATTCTGTTAAGTAGTTAATCGCATCAGTTTAGGGTCAGTTAGCGTTTATTTGTTCGTTATGCAAGCCTGTACGCTATGTTGTCACATTTACTACTTTGATAGATGATGTAGATTACATAGATGACCATGCAAATAGACCTTGAAACGCCGATGTATTGATTGTGTCCAATGCTACTAAACGCTGTCAGAATCTGTCTGAAAAATAGCCAAAGAAATTAGAGTATCCATTGAATTACGTTCATACTTGGCGCTTGCAGGGACGATTGAAGTGGGCATCTAATCCGCAGTGTAGCAACGAAATAACAAAAACATACGCTTAGGATATACGCATGCTCGCCGGTCTATAGTTGACACAATTATCGCCAGATATGGCAACAAACATATTGTTAGCTTAGATGCTCTTTTAGATATGTACGTCATTGCCAAAGTCATTACAAATTGCTACTTTCGTCAGAAGCTTATGTTTGAAAATACAACTTCTATAGTTTATTTTGTTTTCATGTTCCACTCAAAATTATCTCAAAAGCTTTAAGAATGGTATTTCATTTTCAAACGTTTGGAAATTTTGTTTAATTGGTTGAACGAAAACTGTTGTAGGATATCTTACTACTTCAAAGCTTTTGTATAGCTCCATTTGTAAAACAGAACAACATGCCTTATTTCCAGTAATGTTTACGAACTTTATTTATTCTAGAAAAAAGTTTCTAGGGAAGCCTGGAAATTATGTGATTTCATTTGTTTTGTATACCAGACCAGACCTCAAATTGAACATACTCGTACCAACAGGGTTTGCAAGACTGAGTAGAAGGAAATTGAACATGTCTGCTATGATTTACCTCTGCTCATTTATGATTATTATTCATTATAAATCTGGTAGGCGAAACGAATGACTTCTGATCATTTCAAGGCCTACCTAGGCAATTCTGCTTTTTTTAATTACTAACGTTTAGCAACGTCAGTGTATCACGTATTATACATTTTTGGAATTAGAATTAGAAATCCTATTCATCTGAGTGACAATCCAGTATGGCGTCTATAAGAAAAAAATAGAGTTGGTGCTGGAAGTCAAGAGACGAAACGTCATATTGAAATTCTATTTATCCCATTTTGTAGAGAAGATAAAGGGACGATGTTCTCGCGCAGTTCATTTTCAAATCTCGCTACAAATACAGTCAGGAGCAAATTAAAGCGTTTTTGGGAAAATTCGTTTTTTCCGTACCTCTCTGGAACTATTTGGAATTTCGAAACTATTTAAGCCATCTTTTGTTGATTATCTAAATACGTCGAATTTGAGACGCGTATAAGGAGGAGAGGTGCCCCTCCAACAAAATGGTGCAAAATACTGATCGTATTCTGCGCGAATTTGACAATCTTTATATGAACTTTTACTTTGTCGTGACGAACGTTGTTTTCGTGAGTGGAGAGTCAAAAAATATTGTGAAAACCCCTAATCTTTAGGTTATTTATTTATTTGGATTTATTTGGATGTTTCAAGTTAGGGATTTGGAATACTTTGGAACCGAATAACACCGACCTTTAGTTTTGATATTTTAATGATGATGAAGTATTTATCAAGACTACAAGCTCCGATTTCTTTGCCTAAACAGTTAATGCCAGCTACTGACCGAGAAACACTGTGTCGTTTTTATTTGTCTTTCTTGCTTTGTAATTAGACATCTGTAAACTAAACATGCGTACGTGTGACATATTTTGTACAGGATTTTTTTAAGCTCTCAGACAATAACATTGAACATTTTAAACATGTACCTGCATATCGTGTGTAGGGAGAGATATACCAACATTTATTTATTTATTCATTTATTTATTTATGTATTTATTTATGTATTTATGTATTTATTTATTTATTTATTTATCTGTTGATTTATCTATTTAGTTACTCGTATATTCACTATCCGAACTGTTTATTACACCTTTAAACGGATAGGCACACAGGAATCAACTTCAAGAAATGAAAATGTTTGAAAAATATCTTAAAATTACTAAATGACGAAAGCTACTGCTATATAAAAATCTTTTTAAGCTGCGCAAATGGCAAAAGAAAGAAGGATTTTGAATTTGATTGCGTTTAAACATAAGGTGCATGAAAACGAGTACTAATCTTAATGAGAAGATATTCACAATCTATCACATTATTGAGTAATTTATATGAAAATACTCAAGCAGCATAGCTTTCGCGTTTCCCTAAGTTACAGAGGTACTGCTAAGTTACACATTATGCCTGAAACCAACTTGTGGATACGTACCATCTCACTTGTACCATAAATACTTTACAAGCCGCCTTTGAATACCTACGATTTTATTAGAGTGAACTTCACAGACAGGATACCATGTTATAAAACGGTATTTAATTTTGGACCGAAGAAATGAATTATACAACAGGCATTCGCATTAACAAAATCTCTAAAATTCCTGATTATGAAACCCAAACTTTTATAAGCATTGCTAACAACACCATCAATATGCGCAACAAATGTAAGTCTGGTCTCAAATAATATACCAAAGTCATAAAGTCCTAACACATGTTTAGTTGCGAATTATCGTTGTTACATATGAATCTGATTGGAACTTTGTTATTGGTCAGAAAACACATGGAAAGAAACATAAAAATAGAAAACTACGCAATTGGCAATTTTCTTTGTGAGGCGTGTTTATTTCGTCTAAAATTTTCTCCAGTATTTTTGATTAGCGTCGCGTCGAACGTACTAAAAAATATGCAAAGGTATTTCGCCCTCTACAAAAGTAAAATTTTACGTACTTCTTTCGGAAAAGCACGTTTTTTTCATGTTTTTTAAGTAGACAGCAACGTTCTTCCCATTACATTTTAACAATCTATCAGTCCGAAAGGTAGCATAGTTCTCTGCTTAAAATTGAGCGATGATTAAATATAATGTTTTGCAGTAAAAGACGTGGTTTGAAAAAAAAAGGCTTGGAACATCTGGTGTGAACTTGCTTTTTACATATGATTTCGTATCTCCTTGGAAAATAAATTCAAATTTGACCAGCGCTTCCGAATATTATCATACGCAGAGCGATCTGGCCACCAGTTGTCCCCTTCATTGTTATTTTTTCAGACAGCAGCATAAATGCTTGTTTTTGTCTCTTGTTCGATATTTTACTGTCCCGTGCCAACTTGCTGACGTTTTAATTGTTTCCAGCTGAATGTGCGTCCTGGCAAACGGATATTTCGGCCGTTTTGTGGAACAATTATAGGAAAATATATGTATATCTGTAGTTTTGTTTTGACGTTTCGGTGATCGCACTGATAGCACGTACTGGACATCCGTATAAATGACATGCCACATTGTCTGTGAATTGTGTTGTTGTTTTGATGGAAAATTTTCGGTGTTTTGTTGGAAGGGTCGTAGATAAGCATAAAGCATTTTCGTATCTGCTTTATTACAGTATCGGCATTTTTCCAATCGTGGTGCATGTCCATATTATAGTATACCTGTCACATTCACCATTTCAAGGGTCTGATTGAAGAAGTATTCCTAATACCCGTCTGATTATTTTATGTTGTGTACAGAGATCACTGAAAATCAACATATTATTATTTTTGTACCTAAAAAAGTTTTGTGCATTTTTTCTACAATCGTAACTTGTTAATAAAATCAAAGGGTACTATAAAAATTTTGCAATATGACTGCATGTTGAAGCATATCCATGAGTGCATACTAGCCGCCTGTTGATTTAGTGTTTCATTCGTATTGACAGTGAATTATGTAGTCGGAAGTTCTAATTTCGTTTTTAAAGACACTTTATTTGGTTCCAACAATAGTGTACATGGACCGAACCGAAATTACAGTGTGTGTCTTCGCTGTAACTGAGATTGAATGACTGACTCATAATTATTAAGATACAATCGTTAATATAAACCAGAAGTGATGAGCTGTTAGAAGGAATGCAAAGCAATTATTATATCAAATAATAAAGTGTTAAATGACAGCAACATAACTTAAGATGAAGTTTTGGAGGGCACAAACAAAACTTCGTGCCTCCGGGGTTGAATTTCGATTTCTCCTAAGTGCTGGATTCTTCTTGATCCTTTTCTTCTCTGGTAATACTTTTTCACGAAAATGCATGCAATTCCAATTCACGTAATTTCATACAGGGGTAGACTCAATTTGTAGGGGTGCACTGTTTCGGTAAGATCAACCTGGATTTGGCCGGCTCGTTCTTGCAAGTGATGAAGTTCATCTAAGGAAATATGTACCAACTTGATTTCCTTTGGATTTTCTGTTTTTGGTGAAATGTGGACCTCTGGAAACTACAGCGGCTTTTCCATGGTTGCTAATTTTTGATTCTTGTAAGTCTAGTCCTTCGTTTGGATGCTGCACTGGTAGAGCACTTCAAGTAGGTAAATGCCTTTTTACTAGTATTAATAGCATCAATTGTTTCATGAATATTTATATAGTTATGTAAATGATTGAGCATGGTTACAAGTCTAGAATAAAACCGTAAAGAACTTTCATTAGAATTTTGTCTAAAGGCAGTCATATCTGAGATAAGACTGCTCTCGTTTCTTTCATCACCAAAATGAGCAATTAGCAAATTTTTGATGCTGTTCCAGTCTGTGGAACCGCTAAGAGAAAATACTTGCTCTGCAGCACCAGTCAATTTCGAGAAAATGCCATGCAACACTATTTTATTTTGGACACATCCTGTATCGTCAGTATTCCAATAGTTATTTAATAAATCTGTGCGTATTTCTAAATATCTAGATAATCTACAGGGATTCCCATCAAATTCTGGGACAATTTGGAGTAATTTTATGTCGAATTGGGAGGCACTATTTCAACTGGGGATCGTCATTATTATTTCTATAGTTTCGTTTGCTTGTCTTATTTCTCTACTTTCTAATTCCAAGCTTGTTATGCGATTAGCGATTTGATCTGCACTATCACCTTCGAAAGGATGTACAGGTCGGGGTCAGTCACTCATGAAAAAATAAGGACAGAATGCACTTACTGATAGGTCCAGTACTTCATCCCGTTCTTGACCTAGGTTCCTCAGGTGGACGTCGACTTCAACAGAACAAAGGGCACTTGTGGTCCAGATTCTTTATTCTTTCTTCACCGGCTCGACACGGAGGTTCGTAATTCCCAATTAAGAGTTCGGACTCAAGGGCTAATCGGCAAAAATCCCTTTGGGAATGCTTCTGCGGGCTGTACCAATTATGTAGTCGGAACTTCAAACTTCGTTTTTAAAAACCTTTATTTGGTTCCAACAATAGTGTACATGGACCGAACCGGAATTACAGTGTGTGTGTGTTCTCTGTGACTGAGATTGAATGACTGACTCATAATTAAGACACAATCGTTGATATAAACCAAAAGTGATGAGCTAGTAAAAAGGAACACAATGCAGTTATTATATCAATTAATAAAGTGTTAAATGACAGCAACATGACTAGTACAATGTGCGGACTATGGCATCGTGGTCGCTTAGTGAGATAAGGGCAGTTTTACGGTATAACTTTACGCATGGTTCAAGCATAAACCAGTGCTTAGAAGAAATGATGCTTGCATTTAGGGATGATTCTTCTCATCTTACGACTACATTCAGTTGGTATAAAAAAGGAACAATTTCACTCTGGGGACGCTGAAGGGGAAGGAAGGCCTCGAACGTCAGTAACAGTGTAAAACATACTACTCTGAGGAAAATGCGTGACCAATACGGAAGAGTGACATACCAACAGATAGAGGAGACCTTACACCTTCATGCACCAGCAATTCATTCAATTCGGCATGACCATTTACATGTCAGTAAACTTTGTTCTCTCTGGCTACCGCATGGTCTGACGGAAGAGCAGAAGACTCGTCGTACGAGACTTGGTGCCGAAGGATGCTGAAAATGTTTGATAAGGGGCAACCTCGTTTTTGTGAACAGCATCATGACAGGTGTCGAAACTTGGCTCTATTATTACGATGTGCCGACCAAGGCTCAGAACAATGATATGAATCGCAAACCGTTCCGGAAGGTAAATGTTGTTTTTATGTAAAAAATTATTCTTAATCTAAAACAAACTCAAACATTTCGTATTTGTGTGTAGCGGAAAACAGGTGTTTTGGGATAAACAATTAGAAATTCTCAAAGGCTACTTGAGCAATCTACTGCAATTTTGTTGTGGTTATTTAGAAGTACGAATGCTACGAATTTGAAGAATTTCAAGCATCTCCGAGAAACCATCGTTTTATTACCAACAAGTGCCAAAACCTACAGTTTGCCTCGGTATTCGGCCATAACTTTTTTTGTTATCATTCGGGTCTTTTTGCGTGTAGTCTCCTTCTGTAGGTCTCATAAATACCTAAAAATCTTTCTTAACGAATTTTTTCGTTCCCTTTCGATTGAATCCCAGAAAACCCGTTTTCTCATGCTTTGTTGTCGAATAAACAGTTTTCCAACAAATTGGTGTAACCATTTTATGCGTCCATGTCATAAATACACACTTGAACAACTTGCAGCAATAAAACCAGACTTTACAATTATTTCACAGACACAGGATTATTTTCGTCTAGTATGATTAGACTATTCTAACATATGCAGGTACCATGTTTGTGTGTAATTTCATGGTTACGGAAATTTCCTAATTCTGTAAGCATTTTATTTTGTCATCCAGAAAAGAGAGTCAAAAAATAAACATAACTGCTCTGCTTATTTTGTGATTACATAAAATGTAAGGATTTATTTGTCAGTTTTTTAATTTCTGCATCAAATTGATTCACTGACTACTTTGGGCTAGATTTGTTTATGTTTTTCTCGAGGAGAAGTACATTTTATATTCGGTGGTTTGGAGTGACTTTCTTTAACAACACGCTTCGCAGTATTTATATGTACATCAGATACTCTCTCAAATAAACGGCTAAGAGGTATGGTTAATTCTCCTGTTTCCTTTCCTCGCTTAATATATTTACACATTGAATATAATTTGTGGCTGCGAACATTAGTTACGTGATTGATGAGATGGTCCGTCACTGTGGTGTCACTGTGCTGAGTTTACCGCCCTACCATTGTGAACTGAACCCAATAGAAACAAAAATGTGGCAGCTTGACCACAACATCGACACCATGATGGAGTCAGTTGTAGCCAATCTTGGCGAAGAAAGCGATAGCGACAGCCTATTACTTCCAAATGGAAGTGGAACCGACGACGAATGAAGAGAGGAAGACTCAATTAGCTTATGGATAATCAGAAAAAAACTGACGTATTTCAAACCATTTCCTTTTTCATTAAACATATAGAAGAAATCAAGTTCACCCACAGTAGAAATTCATACCCCGCCACTGACAACCCGACTACCGGTGGTTCAGTGATGGTCACGTTCTCATTGATGAGTCATTACAGTTTTAGATTGTTATGGTAATATATTTTTAACTAATATAGTAGAGGTTCCAGCTTAAGCCTTGTCCAGGAAGGGCGAATTCGCCGCGAAACGTTTAGCGCGAAATCATTCGCGCGTTAGTGAGATACTTGACATCAATACGTCGCGTCCACAAGCATCGCGCGAATTCAAAATACGCGCGTAAATCGCGTGCACTACGCCAGACTCTCGACTCGCGCGTATTGCGCGCGAGTCGAGATACTAGGGAACGTCTTGTTGCGTCCAGTTAACGCACGAACTCTAGAGTGACTGCACGTATCGAGGGAAATGGAGCGCCAAAATTATGACACGGAATTGTTTATAGACGAAATAGAAAAAAGACCGGCGATATGGGATTTGGAATCACCTGATTATGCCAACAGGATTTTAAAACGTAGGTCTTGGGAAGAACTGGTGTCAGTATTTTCTGATAAAGATGACTCCGAGGAAAAAAAGAAAGATTTAGGTACGTAATTATTATTAATTTATTGATTAGTAACAAACAAAGAAAATTAGATCATTTTTTCTTGCCACGGCAGTCGACCTTCCTTCATGAAATTATCAGCGCATATATCCCTCGTGTTTCGAGACCTTACACCAGGTCGAATTGTAGTCGTACACAGACCATCTAGAGCTGTTTCGAACAATGTGTCTTCATATCTGTATCCATCTCTTAACCTGACGTAATTGTGAAGAACACAACAAGCTTTAATTATGTTTTCCGCAAATTCAATATGTACATTGAGTGGTTTGTGAAATATTCTCCATTTGTTTACCAGGATTCCAAAACAACACTCAATATAACGTCTTGCTCTAGAGAGGCGGTAATTAAATATTCGTTTTTCTTTGGTTAAATTCTTGCCGCAATATGGTCGCATAATATGTTCTGATAAGCTAAATGCCTCATCTTCAACTATAACATGAGGTAAACGTGTTGTACGAATTTCTGAGACTGGTTTTGGTCCCGGAATGTTCAAAGATTTTTCCGTGAGTTTTTTGAAGAATGTGGAGTTTTTAAAAATCGTTGAATCATTGCTCTTCCCACATGCTCCAACATCTATAGAGATAAAACAATAATTTGCATCACATGCGGCAAGCAGCACAGTCGAAAAAAAATGTTTATAATTGTAGAACATAGAGCCGGAATCTAAAGGTTTTATAATTCTAATATGTTTCCCATCAACTGCTCCAATGCAATTAGGAAAATGTGTATATTTTTCGAATCCTCTTGCAATTTCCATCCACTCTTCTGTCGAAGGTTCTTTCATTACTATATCTTTTAACTTATTCCAAATAACATACACAGTTTTTTGAACGATGTCTATTACAGTTGATTTTTCTAATCTATAGGCATAATGTAAGTCAGCAAAATAACAGCCAGTTGCTAAGTACCTGAAACAAAATTGAAAATTATTGTGAAATTGTTAATTTCAGGTAAATACTCTTCAAAAAAAGTGGAAATGCCTTCGCGACACATTTGTTCGTGAAATGAAAAAAACAAAGAATGCACCATCAGGCTCTGGAGCTTCGAAGATTCAATATATATATTTTCAACGTCTTATGTTTCTCGAAAGGTCAGTACGTAATAAAAAAACAGAAAGCAATATTCAAGACACCTCAGAAAACTCAGAGACAGGTAACGAAGAGTCTACAGCAGATGCAAGGGAAGACATAATGAGGCCGCCGAATCAAAATATTAAAAGAAAGAAAATGACTGCCACTGATGCTGAATTCCTGAACATAATTAACAAAAATATAAGCTCTAGGAATCAACAACAGCCACTGCTTTCCAGCGTAATGGAAGGTGATGATGACAAACTGTTCTGCTTATCTTTACACAAAGAATTACTTAAGGTACCTGAGGCCAATCGTATAGCAGTAAAAATTGAATTAATGAAAATTTTGCAAGCGGCTCAACAATCTTCGCAATCAACTGTGTATTCAAACAATTCGTATTCGTACTTTTCTAACAGTTCGGCTTCATCTTCAACTTCAATTCCGGTTCGATACCATGCACAACCTACAAGACCAAATGAATTTACTTTTCAAGAATACGACCCAGAAACGCCACCCGTAACAACTTGGCAAGGCCGCAATTCTAATTCAGTGCCAGGATCTTCACAGGCAGCATTATACGTAAATTCTCCATCAACATCATCAAGAGATTCTCAGGATAGTGAATATCTTAACCTCTTCCAAAACCATGACATTGTTTAATTATTATATTTAATCTCATACTACATTTAGTTCGCTTTTATTAGTAAGAATATTTTTTTATTTTAAAAGACTGTGTTAGTAATATAAGAGATTATGAATAAAACACTACTTACCTTAAAGTTATCACGAGTTTCTGTTCTGGTGAAACAACATCCTCGCGCGGAACATAATTTGCACGTGGCAATAAATCTTCTCCAATTAATAAGAGTAAATCATCAAACGATTTCACGGACATACGAAAGTAGTTAAAAAATGTCTTCTCATGTTGTCTTAATTTTGGATACAAAGTTTCAAACATACTATGGGTCATTCTATCATGAAGAATTGGATGTACTAAATACATTCTATTTTCCCTCCGTTTCTGTCTCTTCTGTTTCGTACTGAATTCCTCCCTGAATGCTTGCGCGTTGGTACGCTATGTGTGGACGCAACGGTAGCGCGAAACACGCGCGAGAGAATCGCGGCGAATTCGCCCTTCCTGTACAAGGCCTTTGTTTCTGCATTCTGCGCATTCAAGGCCACAGCTCACGAGATTCTGAGTTACTTCTACCTTCACCATGACCATGCTCCAGATCACCGCGCCACAGTCTGCACCGAGTGTTTGACGACTACTGGACTGATATTTAGCACCCTCCTTAAAGTCCAGATCTTGCTCGCTGCGACTTTGCACTATTTCCGCATGTGAAAATGAAGCTCAAAGGGAAACGGTTTTCTAACGATGAGGACCTTCTGGGGCTTGGGATAATGAATGTGCGGTACTGCCGGGTGAATCTTGGCAGAGCTGGTTTTAAGACTGGAGAAGTGTATTGAATGTGGTGGAAATTACTTTGAACGAAGTTAATAAATAAAGCTGTATTGTAACCCTTTTATAACACCCTTTAGTACATCTCTGAAATTTTTTGAGATTATTTTACTGTTAGATGGCCGATTTACTGGTATCAGGTGAGACAGTACATATAAACGCTATTCATCGCCCTACGTTAAGTAATGTCTTGCAGCCCTGGGGTCTCGGACTAATAGTTCCCTCCTCAATCTGTATCCGAATCCGTTTTTGCCTTCGCAATAACCATAAAACATACGGAACGCAGAATAACACTGTAATTAAGCTGTCTGAGCAGGTGGGAATAAATCACTGGATTTTTTCCAGCGATCACCTGTGGAATATGGATGGATCATTTCCTGTGACCGTAATTTACGCCCGCAGATCACGATTCCTACTTGCCCACTACGGCTAACCTGCGAACAATAAACGCTACATTTATCTTCGTCTCCTTTTTTTCACCAGTGCCCATCCATTACTAGAAGGGATATCTGGGTTTGATTTCGCTATGCGGGAGTAGATTCGCTGGAAGATTTATTCAAAAATACAGCAGGTAAATGAGAAATTAATACAAAATGAATGAAGTAGGTGTACTATATCCGACTTTCGTCACCATTGAGATGTTTTTTTCAACTTTTTATTATCCTAAGAGACATTACAATGTATGTATAGGGTTCGTCAGAATAAAAACTAATAACACCAAATAAAAATATGTATAAAAACAAACACACAAATTAGTCATAAAATAACAAACTCAGCGACGGCATAATAACATTTACTAAGACTTACAAGAAATTATGTCAGTTTAGCTTAAAATTATGTATAACTCCACACTCTTTAATATGATTTGGTGGCCTATTGAAAATACGTGGACCCAGTATTTCCGGAGATCTGACGCTAATCCTGGCAAAACACACATTTAAGTCTCCTGGCTGAGTACGAGTTAAAATTATTTAAAAACCTATTCTTGTGAATAAAAGTAAAAACAGCCATTTTGTATAAAAATAAAGATGGTAAATCTAAAGACGCTTAAAAATTTCCTTACAAGAATGGATATACTGACTCCTATCATGCATCTACAACTCTTGTCTGAGCCAAAAATACTTGTAGGGTATTTGTGGACAAACCCCAAAAGCATAGTGCATACCTCAGTCGTGTCTCAACCTGAGCGTAGTAAACAGAAGCTATATATGCTTCGCACTCAACTTCGTCTACATATTGTTGTCGAATGGTGACGTCGGTCAGTTCGCTACATTCAGTAGATTCACAACACAATATTGACTTTTCGTTCAACTAACACTCTGCACTAAGGCTTTGCATCGTACACACTGATATCCACTTTTCGCAATTGTACCACACCTTTTGCAGATTTTGTTGTCAACTACAAGACCGTGCTTGTCACTAGCCGCCATTTTCGCTGATGCTTGCATCTCTTTTTCATCTTTTACCCTTCCGGGTTTGTCGTTTTTTGTTTTCATAACATTCTATCGTCAGCATCCTTAGCGTAGGAATTTCAACTAGGTGCTGGCCTTCCTCTTTTCCTTGTGCCAAAGAGATCATTCTGTAATTCTTTTTGGCCATCGATAATCTGGCATCTGTTTAACATACTAGGATAGTTCAATAAGTACCCGTGTTAGAAATGAAGACACCATCTTTTCCAATCGATTTTTTTTTATTTTTCAACAACCGCTTTTAGAAAGATACACTTTTCCCAACGTTCCTGCCATGTTTTAACCCCTCCAAAAAATAGGATTTTTCGAACTCTCCAAAATACGCCGCTGTCTCGGCGATGACTTACTCTTTTGAGCTATTTTTTCCCGCGAGCCATTTCTTCGTGCTATGTTAGAGTACGAGAAAAAGCCGCACAAGGTCAGATCTGGTGAATACGGGGGTGCGGCAGCACTTCATAACGAAATTCATGCAGTTTGGCGGCGACAACTCCGGATGAATCTGCTGGTGCGTTACCGTGATGAAACAGCATTTTCTTTTTTGCCAAATGAGGCCGTGTCGCCTTCAATTTTTTGTCGAAGCGGTACCATAACTTACTTTTTCTAAAAAATCCATGGAAATAACGCCGTTCGCATCCCAAAAAATCGCCGCCATGACCTTTCCGGCCGATGGGACCGGCTTCGCCTTCTTTGGTGCAGATACACCGGGAGAACTCCACTGTTTTAATTGTTGCTTAAATTCTGGTGTGTAATAATGAATCCAGGTTTCATCAAGGGTGACAACTCGATGCAAATACTCATTCGGATTTCGCTCAAATTGCTCCAAACACTGCTTCGAAGTTAACAGCCGCATCCGTTTGTTGTCCACCATGCGCACTCGCGGCACCTATTGGGCCGACAATTTTTTCATCTCCAGGTTGTATATACAGGGTTATCCAAATTAAGTGTCCACCATTAGTAACTTTGTTATTAGTGAAAATACAAAGTTGTTTGAATTAGCAAACTAGTAGCATTTTTAACGCTGGTAAAAATGAGAAATAAAAAAAAAACAATTGAGAGTCGTTATTTTGATTTTTTTCAGTAAAATAACATTTTTTTAAATGGAAACCCCTGTATATTATATTTTTTTCTGTTAAAGCATCAAATTTTAAACAAAAAAGTCAAAATAACGATAAATATTTTTAATTATTTGCAGTATTATAATATTAAGACGGCTATGAAAACAACATGGCGTTCGCGATTTGACAGCATTAAGATAAGCGACAAATTGTTAAACTGGACATACTCGCAACTAGAAGGCTTTGGAAAACAATGATAAAATCAAATAATGTCAAACATTAGTGTAAATACTTGTTTATAAGCTTTATTGTGTCATTAATTTGAAGAAAAATGTTCTCCCATGAAGAAAAGTGTGATATGTTAGAATGCTATTTAGTGTGCAGAAAATCCTCCTTGAGAGCAAGAGAATACTACAGTGAATTATATCCCGCTCGCATTCAACCGTATGAACGATATTTTCTGAGACTTTATCGAAAATTTAGGGGCAACGAAAATGTTTTTGCTAAAACAAGGGCAAAAAAAGAATTCATAATAAGCGAGGCCACGGAAATTGCAGTTATTGGATATTTTGAAGCTTATCGTGAGAATTCAATAGCAGATATTCTCAAGGGCTCTAATTTCAGTTATGGTACTGTTCAAAGGATTTTAAAAAAATACAAATTTATTCCGTATAAGTACCGACCAGTTCAAACGCTTTTGGCAGGGGATCCAGAGAGAAGACTTGTTTTTTGCCATTGGTATCTTAGCTTCTGTCGCCAAAATGTAAATAACTTTCGTTACCTTTTATGGACAGGTGAATCAAATTTTTCAAATTCTGGAATGTTTAATAGAAAAAAACCACCATTATTGGTCAAGAGAAAATCTTTTGTTAGTACATCCAAGAGGCCCACAAGTCCGTTTCAGTTTCAACGTTTGGTGCGGTATAATTGGTTCAAAAATTGTTGGCCCGTTCTTTTATGAGGGAACCCTAACTGGTGAAAGATATGTGGAATTTATGTCAGAAATTCTGACTAATTTCTTAGACGAATTGGATCTTATAAGTAGACATCATCTGCATTTTCAGCAAGATGGCGCACCTGCCCACAACTCCAGAGGTACTTATCATTTTCTAAGTACTACTTTTAATGATCAGTGGATAGGAACAAATGGCCCAATACAGTGGCCTCCCAGATCACCAGATCTAAGCCCACTTGATTACTTCTTGTGGGGTTACTTAAAGAACCAAATTTACAAGCGAAGGTACGATAACCTTGACGCGTTAAAGACTGCAGTTAGGGAAAAGATAAGCCAGATAGATGGTAGGACCATACTTAAGACAGTTCGAGCAGTTGAAAAACGTGCCCAAAAATGTATTGAAGAACAAGGTGGTGTTTTCGAGCATCTTCTTTAAAAAAAATTGTTATTGTATTTTGTAAGATTATAAGTTGATGTTGAAAATAAAGTTTGTCGATACAATTTAATTGTTTCAGATTGGAGGCCATAACTTCAACAATTTGTAACCTAGGAGAAAAGTTATTGTAAGCTTTTTTGTTTAAAATTTGATGCTTTAACAGAAAAAAATATAATATACAGGGGTTTCCATTTAAAAAAATGTTATTTTACTGAAAAAAATCAAAATAACGACTCTCAATTGTTTTTTTTATTTCTCATTTTTACCAGCGTTAAAAATGCTACTAGTTTGCTAATTCAAACAACTTTGTATTTTCACTAATAACAAAGTTACTAATGGTGGACACTTAATTTGGATAACCTGTATATATATATATATATATATATGTATATATATGTCGGCGTTAAACGCTGAAACCCGTCATTCCCTGAAATACCTAATCAGTCCCCCTATTGCCGGCAAACACCGTAACAGTTTGATTATTACAACGTTTGACTACATTTCAGTTATTACCTGTAATGACTGAACAATTTCAGACAAACACGGTAACAACCACATAAAGCTCGTTAATGCATTTGCCTGATTCAGTCATTCATTGTTCCAGTTTTGTGTTCATTGTGAATACTATGACAGTGTGAATAAGAAAACACCATGGAATACAAATGAGTTTAAGGAGGTAAGATGATCTTTATAATTTTGTGAACCTAACCTAAATTAAAACGTACATAGGCTTGCTCAACAGCAGCATCCATTGTTGCCGGATTTCGTACATAAATACTCGATTAAAAAACAATAATGTAATAATAAAGACAACGTTTTAAACTATTCTTCTTTCCTTGTATTCATGCTTGATTATTTTTTCAATATTACTGATACGGTAGTACCTTGTTATATTATGTACCTCATAGGAGCAATTGATTACAGCGTTTGACTGAAATTGGCGAATGTAGTAACGAAGTTGATGTGGTTGTTACTTTGTTTGACTGAAATTGCTCAGTCATTACAGGGAATGACTGAAGGCCTTAGTCAAACGTTGTAATAATCAAACTGTTACGGTGTTTGCCAGCAATACGGGGTCTGGCTAGGCATTTCATGGTACGACGGATTTCAGCGTTTGACGCTGACATATATACAGGGTGACTTCGAAGTTGAGTCATTTATTTTAACAGTGAGTAGATCTGATCAAAAGAAATGTTTTTTTCCTTTACCATTTTTCTGGTAAAATTAAAGTAACAAAGTTATAGCCCTTTGGAAGTTTGAGTACCGCCCTGTGTCAATAATAATATCATGTACTCGTGTTTGGCAACAACGGATATAATCCGCCTTACCGGTTCATCGCATCGGAAACAAAAAAGCGAAAGAATTTGGAACGATGTTTTTGCAATTAAGTATTTTATTCAGTTCAGTTATACATACAGTCAGTGTCTGTCGGTTAGCGTGTGAATAGTGTCTGTTGCGTGGCTCAAACGAAATAAAAAATGGCACATGTTTATGCGGATCGGTTTCCCAATCGAGTGCAACCAACCCCTCGTGCATTTGTTAATGTAGTACAACGGGCTCGTGAATCAGGTGACTTAAGACCTCACAGGGGACCTCACGATCAAATACAGGTCCGCACTGAAATACTTGTCGGGAGGATACTTTATAAAACAAGGTAAAAATTTTTTTTAATTTTTTTTTATTTTTACACACATATTCTGGTTTATCTTCCTTCTACAATCATTATCTGAAAATTAATGACTCAACTTCAAAGTCACCCTGTATAATCTGTAACCTTATATACCCATAGGTGCAAGGTATAACAAATTGTTTACACTATCTTTTCATTATTTTGAAAGGTTGTGAACCAATTTTGCCCAAGGTCAAAAACCCTGGCCTGTCGAACAGCTTCTGTCCAGCTGAGTCCTCTGTTCCTCAGTGTCAATGCAATTCCGTCATTCCACCACTTTTTTGGTCTCCGTCTAGTTCTTTTCTTCATAATGTTAGCCTCCCATATTTTTTTGACTGGTCTAGTTTCTTCCATGCGGGTTAGATGCCCAAACCATTTCAACTGGTTTTCCTCAATTTTTTCCAAGATAGATCTAACCCCTAACTCACTTTGTATAGTCTCGTTCCTAATTTTGTCTCTCCTAGTCACTCCATTTACTGCTCTCAAGCATTTCATATCTATTGCTTGTATTTTGCTTCTTTGTCGGTTGTTCAATACCCAGCTTTCACTTCCAAAAGTCAGGATAGGTCTGAAAATGGTTTTATATACCGTGATTTTGGTCTTTCTCATTAATTTCTTTTTTCGATATGAACGATATTTTTACGCTATGATACAGATTCGATGCTTTTAGTAATCCTTCTTTTATTTCTTCATCCATTGTACCGTCTTCCTGTATTTGTATTTCCAAGTATTTGAAGGCCTGCACTTGATCTATATATCTTTCTCCCGAGATTATTTTAAGTTCGTTCCGTTATCTAGTAGTCAGGCCTTTTGTTTTAGAAATGTTAATATTCATATTTCTCTTTAATAGCTCTCCACTCCAGAAGTTAAAGTTATCTTGTAAATATTTTGGGTTGCTGGCACAGAATAGCAAATCATCCGAAAAGGCACAGTCTGCTATACTTACATTTCTCATTTTATAAAACCCTACATCGTCCATGACTATGACAAATAGTGTAGGGCTAAGCACGCCTCCTTGCTTCAGTCCGCCGCTTATTCTGAATTTTGCGGAGATCATGTTATCCTTTCGGATGTAACAACTGTTTTGTTCATGCACGCTTTGAATACAATCTATTAGGTGGCTGTCTATGTTTCTTTCATCTCCAACTTATCATGTAAAATATTCATTGCCGTTCATGTGGACTTTTTGAATGATTTCCTCGGTAACCAGGTCTGCCGGGAGTCCTGTTCGCGCACGTTTAAATTCGTTAAAAGAATATCTAACTGCGCTCATAGATAGCGAAGTATTCCCATAAATAGCATCCAACTTTGCTTTTATCTCCTTGCATTTTTTCCCATTTAAAAACATAAAGCATTTTTCCAACGATACTGCTCCTTTTTCGTCTTAGCGAAAATCACGAAACACGTGTTACTCAAATGGCTGCCAAATCCAAACTAACCTATCAATCAGTCTGACATTTGTTGTGCCGTCGTTTGATAGATGGCAGCACACGATGATAACACCAACTTCCCTCAAGAACGCCCTCTTTCGTCAAATACGGGTACTTATTGAACAAGCCTCTTATGCGTACCAGTTGAGTGCTCGATGTTTTAGCATTCGTGTGAATTAGCAAAAAGCTTTCATTTGTCTCCAAATTTCGTTTTTCCTGAGTCTCTCTCCTAGTTTTTCTCAGACATTTTCTCATCGAGACCAATCCAATGGTCCTTATCTTGTCTTACACAGTCTTACCCAATTGCAATTCCCTTCATTATGTCACTTTCACAGTTACCGTCTTTAGTTATTTATGATCCTAAGTATTTCAATATATCGCCTTGATAACTTGGTCATCTATTTGAATCGGCTCTTAACTCTGTTGTAGTAGATACTACGCAGTTTGATACAAGTTTCCCAGAAATAGATGTTTTGGTATGCAAATGCATTGTATCTCATCAGAATCTTTATTTCGCTGTCATATATGCTGCACCACATGTTTCTGTTGATATATTTGAAGCTTTTTTTGAAATGTTAGAAAACTGGGAAATCATGCATTCCAAACGTGTTGTCTTTCTGGGTGATTTCAATTCTCCAAACTTTGTGGAAAATAATTTAAATGACGCAAAGACCCGTTACATTGTTAACTGGCTCAACTTCTGGAACATGAAACAGTATAATAATATTCATAACCAATATGATAGAATCCTGGACTTGGTAATAAGTAACATTGATTGTATTGTTTATAGAGATTTAGCTCCATTAGTGGATGAAGACGTGTATCATCCTTCTTTGTCCGTAACATTAAAAACTGTCTGCAAAAAGAGTGAATACGTCACAGTCAGTACTGACCAAAAAAGATATAATTTTAGCTGTACAATTCTTTGTTATTGGTTAATTGGGATTTCTTGGATAACACTAGTGACACAAATGATGCAATTAATGCATTTTATACCAAACTTTACGAATTATTTGATGCACACGTTCCACAATATAAAAATTTCAGGCATAAATATCCCTCTTGGTACACCAGTGAAATTATAAAACTAGTAAAACAAAAAGACAAAGCGCACAAAAAATCTAAAAGGTCTGGTGCTAACTAAGATTACCAAGAATACGGCAGAATCAGGAAAATATTTAAGCTTAAAACCAAAGAGGCATATAATATCTATCTTCAAACCATTCAGAATCAGCTAAATGATGACCCTAAGTCTTTCTGGTCTTTCGTACATAGTAAAAACAACACTTCTAGGATTCTCAATAGAATGTTGTATGGAAACGAGTCATTTGGTGATCCGCAAAGTATAGTCAACGCCTTCGCTGATTTTTTCTCCAGCGTTTACTCAACTGCTAATGTCGATACTGAGTTGAACTTTGATTTCAGTCATAGTGGACTCGTCGACATTAGTTGTGAGCCAATATCAGATGAGGAAATTTTAGTGGCCTGTAGAAAGCTTAAAAGTAAATTGACTGCTGGACCTGATCAAATCCCATCTTTTATTGTTAGAGATTGTATCAGGAAATTAGTTCATCCTTTACGGGTTATCTTCAATTTAATCCTAACAACGACTGTTTTCCCCGATAAATGGAAAATTGCCAAAGTTTGCCCAATTCAAAAGTCAAAAAAATATCACTGTAACAGTGAATATAGGGCTATATCTATACTCAATAATTTTGAAAAACTCTTGGAAATCGTACTGTACAACCGCATTTACCTGTCCACTAAAAATAATATTTCCATCGACCAACATGGTTTTATAAGGCAGCGTTCAACACTAACAAACTTAATGGTATTTAGCCAATACTTGTGCGATAGATTAGACAATAGAGGACAGGTAGATGTGGTGTACACCGATTTCTCCAAGGCATTCAATAGGGTCAGCCACAGTATTTTGCTCCGAAAGCTTGAGTACCTGGGCTTCAACAACATTTACTTAGCGCTCTTAACATCATATCTGTTTGAAAGCAAACAGTATGTTTTTTATAATGGCTACATATCACATGTTTATGTCTCAACCAGTGGCGTACCACAGGGTTCGAATTTAGGACCACTGTTGTTCATATTGTTTGTGAATGATCTGTGTGAATCTTTGGCTTGTTCTAAGTTAATTTTCGCAGACGACCTAAAATTTTATGCATCCGTTTCATGCTCGGAAGACTGTGCATCTGTTCAAGGTCAAATAAATAAATTGCAAGGCTGGTGTGCCAAGAATCAACTCCATCTTAATAATAAGTAAGTGTAAAGTAGTAACTTTTTCAAGGATAACCAACCCCATGGTATATAATTATACAATGATCGAACATGTTCTTGAGCGCAGTGAAACTGTGAAACACTTAGGTATCTACTTTGATCAACATCTAACCTTTAATGAGCATATCAATCAAATCATTTCAAGCGCTTACCGAACCTATGGCTTCGTTATCAGGAATTGTAAATCTTTTCACGTTTTGACTTTGCAGACATTATACTTTAGCTTGGTTAGGTCTAAGCTTGAATATGGATCTTTGATATGGAGTCCGATTTACAAGCAGTATATTGATGTTGTTGATAAACTTCAAAAGAAATTTTTAAAATTTTCATGTTTTAAGATCGATGGCATATCCTACTAGAGGTACAGAATACAACATCCTTCTTCATAAATTTGGCATTCAATCCTTAGAACAACGGCGTCAGCAATCAGCAGTTATAGTTTTATATAAATTACTGCATAATCTAATAGACTGCCCTACAATACTTTCACAAATACAGTTTCTGGTACCATGACTAACATCAAGGTATAATGTTCCTTTTTTATGTCAAAGAGCTCAAACAAAGTTATTGTCGAAAGCGCCTGTCAACATGATGTGTGTGAATGCGAATAAAATAGCCGATGTATGTGACATATTCTTATATAGCATAGGTGAATTGAAGAGCAAATTGCGTGCTCACTTTTGATTTATCTTACGTTTCTTATTTTTAAGCTGTAGCTGTATTTATTTTTTGTTATTGATACATGAATTATTATTTTTTTTTCTTCACAAGCTACCTCGTGGTGATTTTGTTTTTTTTTTATAGTAGTTTGCTCTGTAAATGGTGTTAAACTGTTGGGCAATAAACGCTTATTATTATTATTATCTATTAATGCATCATCGTTTGTCTCTGCACCAACGCACATATGTTCTGTTTTTTGGAAATTTATTTTCAAGCTCCACCGTTCCAATTCATCTGTAGGTTTTTCAATCATATGAGTCATGTCCTCATCGTCATTTGCAAACGATCTGGTCGTCCGCGAAAAGTATCGAATATCATTGATTTTTATGCCGACTTGCGTGCACTCGTACCAATTTTCTAGGCCTTGCTCAACATATATATTAAAAAGCAAAGGAGACAAGCACATCCCTGCTTTGTCGTTCTGTTCCCTATTTTGACTCTAGTCTGATCGCATATACAGGGTGATGGGAAAATAGATGCGGAGCCGCTGGAAGGAGATAGTACAAGGCAATCTGAGTCGATTTTACTATACTACTGTCCGAAAATTCGCCGATTTCGAATTATACTAGTTTTTAAGATTTCATAAAATTAACGTCCTTGATACGTTAACCAAGTCATAAAACTTGAAAATTGGGTGTTTCATTTGATTTTTTTGGTTTTACAACAAAAATACTCTAAAATACGAAAATTGATAATCAAATGTACATTATTCACGTTATCTCATGCAGTAAGCTTCAAAATAGTTCGATTTTTGTTGAAAAAATCTTCGTTCATCTCAAAAGCTTCAGCTTACTAGAAAAAGTCGCATACAAATTTTTTGTACAAAATCATTAGAAATCATCTACGTTTCATTACCTTTCAAATGAGGTATAAAAATCACGAATCGATTAAGAATTGGCAAAAATATGACTATTACAAGAGGAGGAAGGACACTTACAAAATCATACCTGAATACAGGATAATTTGTTTGAAACCACGTTTTTTTATTTTTATAATACATTTTCAATATGGCGCCCTCTATTTCTAATGCACACACGTGCTCTTCTTATAACACCTGATGTTACTACCGCCGAATTCCTAAGAGAGGCTTGAATTTCTTGAGCTGCATGTATTATCCAGTTTCTGAGGTCTTCTATTGTGGGTACAGGATTTTGATCAGAGTATACTAAAGCTTTCATGCGACCCCACACAAAAAAGTCCATAGGTGTGAGATCGGGACTGCGTGCTGGCCATGGGATTGATCCGTCTCTACCGATCCATCGATTCGGAAACTGCTCATTTAACCAATTTCTAACACTTAAGTCTGAAATGTGCTGGGCACCCGTCATGCTGAAAAATCATTCTGTGTCGTGTGTGTACACGTCTTCAAGTAATTCAAATAGAACATTTCTTACGAAATTTTCGTAGGCTTCTCCATTTAAGTTGTCGGGTAGGATATATGGTCCTACCAAACAGTTATTTATAATGCCCATCCAGACATTCAGACAAAATCGCCTATGAGATCCTTTTGGTCTATTCATATGAGGATTTCCCACTGCACGTTCACGCCAATAGTGAGCGTTATGGTAGTTTGTTATGCCGTCTTTATCAAATTTGGATTCGTCGGTCTATAGAATTTTTCTTAAATAATTGCTATCTTCATCATCAGCGTTTAAAATAAGACGACAAAATTGCATGCGCCTCATGGGATCTCCTTCCTCTATGACGTGCACAGGTGTGTAGTGGTAAGGGTGGAATATACTTTCATGCAAAACATACAACACTTGCCATTGGGATAATCCAAGCCGTCGAGCCACAGCGCGAGTAGAGAGAGTAAGGGTCTCTTTGGAAAATACTTAACATTTCATCTTCTTCTTCTTCCACATCATGTCGAGGTCTATCTGCATCACCTGGAAAAAAATGAAAAAACAATTAAAAACAGTTTTTTGGAGGAACTAGTTACCTAATAAACATATCGGTAAGACTATGAGCTAGAGTTGGCAAAATATTATTTAGAAAAAACTATACACAACGTGTGGATGTTTCCATCTTCAGAGCCGTGTGGATGCTCGTGTTAAAATTAATTGAATAAACTCTTAATTAAGAAGTTCAATTAACTGTATCAAAACGACTATGTTACAGTATCATCAGTTCAGCCCACAGATCTCCAAGGCTCTACATAGGCCTTACGGAATGACTGATTATGATAAGTTAATAATTATCAATGATGCAAACTTACCTTGAGATATCTTACGACGGTACCGCGCTCTCGAACCCGACGGAACGTTTGCCTAAATACGCGGGCGTCAGGTAGGCGACGATTACGAAACATTTCCCCATACTCACGACGAGCTTTACCTCCTTTGTTCATCGATAGGTAGATCAACGAACAATCAAGTCACACAGCAGCCAAGTCGTAAGGAATCACAGAAAACAGGGTACAGTTTAGGTCGTCACGAAAAGAATCACACACGGAAGTCCAACAAGAGCCAAGCCGTTAGAAATATCAAAACAGCGAGCAAACAAACATATCCGAACGCAACAAATCGCAAGAGCAGATTGAATTGTGGGAGGGAGGGGGGTGACTGGTCTTACTTATCACACTATTCCGGTGGCAAAGTCCGATGTTCGCGACTCTACCTGCTTCTTTCACTCTTACCTTTGTCATTTCTAAACCGGTTTGCAACTTTGATACCTCATTTGAAAGGTAATGAAACGTAGATATTTTAAAATTGTTTCGCACGAAAAATTTGTAGGTGATTGTTTCTAGTAAATTGAGTTTTTGAGATGAACGATGATTTTTTTTAACAAATATTGAACTATTTTGAAGCTTACTGCATGAGGTAACGTCAGAAACGTACATTTGAGTATCAATTTTCGTATTTTAGAACATTTTTATTGTAAAACCAAAAAAAAAAAACACCCAATTTTCAAGTTTTATCACTTGGTTAACGTATAAAGGACGTTAGTTTTATGAAATCTTAAAAATTAGTATAATTCTAAAACGGCTAATTTTCGGACAGTAGTTCCTATAGTAAAATCGACTCAGATTGGCTTGTACTATCTCCCCCCACCGGCTCCGCATCTATTTTCCCGTCATCCTGTATCGATTTCTTCAACTATGTTAATCCACCTTTCGTCAACATTGCTCTCCACATTGCTGTCCACAGCTTTTTCATCAGAAGACTTGAGTTCTAGGCTGATGAGCCTTTCCCGATACGATGTTTTTTATTAACGGGATATGGAATCGAGCGTGTAAACTTTATCTTGATTGTCATTTACCCCTTTTTTGTCCCAGCTATGCTTGATAGCGAGGAACACTAATAAAGAAATACATTTGAGGATAATCATTTTCAGGCACGCTAAGTATCGGAAACCAATTATATCACCGATGACACAAGAGAAGGGTCCGCCTGACAATAGTATAGCTTGAATTATACCAAGAAATAGGAATCCATATAGTCCAGGTATCATAGAAATGAACAGTGTAACTGGAAGCGAGCTGATCCAGTACTTGCGACGGTTCTACTGTTCCTAAAATCTTCATTTAGCGTAACCTTTTTTAAAATATCCTTGATCCCTGGTAAAGTAGGTTTTCTGGGGTCCGCCTATAGGCAACCAGTGCCCTCCTACTTTTGACGTTGATTGACAGTCAACTTACTGTCCTGTTGAAGCTTTGGCTAAGGTGTGCGGCATGGGTATCATGTAGAAAACCTATAAGATGTCATCTTGCAAAGTAGGTAGTTTTTAGGGCGCAAACAGTCATTCCACGTTTGCTCACTAGGATCACTCAACTAGCTACACGCATTATTGGTTGCATATGTTTTGTGAGGCCAAATAATGGTCCTGGACTGTAGTTTTTATCTCTGAGAAGAAAGTTAGTTTAATAGCAGGATCGCATCTGAATGATTATGTGTATTGGTCTGGATGTGTATAAAATCAGTTACATTTGCTGTCTGAGAAAATCATTACTGAATATGCTGCCAATGAAGTATATCTATTGGCTGTACCCGACGGGTTATTTTTATGTTGTGCTTTCTGAAGAGAGGTTATGTTCAAAGTTATAAATTACGAAAAACTGAGGAGAATTACGGGAAATCATCACCGCGCCCGCGTTGTGTGTAGTTACTGTTAGCATGGATATGGCTTACAATTCGACAATGTACAGTGAATATAATTATTTCTTATCTCTCTCATTTTTGAAATTCAGCGTGCAACTAATTTCTAGCTTTGAATCTCAATTAAGTGTATTTGAGACAAGAACCCAATGTAATTATCATCAAAACATAGAACTTACAGCTTAGACCTCCAGTAATGCCATCTCAGAAGCAGATTTTACATCACATCAGAGCCAAAGATTGATAACAAGCCTCATGACGTTTAGGCAACACGTACAACTAAGTGCTAAGTTAACACTTTGTAAAAAGCCTACATAATGTCAAAAAAAACAGCATAATCTCAAAAGAATCGGCATAATGTCACTTTTCAAGATACGTGATACCCGTTCAGGTCCTTATTTGGTTCCCAAATTTTATGAGATTGAGCCCCAATCACCAGCTTGTGGAGTAGCACTCTTTTTTGTACCTACGTTACGTTAAGTTGTTTGTTTTGGTAGTTGTTTGGGTGCTACTCTCTCCATTTTTATGGGATTTTAACCTCTTCAGCGGTAAGTTCTTTGTTTTACACCATTTGACCACGTGCATTAATGCATGTTCAGGAGAAGTTTACTCAATATCTGCTTTCTTTTTGTGGAAGGCATTGAGCAAAACCACCATCTGCACTTCTTCAGCTTTGTAGCTGTCTTGTAGCCGATTTCAATGAGAAACCGCCTCTTTCTGTTAAGAAAAAAACCCTGATGTAAACAGGTAAAATATCATTTCTTTAACTATTTTATAGATATTTATATATTGTTGACTGTTGACTAAAATTCTTAGAGTGTACTTGATTTGGTTTGGCATTTTTCCTATTCAAATATGGGGCAGTGCTTACATGGGCAACTTCTATTGAGCTTACTACGTTATATTGATCATGAATTGGATTTTTGAGCTGCCATGACTTTTTTGTAACAAAGGATAACTTTCTGAAAGTAGATTACTTTAATACGTTTTTTTTTGCCTCTGCTTCACTTTCAATGTAAAAATGTACAGGGTTTTTCAAGCTCGAGTATTTAAATGGGTGTCATAAAGAGAAGAGAGAGTAGATTTGTAAGCAGTATTTCTCGCGCTAGGGTTTTTTTCTTGGACCTTTAATTTTGAGTACGAGGTGAGTGGCCCATACTTTGTGAGTTCCCAATGTCGATGTCCACTACTGCCTACTGGTTTTGGCCAAAAATCCTGAGCTGTTGAGAACTGAGATCATCTCAGTTGCATCTGTTTAGGTTAAGGTTTAGGCGCTATATCTGTAAAACGTTCGTGCGTATACCATGGTAAAATTTCAGCGGGGTTACATGTTAAACATTTTATTGTGCAGACATTTTAGATGACACTTTTATTTATTTACACTACCCGCTACAACATCTGTTTGTAGAATGATTCCTTGTTTTCCTTCCCACTACCCTTTTAGTCAATTTATATTCAACACTTGCAAATTTTCTTATGCTGACGACGTGAACCAAAAGCACCTTGTGCTAAATTTAATTATGTGTTTGCGTAATTTGGCAAAATCACTAGGAACCTGCTTAAAAGCTTGCCCGAAGCTGCATCTAGCCCTGAGCTAACCTATAACCTATAGCGCACACTAATTTTGACATAGCATTGTTGGGACCTATTAGCCCTTACTACTCATAGATCCACATCTCTAGATCTTCAGCGCGATACCTAGAATTGGCGGTATAGAAATCATGGAGAAACTTACTCGCGCCTTGTGTAACAACAAGAACACGAAACTGTCCTCTCCCAGCCTTAGCTTATAAAGATAAGTCCATACTCCTTCATTTATTTAACACAAATTGCTTTTCTTTTAATGTAACTACATGTTCGATTTTTTCTCCTCTGACAATGCCGCAATCAGCTCTTGCCACAATCTTGTCGACAGATAGCAGACGATGTCTGTTGACGAGAAACTATGAATGGCAGAAGCATATAATATGTCAAGTAAAGTATTCAGTTTCAGACCAATTATCAACCTTGAGAGATTTTTATGAGAGTTGCCGTGGTGCCGTGTTAAGCACAGAGTATGTACCCGCAGTAAACATGAATCCAAAAACAGGGCGACCGAAGCTTGAACCTTTGATTGATGCCTACAGATACGTTAAACAAAAATGTAGGAATATGATAAAGTATTGTATAACACAGCCAAAAAAACCTTACCGATTAGTAGAGAAAATGACATTGATTTACTTGGCATCAATCAATTCAAACAGATCAAAAGGAGTCAAGCCTATATGTTTTCATTGCATTGTTTGGCGTCAAAATCGCGTGTTTTAGAGCGTATTTTTGACTGGTTTGTTCACCAAAGTGTCAACGTAGTACTGGTGGAAACAACCTTCATTGCGCTTGTGTCGCTCGTTGAAAATTTTGTAAGAAGTAGCATGCCTTGTAATCGACAAACACCATAAATATCCGCAAATACTCCCACAAAGAGTAACACTAAGGGCCGATTTCACCAACACTAATATTATGGACCAATGGGAAAATACAATTTGACAGAAGCTGTCAAAGGTCTCAGAATATCAGCGATTTCTATTAGAATATTGATTAAAGTCGTAAAAATTCGACTGTATTATAAACAAGACCACTTCTTGAATCCAATATGATGCTTTTGTACAGAGAAAACAGGTCAACTTTCATGTATTTTGATTTGTGCTATAAATTTACATTTAAAAATCAGTTATCCCCAAAAGCCAATGGGAATGCGGCAAATAATAGGTCGATTTTCTAGCTGTTAAATTTGGCAGCAGATTTCGACGTTTGTTAATGTATGGCACTCTCGAATTTACCAACTTCAATATACTGAAAGTTATCATTACATACCTGTTGAATAGTGTGGATTTGTCTGTATTTTGCAAGAAAATAGAATATAAAACACATTCCATCCAATTCCTCATCTTCCTTTACATCATAATAGTAATCATTTATTAATTTACGGGTTAATGAATTTCTTCAAAGCAATAAAAACATTGTCCTCTCCATCCTAAAATGCAGACAATATGTGTAAGACGTATCAATCCCTACATCTCCGTGATGCATAATGCAATTACTATGGACATAGACAAAAAATTATGAAAAATGTCTCACAAATAATGTCTTTTAAGTCCAAAAATCATAAAAACTATTAATGTTTATTGTTTGAATGCCTTTTTCACTAGAGGGGTTATCTATCTGTCACTCGCAAGGTTGCCAGGTCTAACGACGATCACGTCCCGTGATGAAGGGTGCGACATGAATCTTTTACATTTGCTGGTTTTGAATTTAAAGTAGGAATACATACATAGTACTTATGATAGTTGGAGATAGACTGATAACAGTTCTTGAAGAATATTTGAAAAATGTGAACACCGTCATGGTCTGTCGTCAAATTGCAAATGAAATATCTGAAAATTCTTACATACAGTGGACCTTCGTCATAGTTTACCATCCTGATTATGATCATTTTTTGTATCATCAAATTGATGAACAAATATAAGAAAGCTCTTAAATACCTACATACAGAGGATTTTTCATGTAAATTTACTATGTATCATGATTATAAGCATCTTTGGTGGATTGTTCGATCCGGAATGGGAAAGATCTCCTATTTATGAAAATATTTTTGGTATCATCTAACCGTTGCAATCAGTGCGCAAAAACTGTGACATATGATTTATAGCATAACCCGCTGCCCTATCAATACAAATTTAACATACAGGTCGCCTAGCCGTGGGGATGCAGTGGTCGGGATGAATACCACGGCAGCAACTGATGATTTGGGCATGTCTGGTAACAACGTATGAAGTGAAACTCGCTAACTTCTTGTCTTACTGTCAAGATGTATAACCGGAGGTACCGACGGGGCTATTTTGCGGCGTCATTTGCATTTCCAAGTGTTGTGCAACGATTCTGGAAAAAATTCCATGAATACTCGTATAAACCATAGTAGAGTATATTTCAACAGTTAGCGGAGCTTACTCCATATTAATCCACGATCTGGCAACCATGTCGCACCCTCACAAAATGACCGCTGACAACCACACAAGTCACCGTGTTGTCATTGAATAGGATGGAATTAAACCTTCTTCAGAGTGTATGTTTTGTGACTGGTACCAAGGGTTGAAAGATCCCACACATGTGTCACTCGATGAGTCTTGAAATGCAATAATCAGCTGTATTCAAATAATGTCAAATACGAATATAACCTAGAATGTGTACTCGTGAAAAAAGAAAAATAAGGCAAATTTGTAGTTTTTTTGCAGGTTTTAGGTTTGCTTTATGGCATATATTTGGGAATTTCTTAATCGCTGTGAATATAGTGTGGATGTTTGATCAGTTCCTGAACAACGAAAAATATTCAACTTTATGGATGTATGGATATCAAAAAACCTGAATGGTTTTGTGGGAATATCAATCTAAGGTGCCATAATGGTTCTGATGAACGGCAAGTAAATGAATGAATGTTTGGAAACGAACAATATCTTTTGGTAGAGCCTGTCATCAAGTAGGTGCTTGATGGCTATCTGCAAGAGGTTTATAGTAAAAAACACCCAGTATCGCATATCAATTGAAGAAAATAATATAAACATTAATAAAATATCAACAATAGTAATTAAAACATGAATTTTATTCAAAAATCCAACATTTCTTTAAATTTTGACTGAATTATATATAATTTCTTAATATTCAATAATCTGGTGATGTTTCAAAGACAAGCTGTCATCTCATACTTTGACAGTATTTTTTTTTTCAACATTTCATAGCTATTGGTTGCTAAAATTTGTTGATTGGAACTTGAAGCTCATTCGTTGTATTTGACGGTCTGTTACCCTATAGGTGGAGAATAACGGACTGTTGTTGGTGATAGTGGCCCTTAGAATACGCATTCGATGACTGAACTGTCAAAAAATTGACTTATATCAAGAGCACTTTGATCGTTACTACCGACTGTGAAAATAATTATGAGAAAAGCAAATCCGTGACTGTCTCCTTCTACCTAGTCTGCACGGCAGAAATATCTTATTAAAGCATTAGGCTACATCTATTTTGCAAAGTTGGGAAGTTTGGTAATGGAAATTGTATAGCTCTTAATGTCACTGACGTTTGTCCATGACATCAGCGTCAGTCTGAGGGTAATTTCGGAACAAAGTGAAACGATTCTTTCCCTGCGTTTCACCATCAAGTAAGAGCATATTCAAAAAAAGCTAAATACTAACTCGGTACAGCATTATTTAAAATATATATTTTACATATTTTATGACTGCTAAATTAGGAGCAGCTTTTATTAGAAGCTTGCGTTTCGGGATATTTCGACCCAGGAATATTACAGTTTTTTCTAGTGCCCTGCACAAAGGACTACAATCCTCTTTAGCAAAGCATTCCTATATTACTATAGTCACAATGGTGTGGAAACAATAGAAAACAAGCTTTTGTGGTTGTACCCAGGCTGTTCGGTAGAATCGATTCCTATTAATTAAGGGTGAAAATCCAGACCGTTAAATCAACATGTGTGATTTATACTTTGCTGCCTAAATAAAAAAAGGGAAATTGATTACCAGCCCTTTTCGACGCCGTTGATCCCCCACCAGCTTTTGTCTGCGTACTTATTTAATTAGGTCGCGATTAATTGGTTGCCTGATTTATGTTGATTGGGTTGTCGCTCTTTGTTGGATTATCCTACGAGCCGGGGAAATGAGGATTGCTAAGGAATGCTTTCAATTTACCAGACACTGTAGAAAAGTATTATCGCACAACTTTGTATCCAATCAAAGCACATCTATTGTTGCGGTACTTTGTGTACAGGCATACTGAGTGCCATTCCGATACCTGAGGTTGATTAGGAGGTCAATTATAGAAAACACGGGCATAGAATAAAACAGAGATATTATGGCTTTTAGATGGTATATGACACTTACATCATCAAAAATCATGTCACTCATTTCGGTCGGTGTTTCTGCTTGTGATCATTTTCAGAGAAAAATATGTAGGAGCTGCAAATTGCTCGTTGGCGATTGTAGGGGGTATGGGAGGTTGTAAATGTTCAATTTTTGCTAACAACTAAATACGTTTGATTATTAATGATACTGGCAATGCAGCAATCTATTGTATATAAATAAGGTAGGATGCCTACATCGAGAAACTACTTATAAAGTGTTAAATGACATAGAAAATGCAACACCGACTAGGAGTGCTGTAATTTTGAGCATACTTTTACAAGTCGGTCGTATCGGCTAGCTCTGGATATACCAAGTTCGACACGGTTAAGATGGGAGGCCAAAGGCAGGCGGGTTTGTCTGGCAGGCACATCCCGCGCGGCATCATGGAAGGGAGCTCTGAGGAGCAAATCCCGTTAGTGTGGCGGTAGAAGGGAGCTAGATTGCCAACGGGCCCGCTCAAGCGAAAGGATTTCGAGACTGTCCGCTAGAGAAGAGTAGTCGATCAGTCGGACAGCCCTCCTCTGGACAGCATCGAGCATAAATAATGTAGTCCTGGCGGCAGGTCCCCAAACATGTGAGCAATACTCGAGGCTAGGCATTATCTGGGCCTTGTATAGATTGAGAAAGTCATCCAGAGAAAAGTACATTTTAGCCCTAAACAAATAGCCTAGATTTTCTCCAGCAGCTGCCGCTATTGATGAGATGTGTACCTCGGTGATCTGAACTCCGACCGAACTGAACGGCTCTTTGGCATAACTCGCCCGTCAATCGAAATGGTTTAAGTACAAGATTGTTGAGTCCCCAAGCAGTGATAACCTCCAGGTCTCTCGTCAGTGAATTTCTGCATGTAGAGTGCTGTCATCGGCAAGGTTGTGGATTGGGTTGATCGTACAGGAAAGGAGGTCATTGATATATAGGAGGAACTATTTCGGAGCCAAGACCGACCCCTGGGGCACACCCGCGTATACGTTGTGGGATGAAGAGGAGAACCCATCAATTGCGACAAATATCTTGCGGCCAGAGAGAACGTCAGCCACCTTAAGACTGGATGAGTTTACTCCACAACTGCGTGACGTAAGCTAGCCTGTGGATCGTTGGTACCGGAAACCATACTGCTTGTCGCTAATCAAGCCGTGACGTTCGAGGTAGTCCAGAAGCTCCTCATTTATGCACCTCTGCATCATCTTACTTATAACAGAAATCAGAACAATAGGCCTGTGGTTGTCAGGGTCGGTTCTAGTTCTTTTTTTTGGGATGGGCTAGACAAGAGCAAATTTATGGGCCACCCAGTATAAAAATATTCCTAAATCGTACCAGTGCGAAATAGGAATACATGTAGAGGTACGTTTTAGGCATATGACCAGATTTAATATTTTAAGCCTATTTGAAAACCTAACCTATCATAACATAATTTATAAGAATTTCTTCCTCAATGATGCTACTTTTTAGAGGTATAACTATTATAACACTTACCCAAGTCTTGGATAAAATATTCCCTTACAAATAAAGCCACAGTATTACAGTAATTTGTTAAAATTGACCGTCTAAGCAAACTTGCACCGTGCATATCACGAGAATACAACATGGCCGATACGTGAGTTCTCGATTGCCACCAACAGCAGCGCTGCTAGACATAATAGCCGCGAAATTTGAATGACGTACGATTTAGGAGCAGGTACGATTTAAGCATAGTTACCCTACTTTATTTCATCCACCGCTGGATTGTTGGAATTTTCCCTATAGCATTTCAAATTCTCTTTTCTATAGACACATAGCTAATCCAACAGCTACAGCATACGTAAGCTCACATGAGCCTGTTGAACGGTTTCCCTTTGTTTCACGCGTGACTGGTCTCACTGATCGGGTATCCTTTATTAGCCTCTGATTAAATTGAAATATTTGGAGTTGGCGTTGCGATAAATTTGATTCGATTCGTTCTTTCGGCAGCTTCGAAGCCTTCTTATCGCCTGTCGACCTTTCCCCGATCCGGGAATCACTTGTGAAATCGTCCGATACAGCCCGCGTACGTCTTCTTTGCTTTCTCGCAAAAACTCAGCAGTTTATAGCTAGAGAAATTCTGAATTTGTTTTTCTACAACCATCCATGTTTATCTGCAGTCCAGCGCACAAGTCATCGTTTTCGAACGAACAATCGCAAATGACATCTGTTTCGCTCTAGAGCGATGAAGTAGATAAGACACTTCCTACACGTCGATGAAACGTTATGATAGTCATTATTTAAATGAGTGATAGAGAGGGTTAAAACAAGCAAAAAGTTTCATATAACATGGGGGTCAAAACGGAATTTTTTTAGAGAAAAGCGACTTTAAAGTAAAATAAAATCTGAAAACGCCGCAATGCCAGACGCAAATTATGACGGAACGCAGTGTAAATAAAGATGGAGTTTGTTATTTTTGGTTCTCAGGTATTATTTCATTATTTGATAATGTACTCGTAAAATGCAAACAATTAAAAAAAACGGACTTACCACTAACTGTCTCAGCGCTTCACATAGTGTGTGAAAGTTTATTGAACGTATAAATAAAAACAAATTATAAATAGGGAACACAATTTTGATACATATATTGTCTTCTTTTTAAAACCCACACTGCACATTTTTTGTATTTAAAGGTGTTCAAACTGTCGTCCTCCACTTTCCACACAAGCTTCATTACGACGAACCCAGTGTCTTCTTACTCTAGGTCCTCGAAGTTGTCCATTTATTATTTTAGCCGCTTTAGAATTTTTTTCGCGAAGTTGTGCTTCAGTTGTTATTGGACCAGCCCCATAAACCATCCCTTTAAGCATTTAGACAAAAATCTATTGACTTTTGGACCATGGGTCATATGAACTTTTTGACTTGCTTTCACCCCCCTATTACCAATTTCAATAATGACTACCATAACGTTTACACCCTGTATTTTCGGTATTCCTCGGAATTAACCAAACCACCAGCAATGATCCTAACTCTTGTAATGTGGTACAGCATCTATAACCATATCCACCAATCAACAAATGATTGCCTGGTCAGGTAGGCAACACTCAAGTCTATACATAATGATGAAGGGGTAAATAAAGTGGTTAGAGGATGACCACATATTACTAAGTAGTTTATTTTCAACCTGACGTGCATTGGTGGTTTATGACTCGCGATTGGTCTCTCTAGTTGTCGAGCAGTTGATTGTCTCAAATTTTTGTAACCTCCCGATAAGATATTCCGGTGTTCTGTTAAACAGAATTCTACTAACCAAAGACAAAAGGCTATACTGCCGTACTTAGGTGAAAGGCAGTAAAGTGTAAAAATCGAAGTCTGAGAAAGGTTAGTTCAAAATTCTGAATTCTTTAGAACTAAATAAATAATATTATGATGACAGAACAGAAATGATTGGATATTGCAAAGTTTAGAAAGACTTTATACAGAGTCATTTAGATGTGATTTCGAATCATAGTTGTTGTCGAGGCCTAAAATAAATAACATTCCGTCTTCGTAAGTCAAAAAGCAGTGAGATGTGATTTACTGCTTTGATACTCTGAGAAAACAAATTAACTGCCTCTTTTGTTGATTTCATAATCTATAGGGGAAAGTTACCGAAATCGTACCGTTGTCTAAAGCGATATTTCAAATAAGGCGGTAAAATGTAGTATAACGATTAGCCGTAGATGTCGTGCCCATCAAATGTCAGTTCAGGGGTAGAGTTGTTTTCGATGGATTGTGTTTTGCTTAGTCCCAAAATTAAGTGAAAATTTTACGGGCATTTTGATGTTAATTTTGTTGAGATTACGTAAGGCTGTAGCTTGTCGGTAAGTACTATTTATACAAAATATTTTCTCTGGTTCTATAGCTTAGGAAGATCTCTTTCATTTACAAATTTTAAATTTTAAATTAGGTGTGGAAAGTAAGGTTAGAATCTCGTTAATTATCTTTCTTGAAAGTTGCCCAAATCGTACCACGTTGGGTTTCCCAAATCGTACCGGTACGATTTGGGGATTCCATGTCGTTTTAATGACTAACGTTTAAATCCACCTACCTATTTGTTTGTTTTACACAAAAAAAAATGGTATGTATTGTTTTTATACACGCAGGAGAAAAAATTATCAAGCCTATTGATAGAGATATCCTTAATGTTGCCATAATTTTCGTGTTCTAAGTTGTTTCAATATCTAACGTTTGAATATAGGTACCTATATTTTTTGACTAACAAAAAAAAATCTGTTATGAGTTTTTTTATGTACACAGAGAAAAAGGAATACCCATTTTTCTAGAAAAAAAATCTGTTGTAGAATTTTTATAATTTAATGGCAGCCTGTCCAAATCTACCCAATCCTTTTAATAATAAGAAGAAAATTGCTGGTAAGAAATGGTATTATAATTTTATGTCCAGGCACCCCCGGCGCGCTCTAAAGAATTCAATAAGACCAATGTGCATGAATTTTTCGATGTGTTGGAAAAGATTGTTGACGAAAATGGAAAAAACGCTTTTCACATTTACAACGTCGACAAATCAGGTTTTTCGACGGTACAAAAAAATCACCAAAAGTTTTGGCTCTTAAAGGAAAACATCAAGTTGGCTTTATTGCCAGTGGAGAACGAAGTATTAATTCAACGTTGGTATGTTGTTGCAATGCCGCAGGCACCTATGTTCCTCCCATGTTCATATTCAAAAGACAACGTATGCACGCTGCACTCAAAAATGGAGCCTTTCCTGGTAGTGTTGTGCAGTCCAGCGAAAGCGGTTACGTTAACTCAGAATTATTTGTTGAATGATTGCAACATTTCATTAAATTTGTGAAACCAATGAAAAATGCATAATTTTGCTCGATGGACACACTAATACTCATTCTAAAAACTTAGAGACCGTAATATTAGCTAGAGAAAATGGCATAATATTACTGCAACATCCGGGGCATATGACCCATAGGTTGCAGCCTCTAGATATTGGAGTTTTTAAGTCCGTGGAGTTAAGCTACATGCAGGTCATGGCAAACTGGCTTCGAACAAATGTTTGTCAAAAAAGTAACACAGTTTGAAGTAGCTGCTTTGTTAACAGAAGCTTACACAAACTCTGCAACAACAAATAATGCCGTAAATGGATTTAGAGCTTCGCGGGTGTGGCCTGTAAACCGAAATATTTTTTCTGACACAAATTTTGTGGCAAGTGAAAACCGACTGATCCTAGACACTGTTGAGCCCAAGAAGGAAGACAATCCTAGCAAACAGATGTGGCAAATGAAAATCAAGCCAATCTTGTCCAGAAAGATCCGATCCCATCAACAAGAAGAAAAGATGAGCCCACATAAAGATAGTAAGACTGTTTTAATTGAAAAAATAAGTCCACTACCAAAACCAAGAATTGTCAAAAAATTGGGTGAAAGGGCCAAAAGAGCTGCACCAAAAGTGGCAATACTGACAGAAAGCCCTTATAAAAATGATCTCGAGTAAAAATATGCTTTAAAGGCACAAAAAGATGAAGTGGAGGCTGCCAAAAAACATATTTTTCAAACCGAAAAGTCAAAACAAAATACTAAAAAAATTAAACCTTCTAATAAAGAAGATAAAATTATAATCGATACTAATTCAGATGATGGTTTTGCGCAATATGCCAAGAGTCTGTAGTTGAGGATATGATAAAGTGAAACAAATGTGAAACATGGGCACATGAAATGTGTTCTGACTTATCATGACTTAAGGGCGACTACATGTGCGACTTCTGTCTTTAAACTTATTTTTATAATTTAAAATGTTCCTTTTATCTAAATTACTTAATAAAACTACTGATTTTGTATATACAGGGTGTCCGCAAAGTTGGGGTTTTCCTTTTCAGAAACAACTACACTTGAAATAACAAAGGTAGTGTGTAGTGAAACGAGGGCGACCAAGTAAAAAAAAAAAATAAAGGAAAAAGTACTCACTCTCCAGTTGACGAGAAGGGCTAAGTACGTCTCTGCCCGAAATCATACCGCTCCAACAGAAAATGAAATCAGCTGACGCGCTACCGAGCAGACGCAGAAACCACACTGATTGTCTTGCACTTAATGGCACATCTTCTAACAAGGAAGGCAAAATGTTGCGTGAAAAGTCTAGGTATTGCATCCCGTCCAATCGATTTGGGAGAATAAATGGTCCAATGAGCATACCGTTCACCATGCCAGCCCAAACATTCACCGAAAATGTTTGTTGAAAATGACCAAACATGAGTGTTGCGAAAGTTATTCACCCCATTACGCGTGAACGTAGATTCGTCTGTCACCAATATGCACTTCAAAAAGTCCGGATTATTGTCATGTTGATGCAACAACCACTCACAAAACCGCACTCTTGCTGGAGAATCGTCTGGTTGAAGGGCTTGTACACGTTGGACGTGAAACGGATACAGCCCTTCTTCACGCAGCGTTTGCCACACTTTAGTTTTTGATACTTGCACTTCTCTAGCCACGTCTCTAGTGCTTGTTGTTTTTTGAAACGCAATCGATTATACGAGTTCGTTTACCTCTACACGTGTGACTGTAACCGTCGGTTGAAGGTTGCATACTAACCTGACACACTGACCCCGACCCAGTTCTGCCGTCGGGTTGAGACCTTGTACCAGTCGGGGATATCGCGGCGGGTCGCGGCTACAGGACGGTATTCAGATATTTTTGATGTTGCAGAGCCCTTTATCTTGGTTCCTTTAAGACATTGGTGTATATGGAACTAAGAAAAATTGCTTGTTTTCAAGATCTACACGTCGTGTAAAGGAAAACCCCAACTTTGCGGACACCCTATATATATATACTTAGTTTGTTTTTGTTTATGTGACAACAAATGCCTGTACTACTTACCTAATAAATATTAAAACCTAAGAGCTTGATGGTACGATTTAGGAAACGGTAGTACGATTTAAGCAACTCGTTACCTAAATCGTACCTCTTGTGGCCTCTTACAAAAACTCTTGTTTATTAAGAGTTGAATAAAATAATAAACTCTAAAAATTGCTTTCATGTGTCCAAAAGTCCAATCTATCGTTCTGAATAAAAAAAATCAACTAGGACTAACACTTCCTAAAAAAAAAATAAATACTAAAAAGTGGTACGATATAGGCAACCTTACCTAACACACTATTTGTTATGCACAACGGTATTTATTAAAATTTATTCATATTGAAATTCGCATAAATAGCACAAAAGTGCCTCAACCTCTAATAATTCAATTCAATAATTATATAATTGCATTTAACAATCACATTCATCAAAAATAATTATATGAATAACCTCTTATATATGTTAAGTTAAACAAAAAATATTTTTGAAAATTATTCTTTTGGACCATAATGTAATTATTTAATTACGATAAATACGACTTAGTCACAAATAAAATAATTATTACATGAAAAAATAAAAGACTGACTCTATACTTTATACGCCTTCGTTGGAGGTTTCAAAGGAAATTGATATTTCAAACCGTTTCAAAAGCCGAAATCGAATCGTGATTAGGTAGGTTCACTTAGGCCCGTATCGTCAGTCGTCCCCTTGATTGTCGTACTGCTTTCTCTCCTTCAAAAATTTCTAGATTACACTTGTCCCGTGTCAGCGTCAGCGCTCTCCTATTGTGAAGATTTGTTTTCCTTTTAAATTGTAGGAAGTTTCAGGCTGATAAAACATGATATGACTCAAAACCAAGCACAATTTGATGCAAATTGATGTTTGTGACATAACCTCAAAATAGAGCGCTGACACGGATAAGTAGAAAACTATGACAATCAAGGAGGCCATATAGGCGCCCTACAATTGTAGGGATGACTGACGATACGGGCCTTAGGCCGTAGGGGGCGTTTATGGCCTCCTTGATTATCATACTCTTTTCTCTCCTTCAAAAATTTCTAGATTACACTCGTCGCGTGTCAGCGTCAGCGCTCTCCTATTGTTAAGATATGTTTTCCTTTTAAATTGTAGGAAATTTCAGGCTGATAAAACATGATAAAACTCAAAAGCAAGCACAATTTGATGCAAATAGATGTTTGTGACATAACCTCAAAATAGAGCGCTGATACGGAGAAGTAGAAAACTATCACAATCAAGGAGGCCATAAACGCGCCCTACAATTGTAGGGACGACTGACGATACGGGCCTTAGGTACGATGAATCTTTTACCTCTGCATATCAAACTATGTAAAGCAAATCTATTATATTTCTTTTTCCATGGCAGATGTAGGGAAAATATGTTTAAGTTATTATGTTTAGCAGGTGCATAGAATCTCTGAAATCAGCGGATTTTTGATAACAGAACTGTACTTATATCATGCAGCGAATAAAGGCAGCATAGTTCGAGTCTACTGCTTTTTTACTCTGATAAAATGATTTACTGTGTTTATACTTAGGAAATGTAATTAATATGAAATATTTGATAACGTGAAGAAATAACTATTTATGCTAAATAACGTGACCAGTTATAGATTTTGTAATTGTAATCATAATAGAAATGTATACGCGTAAAAATTTTAAAAAGACAGTAAATGAATTTTACTGCCATTTACGCCAGTATAAGCTTTAATTTTTTGTTTCCCTTATAACCTCAATGCTAACTTAGGTTGATTACATACAGTTTTTAGATGAGGATTAGCTCCCAAACCTCAAAACTGAACGACTTCTTCAACAGGTCGAAGGTTATTCCAATCGAAGCGATGCGAAGCTCCCCCAACAAATAAAACGTTCTTGAGAGTGTCTCCGTTAAAAGCTTTCGCAACTTCTGGAGAGTTTAATTATTAACGGCCCACCTGTGCAGCCTCTCTGTCCCTCCTTCTACATTTTTCTCCAACTTTATTAGATTGGGGTGGCCAGGGTGGCTGGTGGCGAACTTTATTAATTAAGACATTTCTATACTCGCCGACTCAACTTTGCAGACTTCAGGCGGAGAAATAATGCATCCAGCCTTTCTGATCTGTCAGTATCGTGCGGCTTCTATCGGAATGAAAAATCTGGTCAAGTCGATTACAGATTACAAAAGAAAAGGGTTGGCTTGCTAGCGTTAACGTCCAAATGGATCTATTGTGACCCCCATATATACTCTAAAGCACTGTGACCAGCCTTGATCGTTTAGTCAGACTCGATAGTCTTGACACGAGGCCTTGCATGTAGCTTTCCGCTGTTGGACCGGTGGTTCCTACTATCTGAAACAGCAGCAGGCCTTCACAGTGACCCACGAGCCTCATATGACGATTTAGTTGTCAGTCCTGTTCCAGCATTCTATGGACTTTTTATTGGTACCGTTTCTTATGAACTGTCCGGTGCGTGTTCTCGTCACGACACAGAAAGGCTCTGGACCTATAAGGAAAATGATCGCACCCTGTCGAGCTAGCTCATCCGCCTTTTCGTTTCCTTTGTACCCTTGCTGTCCTGGTACCCAGAGCAATGTTACCTTGTTTCGGTTTCTCAGCTCTTTGAAAGTGTTCACGCGAATCCATACTAGTTTGGACGATGTTTGCGATTAACTTAATGTCTTTATGGCTGCCTGGCGATCGACTGATTTGAAGCATTAATTCTTATCAGCTCTTTAGCGCAAACTTGTATGCCATGACTTTAGCCTGCAATATTTTTGCAATATTACCTAGACTTATACAGGGTGTTTCACAACTTAACCAACAAATTTTAACCACATATGCACTGTTACAAAAGAAAACGATTCCTCAAAAAAAAATGTAATAAAATTCGTACAGAAATCGAGATAATAAAATAATACAGTTCAACAGTTCACTTACTTATAAAAGCTGTTCAAAATTGTTTCCTTTGACTGCAATGCAGGCTTCGGCGCGTCTAATCCAATTTCGGCTCAATAATTCAAATACGCCTCCTTCCTACTGTGCCTCAAGGCTCAAATTATCGGCAGCCACTGTGATTCGGTCACGCAATTCTTTGGTATTCTGAAGTGGAGTACGGTATCCCTCGTTTCTCAAGTATCCCCATAAAAAGAAGTCCAGAGGATTTAGATCGGGAGACCGTGGAGGCCATGCAATTGGTCCACCCCTTCCGATCCAGCGTATCTGATTCAAACAATCACGAACTGTTAAACGAAAATGCGAAGGTGCCCCATCGTGCAGAAACCACATCCGTGCCCCGACCGCCAATGGCACATCTTCAAGAAGGACCGGCAAATCATTCCAAAAGACCAAACGTATGTATGATGAAGACTGTTTATCCCATTACGAGTAAAAATAGCGTCATCAGTGACCAAAATAAACTGTAAAATGGGCATTTTGAGCATTTTCTTGCAACAGCCACTCACAAAAGTTTACTCTTAGGAGGTATATAGTCTGTAAGTAGCAACGCCTGGACTCCCTGGACGTGATAAGGGTACAGTTGGGCTTCATGTAATATGCACCACGCTGTTGCAAGTGACACTTCTGGGACCTGTTGGGCTAACTGCCTTGTGCTTATTACCGGATTTTGTTCCACAATATCCAAAATTTCGTCTTCGGCATCTAAAACGCATTGTGGGCAAACCCGGCCTTCATCCACTCCATAAACAATTGAACTAAATGTTTCCTGATGTGGTATGTACCTAGCCATTCGGAAATCGGTATGAACACAAACGAGAGGCCGCTCGCGAATTTTGCCCTGCTTCTCCGTACGCTAAAACAGTCCACTAACTCCTCATTTGTGTACACATGTGCCATTTTTATTAATAAATAATAAATAATAATAAAAACATAAACTCACAAAATACTTTCTATTTAACTTCACAAAAATCGACCGTTCTTCATCACCCACGATACAGATTAAACCTCATTTACACGTTCTTATCAGTACGAAAAAAAAAATCCTGGTATTTTGTTTCCATCAGTTGTTTGATACATTACATATGCTACAATAAATTATTAATGCGTGTTCTAATATCACGACGATGAACCCAAAACACAGATATTTATTTTTCAATTTATTATTGAAACTCAGGTTTATAACTTAATTTCTGTAGGACTTTTGCGTTTTTTTTTTTGAAAACAACTTCTTTCGTAACATTGCATATGTGGTTAAAATTTGTCGGATAAGTTGTGAAACACCCTGTAGACATCTCAGTATGAAATTACTGAAGTCGCTCTCGTCGATAATTGGTGGACTTTAGATGCGGTACAGTGTATCCAGCATCATTCCACTGTTGTTTAATAATAATAGAATCGCTTTAGTCAAAATAAAAAATCTCATCAAGTAGGTTGACTGCGAGTACAGTGCACTTTGAGATACTCGTAGCCTCAACTTAGTGGACTTTAGACGCATGCATCCAGCTTTGTACAGGTGCCAGTGTTATACTGACATTAACGGAGTGCTTTCGACGAAATGAAAAATCGAGTCAAGTAGACTGAGTCAGTACTCAGGACATCTTATTGACTACTAGACTAAAATTCATTTCAACTTCAATTTAAGGTAGGAAAATGTAAAGTAGTATCTACTCTAAGGCAGTTTTACGGTCCTGCCTTTCAATACGAATTTTACTCTCGTTGTAGACTATACGAAGTATATCCTAAATACGAAGCAATCTTTCAGGGAGAGATTCTTTGAACTATTCTAAGATATGTCTTTACGCACCTCCTCAATTTGTGCCATACACGGATAATAAATGAATGAAAAAGCTAACATTATTAATTTGGAGTCCAACAGATACCCATATTAGGATAGTACATCTCAAGTAACGAAATGCCAACTTCTGTTAGAAAGTTGCTGGAAGGTTTTTAGGCATCATAACATCGACGTTCAGAAGTAGATGCATAAACTCTGGCCAGGACAAAATCATGGAAACATATTTAAAAATAACATCAAGTAGATTGACTCTATACTGCCCATACCCTCGAGAGGTCTTCTAGTTCAATTGTCCATGTAATGCAATTTAATCTATACACAGTGGCATCAAAAATACGTAGGCTTTGTCAGAACCATTAATACACTATTTGGACTTTTCGTGAAGAAATTTCCTCAGTTATCAGAAATGAGCGTGCCCGTGTATATAGTCGTGCACGCCTATATTTGTCTCTGGTCTTTCACATGCATAAATGTTCATGACTATTATATGCGTAATATTATCGGTATCCGTAGCTTGTTAACAGTGGAACGGCTTTCGAATTTTGCTGATACCAAAGGTGCAATATCTTCATGCCGGTGGTGATCGGTACGTGATTGTCTGCTGAAAATGTTTATTAGAGTTTTAATGTCAAATGTATGGGAAAATAAATGATAGGTATTTTCGGGTTCAAAATTCAGTAGGTACTGTAACGGAACGGTTCTGGAACTGCGCAAGACTGAATGCGTAAAGGGGAAGATCTCGGAAGCGGTAAGGAACAGTCCGTGAACTATCAGAATTTTGCCAAAACCCGAACAGCCTGAATCCAGGACTACGACAACACAGAACAGAAAATTATTTGTCATTTGTCAGTAACCACAACCACACTTCTTTCTTATGAAGTTTTCACAAAAGTTTTGTACGCAGTTTGTTTTGTTTGGTTTAGTATATTTTGTTTGTTAATTTTTACTTAGATTTAGAAATAGGAAGCGAAGGTAATTTGATACACTTTTTCGCTAGTAAAAGAACATTGAGTAAAATGTAGATTTATCTATTTTAGAACTGAATATGAATAATTTCCTACCGGTACCTGATAAATCATCCGAAGACAAGGCCCTAGACTGTTTTTCACGAGAAAGAGGACCCTTAAACTTTTACAGTTATATAAAGTAAACAGGAAAAAGCTTGGCTCATATGAGGTCAAAAATATGAAGAAACTATGGGAAATCATAGCACATGATCTTTCTATTGAATATAAAATAACAGTTCCAGCAAATAAGTGTGAAAATAAATTTAAAGTGTTAGAAAGAAATTACAAAAAGGTTATTGAAAACAATAACAAAACAGGCAGGGGCAGGAAGTTGTTTGAATAGGAGCAAGAAATGGATGAGATCTTTGAGAAAAAGAAGAATATAAATCCAATCATACTGCTATCCAGTTCCTCCACAATAGAAAAGGCACCTAAAATCCAAACAGAAAGCTCTGCACATATCGAATTATCTATTCCAGAAATTATTGATACTAAACCTTCTTGTTCGTACAATACTCTAATCAAAGATAATCCCCTCAGAGAAACAGCAAGTACATCCGGAGAAATGTCCTGTGCTGCCCCTAAGACATCTTTAAAAAGGAAAAGACATAGCCCTAGGTATGTCAAAAGAAACGATATACTTTTAGAAATAAAAAATAATCTGAAAGTATAGTTATAAAAAAAGGACCAGAGGGCCCAAGAGAAGTTAGACATTGAGAGAAGAAAACTGGCTGATAGGGAAAAAAGAATTTAATCAATTATTAGGGAATATGTTGATATGTTCAAACAAAATGATTTTTCCAAAGATCCTTCCCAATAAAAAAAATGTTAGTTTCCAGTATGCTAATTTTATGTTCTTTATGACAAAATGGTATTTTTGTTTTGTTTTTGAAAAAATTATTCAGTTTTCTGTTTATAATTTGTTCCTTATTTTGGAATTTAAATTTTGTTTATACATATTCTACAGCAAACATAGTGATTTAAATCAAAGTGTTTGGCTATTACAATAGGTTATCAGTTCCTTAGCTTTTACTGTTATTTTTCACGAATTCTATGTTAATGTATACCAAAGTGTTCCATGTTTTAGAGTGATATTTATGTCTATATATATTGTTGGAAATGAGATTCTCATTATCAGAATTACAAAGGATAGAAGATAATATAATAATAATATTTCCCAATGTTTGTGGGGAAAGTGATATTTCAATATTCTGTGATTATGCGATAAGCAGTTTTTAGATTTGTAAGAAAAAAATATATTGTGTGCTCAATTAACACTCTACAATGACTCATTTTTTTATTAAAACTCTTTTGCACCTGCGACAAACTACCTGTATCCTTATAAGGAGTTAATAAGTTCCTCAAACAAGGATAGGCGCTGTCTCCCAGAATTACCCCCAGTCCTTACACCACTGTCCTAAATTTTGGCACAGCGGACTATTCCGGAACACTCTTGCATCATGGACACTACCTGGGTACCCAATAAACACATCCCTTATTTTTCTATTGTCATCACAGATAACTTGCATCTGAAAAAAAAAACTTTAATCAAAACTTTATCAAAATATCCACATACTGACATAAAATAGCTGGATACTGCACAAATTTGCCACTTACCTGAATCGAATGAAACTTTTTCCTATTCACATAAGAATCAGGATCTTCTCGGGGGTATCAATTTTAATATGGCTCTCATCTATGCACCCTATTGCTCCTGGAATCCCCATTTCAGCAAAACTTCTGGCTATGTTGTTAGCGTCTGGAGCCGATGGCCATACAATGACATTTCGAGACAGATTTGATAAGAAATGTACAATGGTGTTGACAATGCCATGTAGGGTACTCAGTGACAGATCAAACCTATCTGCCATATCTCTAAATGTTGCACCCTCATTGCTTGTGAACCAAAGAAATGCCAGGATACATTTTTCACTGTCTATCCTCTGGAAACCAGTGTCTTTCTTTGAATAAAACTCAGACTCTTCAAAATCTCTTTTTAAAGTAGCAAAAATTTGCCTTGAAACTCTGAAAAAGACATGCATTCTATGAAAATTAGTGTGCAGTCTTGATGTACTATACTAATAATTATTTTGTTTAGTGCTACTAGTGGCCCCGGGTCTTTAGGAAGTTGATTTGTTGGATAAAAAAATATCTTACCTAAAATGCTCAAAAAACTGTTTGTCAGTATAGGAAGGAACAGTTTCCTCACAGAAATTATTATTTTTGCTAACATCTTTGAGAAGCTCTGGCAAAAATAAGTTGGAAATAACTGCCTCAAGTTCATCATCACTGTCAGACGACGATGATGATGACGAATCGGAATCAAAAATGATCGGCATTGGATCCATTTGTCCACTTTTCTTTTAATTTTAGATAAAAAACACTCCTCAATCCGCAAAAAGTAAACAGCATCAAAGCATAACACGTCAAACGTCAAATAAATTTAATTACAAAACACATAAGACTGATTTTAATAACATTGGCAGAAGGAATACGCATCCGAGAAGCAAGAACTGCTTGAACTATCGAACCATCCTAGAACTGAACCTCGGTATAACTCGAACATCAAATTTCAGTTCGAAGACGGTCCGAAAATAATCCAACAAAAACCCGAACAGGTCCGTTTCTTCCGCGCATGCTTCTCATAGTTCTAGAACAGAAATAATAAAAACTCGAAGAAACCTGATGTCTCAAATATGTCTAAGAGGTGCGTAAATTAACAGGAAGCATATATACTGACATAACCAATTGATAAATGCCCTCCCCCCATCCTACAACCCACCACCCCCAATTATTAAGCCCTACAAAAATATTTATTAAAGTAATCAAGAGCGTCTGTTACGCCACAAAACGGAGTTTGTGCGAAACAATTGATAATGTGTGAGCAGCATTAGGAAATGGAAGGGAGCAAGTTCCGAACACTGCCAGTAAATCAACGGAACTGTACAAGACCAGCCAAAACCAGTGGCCAGCGAGCTCGATGACACAATGAATTGTGAGCAGCTGGAATAACAAAGAATTTCAGTTGCGGCGGTAATCTGTTGGATTTATTTTGGCCAAGGAAGTGCGAGAACTGCTAGCGAACAGTTGCCAAAACCTCCGACGGTATGCTAGAGCACGAGGGGTAGGGGGTCGGCAAAAACCGACGCGGATGCAAAATCCGCTCAGTATATCAAGTAGACGTTGACAAACGGTTTGCGCAATTCCCGCGCATTTCCGCTAACATGTGCACAGATACATGCTCTATAAGCTTTTGTCTAAAGCAGAGAGGTGAGGAGTTCCCTCATCTGAGGGTTAATAGATAAGGCACAAACTCGCAATCATGCGAAAAATGATCAGTTTTCGTTTAAAAAAATAATCAAAAAATCACTAAAAGGTCAACTTTAAGATTCTGGTTAGAAAAGATCTTTTATCGCATACAAGAAGATTGAACAGCAATCTTCCACTGAGACTATTTTCCATTTACTATTTATTGTGACAGAAAAGGATGGCATGGTCACACATAATATTCTTTCGAAAGTCACCATGAATAGGGTTGCCATAAATACTTTAGCCCACCGGGGGGAAAAAAACTTTATTCAACAAAAATAAAATGCATACATTATGAACATTATCTATAACCTATAACATTTCTCAACTAAGAAACATAAAAGGTATACGGGGTATTTCAGTTAAAACCTCTACCTAGGGGTAAAAAAAGAGGCCAAAAAAAATTGAAGCTTAAATATATTTTTCCGAAGATTTTACTTTTTTTACAATACCTTTTTGCGTTTTAATATATTTATGAAATTCAGCACACGTCATTTTAAAGTTATACTGACATTGCAAAATTACTTCTACAGATTGAGCCAACAGGCGGTTCCTTTCGTCGGTCCATTGAGTTGACATTAAGGAAAAAATTCTCTCAGAATTGGCATTACGTGAAGGAATTGAAAATAAGTATTCACATATTTTAATGAATTCTGATCTTTGTTCCAAATGGTCGGTGTTTCTTAAAAAGTGAATCCATCTTTCTTCAACGGACTTACAATGCCATTCCTCGGACAGAAGATCTATATTGATCGTCAAGAAATTTTTCAAATATATAAACTGATCAAAGCAAGATTCTCCCGAAATTTGTATATCAATTGAAATAAAATACACAATTGTCTTTTCTATGTCTTCCCATTCTGGTATATGAGACAAATGCATCCAATCAAAAATGGAAAACTTCACAAATGATGACGACCACTTCTCAAGATATCCAATAGCTCTTTCAAAAAAATCGCTGACTTCTGATTCGAATTTTTGTACTAAATTTATAACTTCTTCTGAAGACTTCTCTTTTAATTTAGTTACCTCTATCTTTGTTTGACTTCCAATAAATTTCTTTGTCTTTCTTTCAATCAACGATTCTTTGGTATCATCTAGCAGTTGTTTAGTTTCTATAACACATATTTTTGATTTTTCAATTTTTTAATATTCTTTTCAAACAAAAAGAGCTGCGAATGTATAAACATCAAATAAATTTCCCGAAAAAATCTGCAATAATTTCGGGCGGTTTCTCTTCGGATCTGAAAAAATCTTTTAGTGAAGTCCATGGTTTTAAAATTCGTTCAACCGCGGGGAACAATGACCGCCACTTCGTTCTTGAATGCGACAACAAATTACTGTAAGAAAGGTCTGCATAATCGCAAAACTCCTTTAGTCTCTCTGTTCTAATGACATATATCGAAAAATAATTTTAAGGACAATAATTTCGACATCAACAGATAATAAGCTTGCAGCGGTTGAAATGGTGTTGTGTAGAATATGAGCAGGACATCCAATGCCCTCAATATCTCTTCCTACTTCAGTTTTTAATTCAAAGTATACATTTTTTTCACCGCGTCTATCAACGCCGCCAAAGTTTGTATTGGCGTTGTCGCCACAAAAAGCACTTAAATTTTCTAGGGATAGGTTTAGTTTTCTTAATGTATTCAGGCAAAAACTGGATATTGTTTTAGAGGTTTCATCACTTAATGAAAAAAATTTTAGCAGTTTTGATTGAACTCCATCCACTTCAGTAAAATACTGCACTACAAGAGGAAACATTTTTCTTGATTTGTGATTGCTTGCATCAGTAGCAATGCCATAAAATGATACCTTTTCTAACTCTTTTAAACACTCTGACACAGAGTGAGGGGCAAGAATATTTTTAACGATCGCAGTGGCTTTTGTTCCGGATAAAATAAAGCGTTTAATTTCATAGTACAGTCAAAGGAATTAAAAGAATGGTGATGTTTTACGGTTTTGTATGCGCTAGTTATTTCTGCAGCAGCAATTAAGAGTTCTGCGTTAGTGTCCTCCTTAACCATAAATTGAGAAATTGGCCTTGTTGTTGAGCCTGCTGTCATGTATGCTTTATGGGCTTTTGTATTTATGTGGTGTTTCAAATCAGACTTTCCTCCGTGACTTATTGAAATGTACTGATTACACGTTAAACAGTGTGCTTCTTCATTCGTTCGGCCTTTTTTGGTGAAAGATCATTCATTCGAATAATCATCTGAAAAGTGGCACTTTCTTTTAGGTAACATTCTAAAAACAAAAAGCATAATTTTAGTGCTACTGTTGTTCAAATTAATTAAGTACAAAGATCATTAATTGTATAAATGGAAAAGATTATACATTTATAATCAAAAATTACTCACCCCACTTCACAAACTTCCAAACACTTTAATTAAATTGGCACAAACACCAAACAGAGTAGGACAGACTCAGATACACGTCGAATCTAGAATTAAATGGACAACGGTGTGGTTTTGTTTTGCTTTTGCTTTGCATATCGCGGTCGCAATGTCGATAAAAATCGATGAACCGACCGACGCGACGTTGTCAAATTTGCGAGAACACAAGAGTCATCGCCTGGTGTGTAAAGGAATCTTTGGTTTTGCGGTTTACCATAATAAAATCTTAAAATTTAAAAATCGGTAAATCTCGAATACCGAATACTTGTTTACTTGTTTTTTGATCCAAATCATAAATCGGGACTTATCGCTGTCAAATCGGGACGTCGGGACATAAGGCCTAATAACGGGGACAGTCCCGATATATCGGGACGGATGGCAACCCTAACCATGAGCCATAACTCCTTTACAGCGAGCCATACCAGCCACACTTGCGCCATCTACTATCAGCACGGAAAGTTGCAAAACGCCTCTGCTCATAATTAAAAAAAATTTATATTGTTACTGGAATAACACGTAAAGATACTAGTTTGCCTTTTAAATTTACTTGGCTGCTATAGAGCTATACACAATAAATATTTGCAATCAAATGTTACCTGTGCTTGCATTTATAATTCTTCAGTATTATCAATTAGGCGAGTATCACAGGATCAGTATTTGCTATGGTTCGTACCACCAGTATTTACTGATCACTCCGTCAGGAACAACATTACACACCAATAAATACTAAGGTCTAATTTATACGACCATAAGTATCACATGTCTATCTACCGACCACTATCTGCCATAAGTGTCCCAACAGACTTTGCGAAGTTGAGTTCCTGCCTGAAGATGTATTAATGCACCTGCGAAATCTGAAGACCTCTTCCTCCCCTGGTAAAGATGGGATGACGGCTGCTGTACTTAAAAACTGCGCTTCAGCACTGGCCCTACCATTAAGCTTGATATTCACATCGTCTTTTAGATCTCATACCCTACCCTCATGCTGGCTTAGTGCTTCTGTTACCCCTGTATTCAAAAAGGGCGACAAATCCTCCGCTAAAAATTATCGACCAATAAGTCTCGTTCCTATAGCCGCCAAAATAGCTGAAAGAATCATATTACATAAGCTCCAGTCATTTGCTTTCGAAAATGACCTTATCCCTAAGAATCAGCATGGATTTCTCCCTGGTCGATCAATAATGACCAACCTTCTCCACTCTCTCAACGATTGGACTCAGTATCTGGACACAAAGACTCGTGTTGATATAATCTACTTAGATTTTTCTAGGGCTTTCGATCGCGTACCACATAGAAGGCTTCTGTTTAAGTTGGAATGTATGGGAATAAGAGGCGAGTTGTTACTGTGGATTAAAGCTTTTCTCACCGGGAGGACTTTCTCTGTGCGCGTCAGTGATAGCCAGTCTCACCTTCATCATGTAGCAAGTGGAGTTCCTCAAGGCTCTGTCTTGGGGCCAGTGCTGTTCCTTCTGTATACAAGTGACCTGCCCGCATTGATTTCCTCCACATGTTCAGCTTATGCCGACGACACCAAGATTTACAATACTGTCGTAAATTCTGCTATGCTTCAACGAGATCTTGATATTGTTTGTCAATGGTCAGTCAGTTGGCTTTTACCCTTAAATCTAACTAAGTGTTGTGTCCTTCACCTCGGGAAGACAAATCCGCGATTTACATACAAGATCTCTGACCACAACATCGAAGCAGTTTCGAGCCACACTGATCTGGGCGTTGTAGTCAACGATCGTCTTTCCTGGTCAGAGCATATTCACCACGTTACATCAAAAGCCAAGAAACTTCTATATATGCTGGAGAGGTATTTCAAAGGATCCGATGTCAACACTTGCGCCTACATTTACAAGGCATTCGTGAGGCCAATTCTTGAATTCGCTGGCCCGGTATGGGACACTGTGCTTCTGCGCGATAGAAATCTCGTCGAATCAGTACAGCGTCGGGCTACTCGTATCCCTTTTGGAGCACGAAGACAAAGCTATGAAGATCGCCTTGAATTATTCAACCTGACCTCATTCTCTGAGCGAAGACTTCATGGCGATCTTATAGTTACGTTCAGGATACTTCATGGTTTGATGGGCACCAACCTCATGCATCTATTACCATCTGTCGCGCAGCAATCTACGCGGACACAGCTTCAAACTGCATAAGGAGCCATTTAAAACAACAGTCCGACAGTGGTTTCTTCCCAACCGCATACTCAACACCTGCAATAGTTTACCTGAAAGTGTGGTTGGTGCTACTTCAGTTAATAGCTTCAAAGTGCAGTATGATAGCTGGAGGAGTGTACAAACTTTATAGCTATGAACTGTATTTTTTTATTTTTTTCTATTTGATGTATTTGTGTTACGTGTCCGTACACTATATTTACTGCATGAGCTTATAGTACTGTGTACTCTGCTCATCTCAATTATCATAATAATAATAATAATAATAATGTCATGACATACAGATTTTCTCAAATTCGATCCTCACCACTGGGATCTCAGAAAAGTATTTAGGTAATCAACAAGATGACGCTTGGAGAGTTTCGAAATTCAAAGGACTTCCGAATCATTTTGATTTTTTTCCTGAATTTATTTGTAGAGGGCTTTAAAAATAAATTGTACTTTCCACTTTTTCTCCTCTACAAGATGGCATGTTTAGAATTTCAATATGAGGTTTCATCTCTCGTCCTTCAGCATCAGCTATATCTTTTCTTATGAACGCCATATTGTTGTATGTTTGCTGGCAGGAAAATATTAAAGTGATTCTGGGATAAATCTGGCGTAAGAAACAAATGACTGTCTGATAATTTCAAGGCCCACCTAGGAAATTCTGCTTTTTTGAAATAACTAAGGTTTGCTAATCTCAATGTATGACGTATTCATGGAATCAGAATTAAGACCTGTATTTACCCCTGCAAAAATCCAATATGGCATCCGTAGGAAAAATAAAGTTGATGGTGGAGGACAAGAGACGAAACGTCATATTGAAATTCTAATTATGGCATCATGTAGAGAAGAAAAATTGGCAATGTTAATATGCAATTTACTTCAAAATGCGACTATAAATACAGTCAGGAAAAAATAAAACTGTTTTTATGAAAATTCCGTCTCTCTCTCCGAAAGTACTTTGAATTTCGAAGCTTTCTAGGCGGTATTTTGATGATTAACTAAATACGCAACTTTGCCCCTATTTAAGTGACTTCGTATCTCTGAGAGTTGGAAACCCTGTATACTGACGGATCACAGCAAATATTGATCGTGTGACATCCGCCTAAAGCGTTGCTCTCTTCTATTATCAGACGTTATCACTATATATTGTCCGTAACCGTAGGCTGCCCATTAACAGAGATCTTGATATCCCATATCTAAAGGATTACGTAAAACAACAGGCACAGCGGCGTTATAATCAAGCGGAATCGCACAGCAACCCTCTGTTGCGTGATTCAGTAGACTACACAGTCGAGCAAGTTCGCAAACATTCCAGGCCGCGCCTCGCACTGTGATCAAAATTAAATTGTAAATTCAGACCAGCCAAAATTATTTCGGTATACAAAACCGATCAAAATTATTTTTTTGTAGCTACAAAATAATTCGAGTAGTCAAAGTAGTCATGCTTAGCTATTTCAAATGATTTACTTCTTTTCTTTGCTCTATTTCTTCCTTCTTCTTTCCTTCTTTCCCTTTCCCCTTAAACATGTTTGGAATCTGGGTAGCCAGATCTGACAGACTAACAGACCGACGAGACTTTAACTAATAATGAGGAATAGTAGTACCGTAGGCTGTCGTGACTTTTCGAGCCCCTTCCGCATTTTCTGCTGTTGAACTAGCTATGACCGCTTTCATTGTAAACTCTTTCTATCGCACAAACGCAGAGTAATGCGCAATCAAAAAATACCGTACCTTTAAGAAATCATAACCTTCTCGATTCATACAATTCTTTCATGCAACATATCATTTTAATTTCTTAAACCGGACTTGTCACTTTTACACATACTAGTCAGCTACAAAATAATGACATTTCTATTATTGAAAGAGCAGTTGATCGGTGTTTTTTTTTTTGCTTCTGATATTCGCAGTTAACAATATTACTCGTGAAATTTCAAACAGTGACACCACTATTCATTTTTTACACAGTTAGTATGGTTCGCTTTCTTGATTTGGCGCTCAAAGTAGGGTAAAGAGCCATTTATACTGTAACGTCCTCGTAACTAATACATTGTGAATCACCCAAATATATCGACGCTTATGCAACCAGAATATCACGAGCGTCCACGGCGTCATCGAGAAGAAACTATCGCCACCTAGACTACTTCTGTCTGGATGGCTCTGGTTTGGTCGATTTGAAATTAAGTAGCCGCGATGACGTCAGAAGTGAGGACAGTGGACGGTGCGCTGACAGCAGCGAGAGAGGCGATAATCCAGTCGACATAATAATGGATAATAATAATATTTTATTATCCATTTGACATAGTTGCATGTGTTTGATTCCTCATATCAATGAATTAAATAAAATCAACAACAGCAAAACATATAAAGCAGTCACAGGATATAAATTCAGAGACCGGGCGTAAACACATATTTTTCAATTTTTCCTCAAAAGACTGCACTGTAGTGCATAATTTTAATTTAAAAAGCAGGATAATATATATTTTTGGCCCTAGAACACTGGATAATCTGCTGCCTTTGCAATATTTGGCGAAAGGCACAAAGAGGTCGTACATATTACACCTCTTTTTTGACTAAGCAAGACGTAAAGTGTATTAGTAGAAACGCCCCAAAAGAATAAGACATACCTCAACCTTAACTCTACTTGTGCATAGTAGAGTGTTGGAAGTTGCTCTTAAATAATTCATAGATTTTTAAAAACATATGGATATGCAACCTTGAGACCACATGATTACAGTGATATTTTACTGGTCCAAATATACTCCTCAAAATGAATGAAATGAAATGAAATGCTCAAATCGAAATTGTTTATTTGTAAATCTATTTTTGCACACTGTGAAATCTTACTATTACTGTTTCATCTAAATTTAAAAGGAGACATTTGCATGTAATGTGAAACTGACATGTCCGAAAGATTTTTTGATTTCAATTACTTACAATGTGAATAATACTGGTCCCGATATTGAGCCCTGGGGAACGTCTCATTTGCTGCAAGTATCAGGTAGATTAGCGTGAAAACAATAAATTAGACTCTAAATAGTAAAAACGGTGTTTTCGTTACCATACTAGTTACACCCCCTGAGAAGATAACTCCTGTGTATCGGCTACAATTATATAGCTCACACTGAAAAAAGGTTTCCAGTATGTGAGGTTATTGGTTTCCGGGCTAAAACGACAAACTTTAAAGAGAACTTACTAAAAGCTTTTTTAATTAGTGCAAATGGCATATTTGGCTCTATCATTCAGGAAAGAAGATTGTTAATGTCTGTGAGAAGCAGTGTTGCAGCCAATACCGATTCCTAGAAAACACCCTCCTTCCATTTATAAGATGAAGAGGAGAATCCGTTAATTACGACAAATATCCTCCAAATAGGAAATCAGTATGCCGTTAATCACAAGTCTTCATAATATCAGGCGCAAAGAACTTCACCAAACAACCGAATAAGCTTACTTCATTATTGAGTTACGTATTTCTTTAGACCTCCTCAGATTTCCTTAGAGCTCCTCGGATCAGTTTGTATCTCCATTGGATAAAATCTTCTTGAATTTCTTTGGAACTCTTTGGATTACCACGGATATGTCAGTTGCCTCGAAACCAGGTTTCCAGTTGACCTCTGTCGCTAGTAATCTCGATATATTTTAGTAATACCATATTGACACTCATCCTCTTCCCCTTACTTATGACACACAGTGTATGTAGACTACCAAGCTATTCTGCATGAGACGTAAAAAACATTTGCGATACACAAGATGTTGTATACATATATATTTCTGGTAGACTCCAAAATTGGAATAGGAAACGACTTCCGTATATCATAAGGTCGACGGGCAACAAGATTGCAAAGGGGCGGTATTTACTTTTTCTATGAATACCAAATTACCTCGAGAAAAGATGGCAACAATAAATAGGTGATTTTTTTCCTGCTTCGCTCTGCGGGAATTATAAAGCTACTTAGCGGAAAGGTGGAAGGTAATAAAGCGGTGTCACCATAAATGTGAGTTAACGTTGCGTTGGTGTAATGCAGAAGTTACTTTCGCTTTCGGGCCATGTTGCCAAATTGAGCATGCGAAGCCCGTTCTTTAAAATAAAACCATAATCGGGACGTAAAAACATACAATATGTTACTACTAACAGCCGCATAGCTCAACGTTAGGGCATGTTACCATTAAATCTACCAAGTATCACAGACTGATGTGATACACCCACACAGACACAAAGATATGTACTCGTAGCAGGGTACCGGGTCACCCATTCATACCACTATGCGTAACTGTTAATTTTATCATTCGCTCTGAGTTGTGACCTCAAGGTCCACAACTACTTATCACTTTCCTTTTCGCATTTTCAGTTTCTGCAATCATCAGCCTGCCTAATTTTGCTTTCGCTTTAATCATTGCCGTATCCTGCTTTCTTCTAACCAATATAATTCCCACTTTCATACATTGTTTCTCCCTCATCATATACCCAATCATTTCCTTTACTTTCACTCTGACCCTATCTTGCATCCCTTGTTCAGGTATGCATCTGACAACGATCTAACCGCACATTGTTACTGTCAGCGGCGACCATGCCCATTTGCCTTTCAAACCCGTTACCACATCGCTATGGAAAGTAACATAGACTGTAGAAATCAGTGTGACATCATTATCTAGATGCTGCCCCTAGACGTGGCCATTATGTTTATACACCTTGGGTAGGACTGTGCTGTTCCGTGCGTTAGCATCGCTCGGTGCTAAAAGAGCTCAACACTAGTTCATTTACATTATGCGCCATGCGTGTGTGTTATGATCAAATTGCACTTACACTGTAACATGCCCATGACCGTTGTTGCATAGGCAAGCAACGTCATTTTTCCTCCGTGACATCTTTTACAAAAAGTATACTCTGTGTAGCTTCCTATGATCCTGCAACCCACAAACCATGCTAGCGAAATGCGGGTTGCAGTGATTTAGGCAGATCTTAACAGGACAGTTGTAGAGCCATTTCCCGATATGTGGCGCTCATAGCGTGTGGCTTATCTGAAAAGCGTATTACCTATAGTTCTTTTAACGGTTTTTGTCAAGTTACTCTAGAACTACCAGCACCACTTTTATGCATCTATCTCCCTCTCGTATATACTTATGCAAGTTCTCTCTGTAAGCGGACGTTTATTTGTGTAAGCTCAGGCACACGTTCTTTAGTTTCCTATCGTCACAATTTTTTGGCCAACGTATAAGTATTCATTAGTCTATGCCTGTCACTGTCAATGAGGCAGCCCACTTCACATGGGAATACCATTCTCGGTTTACCTTGCATTGATCTTCGTAATGTAAAAGGTAGCAGTACATGAGAATACATCTAATACATCTAATGGAAAAAATTATTGCAGTATTTTGAGAAAGGTCCCTCAACCAATCCATGTTTTGAGATTGGTATGCAAATTTCTTTCAGATCCGCACATGATTCAGTAAAACGATCTATGATGCTAATTCGACAATGAAACAATCAGATCGCAATTTTTGACGTGCGAGAATTTCATGAAGCCTTCTTGCTAACACGTGGCATTTCACCAGACTAGACTTGGCCTTAGGACGATTAAAGCGTAGTACACGGTTTCTAATTAATAAATGAGCGGGGACAATTTTTTGAAAGTTCAGCAGCAGCAGCAAGAGAGAAAGATTAACGCTAATGGCAGTCAACGTGGCCGTCGTAAATTTTACCTCCAGCATTAATTAGGTCAGAAGTTCTGGCCGATCTTCAACGACCCTCCGACAATGCACTTAAATCATCATGCTGAGACGCAGACGCCAAGCCGTTCATTCCTGATTTAGTACTATGGATGAATTACGGAGAGCTTTCTGATTAATAGAACAAAGTAAAATGGATACATTACCTCTCGTGACCAGTGGGTCTGGGAAGCATAACCCAGGAACCAGTGAAGCAATATTTGATCATACCTTAAACTCGACCAAAGTAGGGTGTCCCAGAATAAAGCGACAATCTCTCGGATACAGATACGAGTTTCTACAAAAAATTTTATGTGGCCCTATGCTGGTACAAGCCCCTACTGAAAGTGGGTTCTATTTAAATACATTTTGTTAGCAGGAGCCACATATATGATGGTGTCAATAGAAAACAGTTAACTTGTTTAGCCAGATATTTTTTACAATTTTGGATAAAAAAAATATATTTCTCTGAAGGTTGATTGTTTTCTAAAGACACTATTATTTGAAGCTCTCCTGCTGTCAAAATTTCGCTATAGCGATGCATTTTTGCCAAAGTAACGTAAGTGTGTAATGTAGGTACATACCTATAAAATTCCATTTCATATTTAATTTCGTTCATTTATTACCAATGATTGTGAGATAACCTCAAGGTCTGTGAGAAATTTGCAGGAATGAATCGTTTGAAGTTAAAAAAACGTTTTTTTGTAGTTACAATTTAAAAATACTAAAACCTTAACTAATATTATGCACACACCTATAAAACTCTCTTTCATATTTAATTTCGTTTATTCATTAGAAGTTATTCTGTCATAACCTCGAAGCCTGTGAGAAATTTACAGGAATTCTAATGTTTATAGAAGCTATGAAACATTGTAAACATAAATGCTCGGTTACTTTCAGATTATGTCTATGGTCAGTTCACGAACAAAAAGGATTTTGGCGGCTCTTAGCCAAAATGATGAATCGAATAATGTTTATTTTCAGGAAGAAATCGGGTCTATGCCGATATCCATTATTTCAAGTGACAACATTTTTGATCTAGATAATTCCGAAAATATTTTCAAAACTACTTTAGTTAATGAAGACGTAATCGAAATAGATCAATCAATTTTGTCTTCTAACAATTGATGGTAACCATACTATGCGAGAAGAAATAAATGTACCAATAAGTACTGATAGCTCAAATGGGACAGTGGGTGTTTAATTTGAACAGGAATGCGATGTACAAGAATATTTTCTGCCGTTAGTTAATTACATGTCATACCTGCCAGGTTTCACCATGAATTCTTTAAATTAAAATGTAAGTCTTCTCTTCCAGATGAGTTAGCAGAAACTGATGTAGAGGATGACAATGAAGATGAAAGCTCCAAAACTTCTTTCCAAAATACTTTAAGTGCTACAATTTGCCGCCAAACTGACGTATCTGTGAACTTACGTTACATTTTTGATCAAGACTTCGAGATTTCTGAACCCGTAAAGTAACGTAAGTATCAATTAACCACTAAAACTATAGAAAAACTTCAAAAATCATTTTTTTTTTTAATTAAATATAGACCTCAGAGAAACACCCTGGTAAATTTTGCACAATTTAAAAAAGTTTAACCAGGTTAAATTAAAAACACGTTCTTTCTCCGAAATCGTTTTTGGTGACTTACGTTACTTTGGCAAATACGTATCGATATTATGCAGTCATTTGAGGGAAATCTGGTTTTCATTATTTCCTTCAGGGGCCGGTGTCCCTGTAGGGTGAATTTGTAGGTCATTTTGTATAGGAACTTGTAGGATTATTTTTATTTCCTGCGCTTCTATACTAACGAGGAAGTAATCGCAAAAAATTTTGGAAATGAGGTATGTTTTGTGTATATTTCATGATATGTACGAAAAAATTATTTCTGCTGATCTGTCGGCCTTGCCTGTCGGTCTGTCTGTCCACTAATCCTTGGCCCAAGTATAACCGCTCGAATTTTGACAGAATTTTCGCAAAAGATCACACAGAATAAACAGGACGAAAAAGCTTGATAGTTTTCGAAAATCGATCCTGTGACGGACAACCTGGGTGCAAAAAACAAAAAAAATAAAAATCGCCCATTCTTCGATTTTTGACGTTTCAGAGGACCCTGATCACATTGAAAAAAATGTTACAGGGAAAAAATGGGGGTGGGGGGCTGTAGGAGATAAGGGGGGATATATCTCCATATTCTGGCGTTAGTCTATTCAGCCTCGGTAATAATGTATATGTATCTATCAGCGCATATTTCACACATCATAGATTTCCCTGTACATTTGCCCTTGAAGCATAAATATTTTACAGGCGGGTTATGTATCGGCTGCTTCATTCACCAAGCTCTATCTGCATCTGACTGCATCGCCTGATAACATAAAAACAAAATATCAACTCGACGCCGGTATTAGAAAGATTTCTATCATTATTCTGCCTTGACAAATGTGCGAGAAAATCTAGGTGTGAAACATAACTAATAATGGGATAAGTATAGTTATCCTTCACTTCCTCCAGCCCTCCCCACCCTCTACCGCTCAAAAAATTCCTAAAAATGACCAGGCAACAGCGGTGGCATCGTGGTAGACGTTATGGGTCTACGAATCAGTCACCGTGCTCTGCGCGGGTTCGAATCGCGGGTTCCTCCTCCCCTTTAACCTGTATCTCACTATAGCCCCACGGCACCCTATTGGTATTTAGAGCTTAGGCATATAAGAAAAAAAAATGCGTCTCTGAGACGACAAAAAATGCAAGGCATGGTCCGATCTTTGCTCCTTCTGTGTTTCACCCATACCTTCGCCGCCACTGTATAAACTGTTTTCCATGTTAGATAAATACCTGGACTCAGTCAAAAGTTGAATCACATAACGTTTGTGCTTTTAAAATATCGCTTGTCAAATATTTGCATGAGAATCCCCTCCGGGGCCAAAAACAATAGTCCCCTGCACCCAGACCGTGAATGAGGCTTAGATCTTTTCTCTTTTTTAATATATTTATATGTATATCATTCCAGGGCAACTTATTTCTAAGAAATTCCCTAAATCGGATCTATTTCACTAGGAATTTCTGAACAAATGCTCAAGGTGATGTGCATGCATACCAAAATATCATTCTAATAAATGCCGTCATTTTGGGGCTAATTTGACCAGGCTATTATACGCAACGACTTGTGATGACCTGGTGTTTCAAATTTGACCCTCACTATTGGGATCTCGGAAACGGTAAGAGATACGAAGCCGCTTAAATATGGGAAACTTGCGCATTTAGATGACTAACAAAATGCCACTTAGAAAGTAAAACTTTCTGAGACAGAAAAAAACTAATTTTCCCAAAATCGCTTTAATTTTTTTCTGACTTACGTATTACCACTTTATCTCCTCTGCAAGATGACGTTTCGTTTGTTGTCCACCAGCATCAACTTAATTTTTTTTTTGACGCCATATTTGATTTTTCGTGGATGAATACCGCTTAATTCTGATTTCAAAAATGTATAACATGTCATACATTGATATTGCTAAACCTCAATTATTCCAGTAGGCGTTGAAATTGTCAGTTTTCGTTTGTTTCGTATACCAGACCAGACCTCAAATTACAACGTGACAGAATATGGAAGACTGAGAAGAAGGGAAATAAATCGAGCAATTCGCGATGTACAGAGAAAAGTCAGGCTTTGCCTACAAAATAATGGACAACATTTTAAACATCTGCTATGATTTATCTCTGCGTATTTATGATTATTATTGCTATTACCATCGATTAAATTTACATTTTTTGTTCAGGTTTTATTTCATTATAACCAATATAACCTCCATATGACAAAGTTGATGATGGAGGTCGAAAGGGGAAACCTCGAATCGAAAATTCTTGCAGAGGAGAAAAAGTAGCAACGACAACATGCAATTTATTTTGCAATCTGCATCGCAAATAAAGTCAGAAAAAAATAAAAATGTTTTCTCAATGTACATTTTTGGAATCAGAATTAAAAACTCCACTCATCTGTGCTAGAATACGGTATTGCGTCCATAATGAAAAATAAAGTTGTTGCTGGAGGACAAGAGACGGTACGTCATATTAAAATTCTAATTATGCCACCTTGTAGAGGAGAAAAGTGGCAGCTTTAATGTGCAATTTATTTTGAAACTCCACTACAAATAAAGCCAGGAAAAAATTATAACGGTTTCGGGAAAATTCGTTTTTTTTCGTCTGCCTCCGGTAATACTTTGGATTATATCTCTTGGGTATATCTCGCATTGGAACGATCACCCGTAAACCTTAAACACGAATATACAGGAAAACATGATAAACAACATATTTCTCCTATGCCGTCCTCTCTTCTCCAATTTTTTAACTCTCAAAACATTTTCAAGAATAATCGGGAGTGTCTGAGAGTTTGCGCGATCTTTATCTTTTTTTGTGTTTTTTCCCTTACTTTCACCGTCACTCGACCGATTTTCAAAATCCAGAGGGCATTTTCATCCTTGGCATAGAGTAAGTCTGTGCTTAAATTTCATCCCAATCCGAGCAGCCCTTTTCAAGTTATAGGCGGGCCAAGGATTAGCGGACGCACAGATAGACCGACAAACTGACAGGCAAACATACAGGTCTACAAACAGATGGACTGAAATAAGTCACACGGCTTTTCTTGATGCCATCTAACAATCAAAAAACATAATATCTCATTTTCGAGGTTTTTCGCCATTACAATACTTTCTCGCTCGCTATCATGGATTATTTCTATCTAAAAATCGAAAATCGAAGGGCTTAAGAGCAATCTTAATGTCTTAAAATCGATATGGAGAACACGAGGAAAATCGCGACCATGAGTAACTCATATCGAAAAAGTACTGGCCAATCATAAATAACGACAAATGATCTAGCCATTATGCAACGAACGTGGCGGACCATTTTTGTCGTAATGAAAACCTGCCTTAAGAGTGGGATTGTGCACCCTTGAATCGAAAATCCTATAAATACCTTTCCTGCAACGTGCCGCGATGGAACTTCGGCGCCGCATCTCTTGAGACGTTCGGGTTGTGAGAGAACGGCTGATGCCTTGTTCCCTGACAGTAATTTGACAAAGCAACAGCATCCCGGCGATAGTCTGGAAGCGGATCAACAGGTCCATCATGCATATACAGCAGAGAGGGGCTGGGGGCCACCCGGGGACCACCGCAATTTGGGGATGCTTTTAGCTTTGACTTGTTCTATGCGGGGAATGTCGGAATGCGTTTTACATATTTAGAACGATATACATGTATATAGGCGGCTTTGCGCTACAGTTGCGTTTTGAAATATTACGAGCTACATAGCAGTCGAACGAATTTATCCAAAGTTATACAGAGCGTCACAAAAAGCAGTGCCACGGGTTCCTCAAGGGGCGGATCTGTAGTCAATGTCAATGACTTGATGTCTCTTGACAAAGGATCTTGACAGTAACATACACATCAGGACAGTTGTTTTTTTTTTTAATCAGAAGTAGTAGTGTAGCTGCTATGAGTAGCTTAGAGACACTTTGTTAATCCGATGCCTAAGGTTAGTAGAACTGGGAAAAGTCGCCTCAGGCGGATTGTTCCACAATTTCGATACCCTAGATACAAAGGAGCGATCGTATCGGCCAGCTCTGGATGTACGAAGTTTGACGCGGCTAGGATGAGAGGCAGAAGTCAGGCGGGTCTGTTTGATAGGCACATCGTGCGACGGTATCGCGAAGAAGAGCTCTGAAGAGCAAATCCCGTTGGCGTAACGGTAGAAGGGAACTAGAACAATGATGGGCCATCCTTTCCAAATCTGTCCGTTACAGAAAAGTCTGTCAGTCGGACAGCCCTTCTTTGGACTCCAACTAGCCGAAATGATAATAATAATATTAATGTTTATTTGTAAAATACAGTTATTCTCTAACAAAACAGGTAAACATAAAGTACCCGCAGAAGGCGCCTGTGAGCGGGTATTTACCCATAGGAAACATTGTGATTACAGTACATACTGATATATTTTGATATGTTCTTAATTATTATTGAATAAATCATTATATCACATAATTGCTCAAATTTATCATATATCCGTTTAAGTAAACTGAATTTAAAACTTTATAAATTTCTACAGTTCTAGAAGTAGGTAAGTTTTTGTTGAGTAAGTCTGAATACTTTCACATTAATTTATTATTTCATTCATCATATACGATTGTTCTTGTATCCACAGTTTTAAACATTTTTATGTACCCAGTCTACATTCATCAGGCAGAAGATTATCGACTCGTGGACCTATATATTCGAATGACCTTTGCCCAATTTGCTGATTCATCCTTCGGGGCTGGAGTGATAATGTTTTTCACCTTGTCTCATGGTTATGTTCTTTTTTCAGCAGAGTATGCTTGTATTTATAAATAAATAACAGCAAGTTCATACAATACAATTGTCTGATGCTAAAAACACAAGAAGCAAGATATAGTTTTTCGGTTGGGTAGAGAATGTTGACACCTAAAATAATTTTCAATATCCATTTTTGTACTTCAAGTATTTTAAATGCCGCAGGCAGTACTCCCCCTTCCAACAACGCCATAACTTAATAGTGATTGGACTAATGCATAATATATTGAAATCAATTGTTTTGTAGATAAGAAATCTTCAAAGAACTTGAATCTTGGTATTAGTGATCGTAATTTATTTGTAAAATACTCAACCTGCGCGTGCCATTTAATGCGGTCATCGTCATTATCTTTATACCATATTATGTTTTATATCTAACGATAAGAAATTTGGAGCAGTTTTAAAACTGTTATAGAAGGGTAAGAAAAAGATTTTACTAAAATTTGTTAAAATTTTGGAGTGAAAAAATCTCATTATATTTTCAAAGTCTAACTCTGCTGTTCGCCGAACCGATTCCCATGATTTATCCTTGTAATAAATTACTGTGTCGTCTGCGAAAGTCGTCATTTTGCCTCGTAAGTTCAAAGTGAGTAGATTATTGACATATAATAAGAATAGGACAGGTCGTAAAACAGTACCCTGTGGCACACCATAATTAATAACACGTTCTTCGCTTACTTGATCTCCGATTTTCACACATTGTATTCTATCGGTTAAGTAGCTTTTCATAAACGTGTAGGCATTACCCCTAAAGCCTAAGTTTTCCAATGGTTCCAACGGCAAACTATGAATCACGGTATCAAAGGCTTTGGCTAGATCAACAAAGATACATAGATAGCAATCATCTTCATCTAAGCAATTGGATATTTTATCTAACTTATGAACGATTGCATCTTGTGCCTCTCTGAAACCAAATTGATTGTTATATCTATAATAATTTATATTTATCATTTCCCTGATTATAATAGTGATGGTCATTAGGTATCATTATAACGCTTAAATCTGCTAGTTGAATCGTTTCTGTATTATACAATCAAACTGGACGTCTAGTGAATTTATTAGCAGAATAAGTTCATCAAAATTTTTTAGAACGGTTCGTATATTTATATGAATAATAGTGAAATCATCCTTAATATGTTTGCTCAACAAAAACTTACCCCTCTGTATATTATCTGCTACCAGTGTATTTATTGATTCTGGTACATAATGCCTTGCAAAGTTTCCAATACTCATTATAGAAATTTAAAATGTATCATTCAAAATATTCAGTACTGAAAACAGTAACAGAATTATAAAATTATAAAAGTGTAAAATTGTGGAATATGTACAGATAAAAATTCTAAATTCAATTTTTGGCAATAATTGTTCTTGGTGATATTGAAACACTAGACAGTTCTTATCATAAGCATAGTGATTCGTACTGTGTGATTGTTTGTGTGTTAAATTTTTATACACAATTCAAACATGGTGATTGACTTTAAAATTTCTACAGTTCGTAGAATTGTGGTTAAATCTGTAACAGAGCACTGATTAATGATATTGTTATTATAAACTTTTAGGTACTGCCAATCTAGCAAGATCCTATCTTCATCATCACTTACAATGGTTTTGTATCAATTGCCTGTTACTTCTGCGAAAATTGTATAGGAATGTTTTGATTGAATATAATTAACGTAGGTGACTTTAATTTCGTTTTCGCTAATGTAGAAGTTCTTTTTAACTATTTTTTCTGTAATTTACCCTGCTGACGATTTTTTTGGGCCTTGTACCCGACGATTTTGATTTTAGGTTTCACCCTTCTTAAAAAATTTCATAATTGGACGGTGGACATTCTTGCATCTCATTTTTTAGTCTTTTTGTCTTCCTCTTGTAATCTAACTTCTACGCTTCCACTTTTGATATTATTCACTGCTGCTACTTTTACTTGTAACTTGGATAAGTCAATATGCTTGTTTAGTTCATGTCTTGTTTCAATGTTGTTCTGTTTGTCTGTGGGTTTTATGATTAATTTCTTCAGTGTTTGTATGGGTGTGTTTGGCTGTGCGCTAGTTATTGCTGCATATGACATAGGTGTGTGTCGATTTTCTAATTTTTCTAGCCTTTCTGTTTTCTCATAACTTCTAATATAATCTCTTTTTATAGCATATCTGGTTCGTTAAGCTTGTTGCGATACTCTAATTTTTCATTTTGTTTTGCGAGTTGAATCATTTTTTCTTGTTTTTCTAGTAGTAGTATACTGTTTTGCTGGATGTTTGCCTATAGTTCATTATTTTCTTTCATTAACGCTGCTTCGGATGGACGATTTGAACTCCTCGTACTATATTTTGTAGGTATGGTATGGACATATCTTCTAGATGCTTAGGGTTAGTTAACACTCTTCAACTGACTTATGCGTTTGATTTAAAATTTCAAAAATGTGTCATATACCTTAAGGGCTGTAATTCCTGGGACGCCCATCCGTAGTCTCACCAACGTTCATCAAGGTACGCTTAGTTATATATTAGTACTTCCTATGTTCAGCGTTTTTTAACTCAAAGTATGACTTGCCGTTTGTGGGCTTTTTTGAAGCAGATATATTGTATAAAGGTCAGTTACTAAGTCTAAGGTTATTGCATCATTATTCAAATGAGCGGCTCTTTGGCAGAACTCGGCTAGCCATCGAAGCTGGATGAGCGCTAGTTGTCAAGGTACAGTACTGTATTTTGTATGCATTATATTTCACAAGATTGTTGCGTCCCCAGACAGCGCTATCCTCCAGGTCCCTCGCTGCTAGTTTTCTTTTTCCAGCTCACCGGCAGTTGCCGCGATTGATGAGATATGTTCGTGAAAGATGGTGTCCTCGGCTTCTTGTTAGCTAAGGTGCAGTAACTGTGCTTTGGACGCATTAAACTGTAGTAGGTTGTTGGGTCTCCAAGTAGTGGAGGAGAAACTAAGTCGCTGCTAGTCTTCTTTTCTTCAGTTCACCGGTAGAAATCGGCTTGACACTCTGAATTCCTGCAAGTAGAGGGGTGACATCGGCAAAGCTAAGCATATATAAGAGGAACAATTTCAGATCTAGGATCACTCACGTTGGCATTGTGGGTGAAGAGGAGAACCCGTCAATTCTGACGAATATCTTATGGCCAGAGAGGACGCAGCCACCCATCTGCAAAGCTGCTTCTCTGGAATGCCATAGGATGGAATCCTGCTTAAGAGGGCAGCATGTCACAGCTGATCGAACGCTTTCGTGAGATCAAGAGCAACGATATGAGCCTCACCATATGAATGGATGAGTTTACACCACAGTTAGGTGACGAAAGCTACGAGTTCAAATTCAGAAATATTTAATTGAAAGTAATAGTAGTATACAAACATGATAATTCATCATACTCAAAACTGAGTGTGTGAGTATGGTTGAATGGTTTTGCCTTCTATAAAAGAATATAGACTATGATGGCTTAGTTAGAAATGCTCTAGGTGCCGCTACCTCAGATGGTTTAAAAAATACTTAAGAAAGTATTATCAAGTGTACTAATAATCTGTGATTTGGAATAGCTGAGAAATAGCACCAAGACTCGTTCCTGGTGCCCGGACTGCAGCACCAAATAGCTTCAGGTATCAGTCTTCTGATATTGCGAAAAGAATCTCTGAGGTGTCCGGACACATTAAAGCACAAAGACCGGTACTGGAATAAAGAGAAAAAATACCAGATCGACCACGATGGGTCGTCTATGTCTGTACCGAAAAAGGCTTAGCTATCACAAATTATAGGATACCCTGCAGGATTTGAAGCACCATGGCCAGTTGTACGACATCCAGACTGCGGGTAAGATGGGCTGGAAAATTGCGAGAAATATGCCTCGGCTGATTTTTTTATAACTCAACATGAGAGTTCTAGTATGTACTTTACAAGGCTTGTTACTAGGATTAAAGGTCTCGCTGCAGAAAAAGAGATGCCCATGCAGGCCATGAGCGAGCTTAAAATGTTCAAGAAACTTATAGCTCGAAATATCTCCCACCATTTTAGATCCTATCTACATTAAACCCTTTTGATAGAAGGCAGACAGCAACGATTGCCGCCTATCCGAAACGACCGCTGGGAAGAATAGAACTATAAAAAAATAGTCTCCCATATTTGTCTGGCCAATGAAACCACATATAGGTATTTAAAATGTTTCTTTAATGTACAGGTTTCCGTTCCAACGATGACCTTCACAAATTATAATATACGCTGTTGACCTTCTCCAGTATCTGACACCTTTTGACAGAATTTTACTTATCTGTCGTCCAGGTGACACTTCGTTTGTGTTTTCTTTACAGATCCAGACATAAAGGTAACTCAGTTCGCATCAACACTATGACCGCTAGCTCCGCCAATACTGGCGAAAGTACGTTGCTCTACTAGCTGTGGATGATCAATTATACTTATTTCGTTTGTCCCTATATGGCTCAGTTTTATGTTTATCAACAGTCCATGGTCCAGGTGCGACAACGAACGCAAACAAAGCAGGATCACTCTTCATCAGAGCTTTGATATTTTAAAAAAGTTGTTTTACTCTGCTATAGCTCGTCATCCGACCTGGTGGGCAATTCTTGAAAATGGGGAAAATAGAACACTTGATAGAAAGTACGCGTGGTACTTCTACTTTCCGAAGAATTATATTCTATAATATCCACAGAAGTCTCTGCCTGGGTCATTCTCAAAAGAAAAATTGCGAAAGTCTCACTGTCATCCAGAAGTCTTTCTCTAAAGACGAGGTTCACTTTGTGATGGAACACTTTATGATAAGAAAATGAACGTATGTTTTTAACGAAGATATAAAACTGTTCCACGAATCACCCTATACACGAAAGTTTAAAATGAAATATTCATCTCACATTTAGCTTGTAAACGAAAGCTTTGAAACTCATGCCGCTAACAAAAACCAATACCCAACTAGAATCGCACAGTGCCTCAATCCTCTCTCGCAGATAACATGCCCCGTCTATATCCATTAGTAGAGTTGTATAATTGCAACGCAATATCCATAACGGTCTAGGGGGGCAATTAAAACGCGTTCAACTATCTTGATTATTGCGAAAATAACAAGTGGAGGACGCCATTTACATTCAAATGCCCCAGACAAGCCCTCCGAGCCCGAGTACGAACTCGTATATTGAGCACTCGTACTCGGTTCTCTGATTCAAATTAGCTGCATACGTGTTCTCTCAGAGTGGCACGTTGTAATGGGCTTATCGCGATTTGGTCCATTCTGTTGTACACGATGATTCAAAATTACATGCTCTTGCACTTTCAGTGCAAAGTTGCATCTAGCAGCTTCCGGCTTTAAAGTTACTTGTTATTGGGTTCCGACAGCAGCTCGGCTTCAATTTTGACCAAAAAGTCCACCTTCGACCAAAGGAAGAACAATTCGGATAAAAGGCGCTAAGGAACTCCAACATATAGGAATATCGTCTCTTCTTCTTAAATCGCATACGAGGTCTGAAAATTGAGCGATGAGACTGGCAACGTACTGTTCGATCTGGTAACACTGGAGGTGTCAGGCTTCAGTACAAGTTTGTAAACACTCGAGTCATTTGATTTTCCGTAGTGACTTTTTTTTGTAAAACTGTTTCTCCTATTATAATAACAGTATATAATAATAATATATTCGCACAATTCATTAGAGTATAAAATATTTAAGAAGCCAAGAAATAAGCGAATAAATGAGAGTCCCACAGGAAGAAATACTCCTTGTACGTGGATGAGTAGATTTAAATATAGGAATAAGACTTAGTAATGTAACATATCACGTCTTCTTCTTCTTCCTACTTTATTAATAGTCTCATGCCTGTTTTACTTCGGTTTTTAGCCTCAATTGATGTTGTCTGACCATCTTTTCCTCGGTCGTCCCATTGGTCTTCTTCCATTTCACGATTTGTCTCTTGCTATTCGTACTGTTCTATTTTCTGTCATTCTTTCTATGTGTTGATTCCATTCTATTTTTCTTCTTTTGGTCCACAGGTTTATGTCCTCTATACCACCTCTATACCTCACTTCTTACTCTGTCTCTTAGAGTTTGGTTTGTTATTTTTCGTAAGACTTTTATTTCTGTATCTAATCTTTGTGTTTTCGCCGTATCTGCTCTTGTTTCCGCTGTGTACGTCATTATGGGTCTTATTGTTGATTTGTACATCCCAGTTTTCGTTTCCGTTGTGAGGTATTTGTTTCTCCAGATTGTATTGTTGAGACATCCAGCTGCTCTGCTCGCCATGTTCACTTGTGTTTGTACTTCTTCTTCCACTTTTCCATAGCTTGCCAGTTTGATTCCCAAGTATTCTGTTTCCATCACTTGTTCTATAATTTTGTTATTTACGACCAGTTTGCATCGTCTTGGTTCCGCTGATATCACTATCGATTTAGTTTTTTCTGTTGAAATCACCATGTCGTATATGAGCGCCGAGCTTCGAATTCTTTGATTAATCTTTGTAGGTCATCTTCATTTTCGGCTATTATTATGGCGTCGTCTTCGTAGCATATTATCTGCATTTCCTCTTCTCCCGTTCTATATCCTCTTCTTTTTTTAACTTTCTTTATGATTTCATCCATTATCAGATTAAATATTAGTGGGCTCAGCGAATCTCCTTGTCTAATGCCAGTTTCGTACTTGATATGTTGTGAGAGCTTTCCTTTACATCTTACATATTTACATCAATGAGAACGGAAGGAGAATGGTGGACTTCTGCACATCAAACGAACTGAGAATAACCAACACATTTTTTGATCATAAAATTCAACACAAGTACACGTTTGAAAATACAAGAGGACAGAGATCAATGATAGATATGTGGTCACATACAGAAATATTCACCATAAACAGATAACGGATGTGAGAGGTTTGACGTCACCCAACGTGGGAACCGATCATTATTTGGTACTTGGTAAAATTAGAAATCTCCCAAGAAGATGTGAAACAAGGAATAAATAAATTAAAAAATTGAAAGTTACCAGGAAAAGACCAAATACCAAATTAACAAAATATGGAGGTGATTACCTTGTACAACAACTGCAACTCCTAATTCAAAAAATAATCACCAAGAACAGAATACCAGATGAATGGAGGAGAGCGATCATGCTGATGTTCTTCAAGAAAGGAGATAAGAAAGACCACAATAATTATCGAGCAATAAATCTGTTAAATACGAATACAACACTCAAATTAACATATCACGTCCATAATATAAATTATCCATATAAGGTGAACAGCAATCGCAGTTCGTTGAAAGAGTCACAACCAGGTAACGCAATCACAATTTAAGTATACAATCACAATTAAAAAATCGAACCATGCATAAAATACCAGAGTATTTTTTAAATCAATTCCCTGACGTATCTCTGTTCGTGGTATAGGCAGGAGCCACTTCTTTAGCTATTTCAAATTGATTCAAATTATGTAAACCCTGTATTTTTATCGCCGATCCTCATGCAGAAGCCGGAAAAATTATTTGTTAGACAGAATCAAAACATGGCGTCCACAAAAAAGAAACTTTCTTCCTTCTTCAGGAATCTAAAGAAAGATACTTATTTTAGTTAAAAGGTTATATAAAATGAGTTATCGACTTACCTGCATTACATCGCAAATTACCAAATAAAAAAACCCATAGAAGGCATAGCCTTGTAAATGGGAATGTTTATATCTATACATATATCTACTCTGATCACAAAAATACGTAATACTTAACATTCAATGTACACCTTGATATGTTAAAAACAATATATAAGAGACATTTTTTTGAACATGTTACATCTCAGTAATAGCAAGTATCACAAAGATCAACTAGTTGATGTATTTTCACAATAAGAATTTCATGCAACCATTCCTCGTCACTTAATTTACAGACCTCGTCGGTCTCTGAAATATCTTTCAGCCATCAGCTTGTACCATATTTTGTCAGATGTTCAATCTAACACAACAAACATAAGAAGCAGTTTACTATGTGTTGTTGTAATGGTAATTTTTGGCATTGAAATTTTCTTGTCAAAAAATCACTTCGCAACTATCGCTGATACCAACTTCATCTATCCAGCATGCGCCATTGTTGAAAGATAAAATAATTTAAATCGTCAGCATGTTTTAAAAATTGACTTTATTGTACGGTGTAATTTTGGAAGTGTTTCACTGGGCCAAGTATTTCAAAAGTATGTGAAGGTGTAGCTATGTTTCCTAATTCAAATGGAATCTTTTATTGTAGTAAGTACTGCATTTTTCGAAATCACAATGTATAAATATCATTCGAGGTTTTACATTACCTTTATTCCTACTCGTCAAGTCATTTTATCACAACACATTGAAACACACAGCAATGGTTGCAAAAGTTCGTTATCCTACTACTTTATATTTAAAAAGCAACTTGCATCTTAGATTAGGCTAAACGCTAAGCTTTGTCCTCGATCAAAAGATCGGTCAGGAATTGCTCATTACTTAGCTGCATTTACTGTCACCGCACACGTTTAGAGGCGACTCGTTAGCCACAATGGAACATTTCGCAAATTTTTATCCCTACGAAATATCAGAATGCCTTAAATATATAATCTGCATTTTTTTCTATGCAAAAGTTAGCAAGAACTTGCCTCCTAAAACTTGAAAGTAAAACCTCGTAGTAAGGCTTAGTGACGCTCTAGCATGATGAAATAAGTTTGTCTATGTACTGTCCGTAAACTGTGAACCTACCTTTCTTTTGGAGGTTAGAGTCCACTCAGATGCGAGGAAATAAATGATAAATATCGACTAATTGTTAGGATCTCCGATTTTTATGGGGATCATGAATAGGTCCTTTAAAATCTAAAGTATTCACTGATATAAATTATCAGTTCTCACCAGTTTCAGTCCTGATATCGTTCCGCATGTTTTATCTACGACCAGACGAAAAATACGTTATGTCTTCTTTATGTCCTAGGGCCCCTTGACAACTGTCTTGAAATCTAAAGTTGGCAAGACAAACAGCTACCTACAAAAATAAAAGGAATTGCTTGGTTGTCGAGATCCGCCGCAGATTTCTACGCCACTGGTTTGCATGCTTGCCGTTGTGCAACGACTCTTTCGGCAGAGCAAAAATAAAGGAAAAGAAAGAATTCTTAATGCCTCCATTTTCTCAGGGAACATTTTATAGAAACAGATTTTTAGAGAAAGAACCTCTCTACCAGCGAGATTATAGTAAAAATATAGGTAAAACTTTTAATAATGGAGTTTGGGCCAACTTTTTAATTCACTCTCTTTTGTGTCCGAGAAATTTTATATATCTGCCACTTCTTCCACTTCCAAGTTTCATAAAACCTCTTAAGGTGACGCTAGGTCTCTCCGGAAGATATAATTGATTTTCCTCGAACCAAGTCTTTTCAACTGTTTTGATGCGCGATCCTTATTGGCGGTACGAACTTAATACCCTTCTGTTTTACAACAAGCTGTTTGCTCTTGAAATAATTATAGACCGAAGCACTAGGTTTTTATTTTACTGGAGCAGTTGTGACATACCAAATCAATATCGTACTGAGTAGTCCTGTATAGCCAATCTTACTTCTACCGCCAACATGACACCAAAATAAATAGAGGTAGATAAAGACATAGAAAAATACAGGGTGTTCGTTAATGACAAAAGTAGCGTCAAGTAGGTTGACCCTGCACTTCATAAACGATTGTGTTCAGCACAAGTTAGTTCACCTGAACATGTATAACAAAAATTCAAACGTATTATTAAATCAGCCAAAAAAGCCCATGTAGTAAGTTCATACATATGAAATCGCTGGTTTCTTCCCTGCTCTAAGTGCCGAGCATCTGGCAACGGTGCTGAACCACACAAGTGTAATGAATCAAGAGAAACGGCGATGCGTCAGTCAGGCGCAGGTACTTGGGTCGTTCTCGAAATATACTAAATGACATATAAATCCGAACACCCAGATTAAATGGTTTTATTTTAATAAAAGTTGGTGAATGTATTTATCTTACTGTAAATAACAAGTGAAACAATTTTCAGCCTTATCAGTTGGACATTCCGGTTTTTATACTGTTTTTTTTTTAATTCCCTAACGCTCTAAAAATGAATATTTCAGCCACAGTAAGGAATCAACGTTGACGGATTTTGGTTCTTGACATCCTTTACGATCGGTTACGATGCCTAGAGTACGGAGACCTGTACGATTTCGTCAACTTAGTGAGTTTGATAGGGGCCGTATAGTGGGACTTCGGAAAGCTGGACTTTCTTTTCGGGCAATCGCAGTCAGAGTGCAAAGAAGTGTAGACACTGTGGTTAGGTGTTGTCAGTCATGGCTTCGAGAAGGCCGTACGCAAAGAGCAAGGGGCACTGGACGCCGCTGTACAGCATCAGACCGTGAAGATCGCCGCCTAAGATTATTGGCCTTAAGGGACCGTTTCTCCACTACCAGGTCCATTACAAATGAATGGTTTGCAGAACACGGAAGACCTATTGGCATGCGAAGTGTTTACCGACGAATGAGAAGTTTTGGCTTGTTTTCATACCGGCCACACTGGGTCCTCCCTTTAACTCGAGAACACTGACATAATCGCCTTGAGTGGTGCAGACAACGGTCACTCTGGGATCAGGAATGGAACAGTATTGTCTTTAGTGACGAGTCTCGATTTTGTTGCACGATGGTCGTGCCAGGGTTAGAAGGCGACGTGGTGAAAGGAGGAACCCACAGTTTTTTGTTGAAAGACATGTTCATCACACTGTTGGAGTTATGGTTTGGGGTGCTATAGCTTATGGTTCTAGGTCACCTTTAATCTTCATCAGAGGTAACATGAACGCGCAGCGTTATATCCACGAAGTTCTAGGATCCCATCTTTTACCCTATCTTGACACCCTGGCAGATCCAACTTTCCAACAAGATAATTCCCGACTACATGTTGCAAGAGTCACAATAAACTTCTTTCAACATAATGATGTCACATTGTTACCATGGCCACCAAGATCTCCCGACTTATCTCCAATTGAGCACGTGTGGGATATAAGGGTGTGAATCTACATGAAAAATTAATATTAGTTTGCTCGGGGTGTTGCAGTTTTAGGAAAAAAATGGAAATTCATTAATATTTTCAGAATTGCTTCAGATATTTGATTGACATTTAGTACGTAGTGAAAGCTTAAAAAGTTGCACATTTTTCAGTGGCGTGCGTACGTGTATTGACGACTTCGATATTTTTTAAGAAAAAAATGGTACGCCAATGGTGTTTTGCCAAATAAAAAGGATTTTTGAATTCCCCGTTCAATGCAAAACAAATGATCTCTCTTGAGTTGCTTTCGATGCGCCATTTTTGAGTAAAAAAATAAAAACCGTGCTATTGTCTAACTTGCAAAATTATCAATTTATTTGGAAAAATTAAACACATTAGGGTAATGAACAACAACAACTGACAACACAAACATAACATTAAAACCAACGAAATGATTACAAAAATTGTTGAAAATGGCCCCCTTCACCTAGTATGCATGCTTCCGCCCTCCTCATGGAATTGCGCACTCGTTGAAATATCCCTAGAGTGTTTTTAATTATATCACAAGCTGCAACTATTCTTTCTCTTAATTCCTCTACAGTGTTAATGGGACTTGTGTACACTAGTGTCTTAAGATAGCCCCACAAAAAGAAATCTAAACTGTTGAGGTCTGGGGGCCTTGGTGGATATTCTTGGGGCCCACCGCGGCCAATCCAATGATTTGGGTAAACAGTTTGTAAATAATTACTAACCGCTACACCGAAATGCGCTGGTGCACCATCATGCATGTACCACATATTGTTTCTTATTACTAACGGAACATCATCAAGCAGCAAAGGCAACTGTTGTTGAAGAAAATTGAGGTAAGTCTGTCCGTCAAGTTGACCCGGCAAGAAGAATGGGCCAATAAACTGGTTGCCAATGATTCCTGCCCATACGTTAACGGAAAATTGGTGTTGGAAATGGGTTTCGGTTACGATATAGGGATTTTTTTTTGCCCACAAATCATTATTGTGGAAATACTGAATGGCATTTCGAGAAAAATTAGCTTCATCCGTGAACAGAATCATTGATTCAAATTACGGATTTTGTGTAATTTTTTGAAGATACCACTAACAAAAGGTCACACGCCTTGGAAAATCAATGGGAAGTAATGCCTGTACTCTTAAAATATGGAAAGGATAAAACAAAAAATACACTCAAACTCTACAAACAATTTTATGGCAAATTTTTAAGTGTCTAGCGATCTTCCTCGTACTCGTTTCAGGTTGTTCTTCGACTTCGTGCAGCACTGCCTCCTCAATTTCATGTGCTCTCACACTTAGAGGTCTACCTTCAGATGTTCCTTTTCGGACAGAACCAGTTTCAACTGTGAATATTAGAAAAGGTTCGACTATCTGGCAAAGCACGATCGGGATATCTCTGGTGATAAATCCGTCTGGCTTGCTCACCATTACCGTCGGCAAGGCCATATACGTGATGCATTTCCGCCATTGCATTTGAATAATTCACCATTATTAACAAGATTGTAAAAACTAAATACGAATAATGAAAAAGATGTCACATCGAACAGATTTGAATAACAGAGACTTGTCAGATGCCAAAAGTCAGTGACATATTCCAGAGCAACTAGATATATTTATTGCTAAATTGCATTCATCAATATTATTACATTGATTTTCTGGGACAATAGAACGGCTTTTATTTTTTTACTCAAAAACGGCGCATCGAAGGAAATCAACTCAAGAGAAGTTATTTCTTTTAAATTGAACGGGGAGTTCAAAAATATTTTTATTTGGCAAAAAACCATTGGCGTACCATTTTTTTTCTCAAAAAATATCGAAGTCAATACCCGTACGCACGCCACTGTTAAAGCTAAAAATTATTTTTACATTGAAAAATATGCAACTTTAGTAACTTTCACTACGTACAAAATATCATTGAAATATCTGAAGCGGTTCTGAAAATATTAATTAATTTCCATTTTTTTCCTAAAACTTCAACACCCCGAGTTTTTATAAGGAAACATTTTTGGACCATAGTTGATAAAGCAAACTAACGTTTTGGAGTTTTATGTTATATAATTTTTTTATTGAGAGCTGCTTTTGGTAGATTTTCCTCCTACAAAAATTCGAGTTATAAACTTTTTGCTCCGCCTTGCTGCAGCTGAGATAAATGTTATCTTAAAGTAGAGAATGTCTAGATTAGGGGTATATAGGTTTCATCTGCATCTTGCTGCCCCTTCTTAGGTTTGTGAGGTGCCGAACCATATATGTTCATAGTACAGAAAAAAGAGGTGTTTTCCAAATTCAATTTTGTTGGCTTAGGTGAATTTTTTAAGTATTCTGCTTCGAGGAGCACTATTTTTGGTATTTAGCATTCTAAGAAGGGCAGTGCCGAAGAAAAATTGCAATATATCCTCGAAAAGTCAATTGAAACGTCGTGTCTTTCAGGTACCATCGAAAATATTGATTTAGGGAGATTAGGTGATAGAATTAGATTTTTATGTAAACGAATTTCACAATATTGGGTAGAGGCAAATCGCTCTAAATCTAAATTGGTAGAAAAGTATTCGTATTGGCTACATGTAGTTGAAAATATTGATATACCGCCACGCATCGAGCAATTCATGGTGGTGATGTTATAGGTCACGCTTTGTTCTCAATTGGGGAGTATCTGAATAAGCGACTGAAGTGACACATTAAATCATTTCGACGAGATCATAGACGAAAAATGAGCCGCGTTTTGACCAGTACCGATTTAATTAATAGGCTTCTTCTTCATTCGGATCCCTTGATTACGGGTTTAAGAAAGTTACCGGTTAAATATTGTCAAAATCTGTGTTGGATTTGTTAAGTTAATTGTTTCCATTATAACGTATTATAAGTATTGTAGTTTATAATTTTTTCCAATATATCTTGTCTGCCCTTGTTATGAACTGTTTTATTTTATTTCTTTAATATAAGGTTGATCTAAAACAACATCTAAAACAAAAATACTGAGAAAAATTTTTAGTACCTACTTAGTATTTTTTTCTAAGAAAGAATTTTATAAATTGTATTTTCATATTTGTACAACTGTATTTTGAGGTTTAAAATACAATGAAAAAGGTTGTGTATTCGTAGCCGCCCTAGTATGGAAGGGGAATCACTGTGCACGGTAGTGTTCAAAGTACATCCCATTAAATAAGATGTCAAGCTTGCATTGCTGAAGAAGGTCAGTTTGAAAATGTATTCTGAATTTAGTAAATACATTCACGAATTAACAAAAGTGGCGTTACTATCTGTCTTGCTGTCTCTACGTAGAATGATACTGTAAGTATATGACTGAGGTTTTTTTTATATTTGTCTAATAACTATTATTAGTTAGGGTGAAAAGATGAAACTTGAGGAATCCATGTGGCTAGTAAAAGCACAGCAGCATCATAGGGAGAGGAGCAAAATCCTAGCCAAAAACTCTGAATACCCGTTCCGTCTGTCTACATGGGAGAGGAGTGTTCATTGTGTCAAAGCCTGGATGCTGAACATGACGTTGTGCAATTAGTGAAATGATAAGACATATTGGCCTTATTTAGGCAGGCCAGAAAGAAACAAGAGGAATGAAAGGTTATCTATGGCTTTATATGGACAGCAAAAATAAATGCACAAAAGTAGCTTAGTAACACCCTGTATACACTAAGCGTAGTCAAGATTCGTTACGACGTACCAGGGCGGTTTCCAAGCTCCTACATTGTTTTGTAAACAGGCGTTTCACGCACCGATGCCTCTGCAAGCCGAGTTATTAATCAGAGGCAATCAGTCAGCCGGATGCCTTAGAGAAGTGCGAGTTGAAGCTCCCAGGAGGAGGGCGAGCTGTAGTCTACCTCCATTACATAATACGTCACCTATATAATAATACCAGTAATCGAGTGTGAACATGATTTATCAGCATTATCATCAATCTCTCTAAAAGCTCGCTGCTGCTCCTTGCTACGGCGGATCCGAAAATTATCCTTTAATGTATAAATTCCTCAGCTATGCCTGCGTTGTGACGTGGCGTTTGGTTCGTGTAATATGAGATCACTCTCAAGACCAAGCGAGTATACAGATGGGCTCGAAAATTGCGCAGGGAAAACAGATTTTTTCAGATTGTTACATTGGATTCACATGATCGGCAGGGGTATTATGTGACTGTTTTTTTTTGCCTTATATAGGTTTTTGATGACATTATGTAGGTCTTTTTCCAAAACGTGACTTAGAACGAGCTATTGTCCACTTTATCTGCACTCGTTCAGTAGCTGTACGTGTTGCCTGAGCACTAAGACGCTTCATCTCTCAATGTTTGGCTGTGATGTTATGTGAAATCTGCTTCAGAGATGGCATTACTGGCGGTCTAAGCTGTAAGTTGTATACTCTAGCTGGAAGGAAACGGCAGGGCATAGGTGAATAGTGAGGATTTGTGAGCTAATAATAATTTAAGTATTTGTACAATTTGGTGTAATGTACAAGCGAATAAATTGGAACAAGAAAAAAATCACAAAAGGATAGTGTCCTTGTGCGTGGTTTAAAATCCTTAAAAACTAAGTATACATACTGAAAATCTATTCAATGGTAACATACCAGTATATATGCAACATACACATACATATATACATATAGAAGTTGAGTCATTAATTTTCAGATAATGATTGTAGAAGGAAGATAAACCAAAATATGTGTGTAAAAATAAAAAAAAATGTTACCTTGTTTTATAAAGTATCCTCCCGACAAGAATTTCAGTGCGGACCTGTATTTGAAGGTGCGGTCTTGGAGCACCGGCATGCCCTCCCCTGTGAGGTCTTAAGTCACCTGATTCACGAGCCATTTGTACTACCTTAACAAAGGCACGAGGGGTCGGTTGCACTGATTGGGAAACCGATCCACATAAATTCGTGATGCCGCGGCAGCATTTTGTAAAGACTCCCCCCCCCCCCGTAAATAAGAATCATGTCTACAAGTTCAGCATTTTCGTAAACATGTGCCATTTTTTATTTCGTTTGAGCCACGCAACAAACACCACTATTCACTCACGCGCTACCGACTGACACATTGACTGAATACAACTGAATAAAATTGTAGTAAAAACATCGTGATAAGCGTTTCAAATTATTTCGCTTTTTTGTTTCCAATGCGATGAACCGATAAGGCGGATTATATCCGTTGTTGCCAAACACGAGCATATAATATTATTATTGAGACAGGGCGGTACTCAAACTTCTAAAGGGCTATAACTTTGTTACTTTAATTTTACCAGAAAAATGTTAAAGGAAAAAAACATTTCTTTTGATCAGATCTACTCACTGTTAAAATAAATGACTCAACTTCGAAGTATATTTTATATAAAATCAAAGTTTTAATATTATTTTTAGTTTTTTTTGCCTTTTTTAGTATGAGTAGTTGAAACTTATTATTTTATAATTTGATAGATAGAAACTTTTATTGACATTTGAAATTGGTGATTTTTATATTTAGTTAGTTGTTTTGGTATACGGTTGTATATTAGTAGAACCTGGAACATGAACGACCTTAGCATAAAAATAACCTTCAATGATGATAATCCGCTTAGTTTCTTGCCTCTTGCCACTTAAAATGTATGCTTCATCTTGGAAATCACATATACAAATTTGCTGAATTTCAAATATAAGAGAGATAAAAAGAAAATTCTTCGTTGGTGAAATATATTACAACTAACTGGTGAGAAATAGTCTACAGACAGGAATATTTACGAAACGTGAAAAGGTTCTTACATTTTACATCATTTTTCATTTCCAGTCGTTTAAATTTGATAGAAATTTATTTTGGGATGTCAAGTAGAAGACACAAATCAGCGCCTAAATGTTAGGCACTGCGAAAACGTTTTATGTGTGATACGTCATTCCTATTTTTCTGTGATGTAGATTAATTACACACAGCGTGGGCGGAGTAGTGGCTTCCCGTCATGCTCCTCAAAGTTTTTGAAAACATAACCTCTCTTCAAATAACCCGTCCAGTACAACTAATATACTTCACGGGCAGCATATTCAGTAATAATTTTCTCATAAAGCAGATATCACTGATTTTATGCACATGCAAACCAATATACACAATCACTACACAATCATCCAATTTTCCTTCTTAATACTCTACAGACTCTCGGAATTCTGCAACCAACAAAGCACGCTGGCATGTCGTTGAGTCGTTGCTATATAGATGACGCTTGGGTAATCCTCACAGCGAGCAATAGCAGAATTAACTATCGGTACACTAGTAGCTATCTAGAAAGTAGACATTTTGTCGTTTTTTATTTTCATTATATAGGTTTTTTTTACGTGATAACCCCGCGGGTTATGTACAGTAGAAAAATGGCCTCTAGTCTTGTGTCGAAATTTTCGTTGGCTATTCTGTGAAAATGTCGCTGAGTTTCTCTGATGCGGCGCCGCATTTTCTCCTTCTATGCACGAAGTCTGTGGATTTCTTTTAGCCTTAATATTCATGTAGTTTCAATATTTTATACAAGACCAGAGACAATATGTAAATCAACTGAATTATTTTCTTAATGACCATTCCTATACTATCAGAAGAAGAACTTTTTTCACCGTAAAAATAGTTAATTTATTATACAAGGGAGACAATACAACCTCAAGCTAAAATCTAGTATTTTTCCCGAGTATAATACACATTTTTTTCTGTGACGGGAAAAATGACGATATATTGGAAAATTATATTATCACAATATTTTTAAGTCAGAAAATTATCGATGTGAAATTTGAATTTCGAAATTAGTAGGTACATATACTTTAAAAATGGTGCACTTAGTGGTTATTTAGAAGTTATTTTTAATACTATAAAGTAAAAAATGTATGACTCCGAGTTTTCTTTGACTCCACCGGAATCAGTAGAAGTAGCCAAAGCACCATCACAAAAATTATTGTCAGCTAAATCGCGGAAAATTTACGAAACCGCGTATTCAATATCCGGGAAAAAAGTACTCATTTTTTTCCCGGGCAAAAAAGTAATTTCTTAAAAAGTGACATTTTGTTACCTGTCAACAGAGATAAAATGTCAAACTTTTTTCCCATCACATAAAACATACTTTTTCTTGAGGTGTACCGGCAGAAAACAAACGGAGTACAAACACTAAGTATTCATTGCCAAGTCTGAATAGACCTACCTAAATACCAACCTAAAAAATACGAAGAGTCCGAGTAGGTATATAACAACGAAGGGATTCTAGATTACAAAACTCTTGAAAAAACATTTTCTTGTGTGATAGTAAGGCTCCACAACACCCGCGGGGCTTGGAACGTCCCCAACCTCATTTTTTCAACGGCGCATTTTTTTAAAGTGCGCCTCCCGGGTACATTTTTCCAATAAAACGTCGAAACAGCCATCCGAACCGAAACGGCTTTTTATGTAAATGCAAATTACCAACATTTAGCCCAGTCGACAGAAGGCTAAAACGAATTGCAAGCTTAAGATCTCTGCCCATTGTAGCGTATCATCTTACGATTACATGCAGCACATCATGTAGTAATGGATCACTGCACTCTATACTACGGAAGCTGATATGTAAGCTTCGCCACTACCCCCTTGCGATAAAGTTACATTTGATTTATTTTTTCTATTCTTTTAAACAGAATTTCAATAGGCCCCGGTACAACGTGCTGAAAACCATTCCTCTATCGCAGAGATTACACACGTTTTCTTGTCATTTTGGGAGGGGTCTCGAATCACTGGGGACCAGATCAGAAGCATACGGTGATTTTGTCAATTATTCAAGGCCTACTTGGTTTAGGGCATATCAATGGCTGGTAGCGTTATTCTAATGGGACAGAACTCATCTTATTGACTGCCATGAAATTTTCCTTTTAAGATCATCTCGTAATTTTGAGACTAAATTTGCATTAAAGGTCACTCTGTTTTGTAATACCATATCATGCACTTGTTCTGCTTGACTTCATCATAAGAAATTGCAGGCCTCCTGCAGTCTACACAGAGTTTTGATGAATTTGATTGTTTGCCATACCTTTTTATTGATCAGTGGGATTCATTTATATTAAAGTTCTTGTCAAACGTGTAACAAGTATATAGTGCTTTTCAAAAAAATCCACAACCCTATTCTTTGAAAGGGTCTAGTTAACAGATTGAAATTTCTAATGACAAAATTGAACCAAAAGTAATATATTCAGGCGTAAAGGTGACAGCTCAAAAATCTCAAAATGACGAACGTTTTTTTACATGGAATACCTCATGTGATACCTCATTGTGGATCCGATTACGTGTTGTTCATAGTTATAGAATATAGAATCCAGATTGGCGAACTGGCAGGCTGATAAATGATGACACTTTTGTGCAGTGGAATGATCTATATTATATTAGACAGATTTGTACATGAAAAGAAGATTGACGTTACATACTATCGAGTTTTGAATTGGTTTTTGAGGTATAAGCGATTCCAAAAACAAAAACGCACAAATCTGATCAGTTGTCAGTCCACCATTTTGAAAGTTACTGGCACATTCCATTTGATAAAAATGTTTCAAGATGCCAAGGTGCCCTACCGCAACCTTGGGATGTTCAATTGTCGCTCTTACCATGTAATTTCGGCTTGCTAACCTAACCCGCTTGCAAAATAGATAGTAGGACCTTTTTGAAGAATCACTATTTTTCCGGTGTAGACTTAATGCAATAATTGGTGGATGTACATGTATTACATTCTTATTCACACATCCACCATAAATGAAAAGAAATGTAATAGTGATCATACACCTCTACTCATCATCTACCGGACTAAAATGTAAAATCGCAGACATTAGGGAACCATTTGTCTACGGCGATCGATGTTTGAATTTCACTTCTATTATTTAGAGCACTGGCTTTAATTTGTTTTTATTGTTGGTCTAAATGGCAACAAGCCATCAACGTCAGGGACAAAAGCGTTAATAGTCTAGTAGCCAAACTTAATATATGTATATCATCGTTAGGGTACAATATTTTGTACTTCATCTAGGATAGTGGTCGCCTACCCGTCGATCGCGAGCTACCGGTAGCTCGCAAAGGCAATTCTGGTGGCTGACAACAAATTTTAAAAAGGTGTAAAAATCATAGAAGCTTCCGTAAATTTTGTAAATTCCCATAATGAACACAAGCAGCGGCAACACTGCGGTGAGCGATCTGTTCGAGAACGATCTCGATTAGTTTGAACGGAATAAATACGCAAGGCGCTCAGTTTATGACTGAACGGCACAAAGTCCAGCGGTTGGGTTAGAGTTGGCCTGCAATTAAAGACATTATGAGCAGTAGTAAGAAGATGAAGAGATACCATTTCCATTCGGAATGGGAAGCACAATATTTCTTTACAGAAGTTAAAGGTAAAAATGTATGTTTGTTATGTAATACATCCATTTCTAAAAAAGGGATTCTCGAGAGGAACTACAAAACTGTACATTCGAATTCTGAAAAATTATTCCCATTACGTTCTGCAACCAGAACTGAAAAACTGGACAACAGACAATGCTTTTGAAAACAATCGACAAAAGTAAGGCTACAACTGAAGCATCATCACGGGTGTCCAGATAAATGCACGAATGAATAAATCTTATGAACTCAGATGGCCGTGTTCTTCAGGATGATTTTTAGTGATATCACGATTAAAGAAGATCTTTTGACTTGTTTTGTTCTTGTAAAAATATTATTCCTTCTGTGATAAGGGTCTCGTGGGGTTATGCCGTAAGTATGAAAGTTTTCCGCAATGTCTCTGTTATCACAGGATTATTCATCAGCAAGTATTATGTGGACATTTTCTGAAACTAAACAACGTTATGAAATTGGTAGTAAGAATTGTGAACAAAATTAGAGCTCAAACGTTACAAATAAGGTTATTCAAAACCTTGGTCGATGAAATTGACTGTCATTATGGAGAACTACTTCTTCACTCTGAAGTCCGATAGTTAAGTAAAGTACGAGTGCTGAAACGTCTTAATGATACATTTGCCATATTTCATTTTTTCTAACAACGTGTTGAACCGATTCCGAAACTGGAAAATTTAATCCGGCTGAGAGATTTTGATTTTCTTGTGAATATTACAGAAAAATTAAATGAACTTGATTTGCAGCTTCAGGGGAGAGACAGCTTGAGTTTTGGGATCAAAAACTTAATCGATGGCGATACCAGACATTTTTCTGTTCTTTCAGAAAATATATCTCGGTAGATTAGAACCATATGACAGTAAATATCATGTAGAAATTGTCTCTAACTTGAAGGATAACTTCAAAGATCGTTTCAATGATTTCAACAAAATTGCTATGGTGACGCAATTTGTCGTTTCACTCTTCATGGAAATTGATATCCAAGAGTTTACAACATCTGTTACGCAGAATTTTAGCGAAGATATCGCTGCGACAGAAAAGTGATTGCGTTAGAAAATGATTTAGCTTTAAAAGCATTAGTCTCAAATACAAAATGTATCTGGTCAGTAAGTAAAGATAAATATTCAGCTTTATGTCATGTTGCCTTGAAAGTGAAAGCGTTATTTAGCTCAACCTGAATCTTCTTTTTCAAATAAGAAGTTTATTAAAAACATTTACCATACCTAACCCACTTACAGATGAACATTGCATTGGTTCTGCCAAAATTGTAATTCCGCTGACTCCAAAAAAGCTTATAAATTAGCTAAACAACAATACAACGACAAATTGAAATTAAAGAAACAACAATTTTATGACAACAAAATAGCATTTTCTAGCAACTCGACAAAAGAAATTTGGAGAATAGTAAATGTACAAACAGGAAAATTAAAAATCAATAACCAAGTAACTAAAGTCAACAGTGGTAGTACAATGTTGACAGACTAAAGAGAAATAGCTGATCATTTCTGTGACCATTTCTCATTTGCTGCAGACCACTTAATCATATCGAAATATGGTGGTAATAATTCTAGAATCCATAAGTCAGATAAACATATTAGATCCATGGCTGTACATGCGATTTCTTCTGATGAGGTTCATAGAGCTATTCAAGAACTGAAAAACAAATCTACCGCTGGAGTTGATGGGTTGCCACCTAAAACTCTCAAATTCTTGGCTACATATCTTATTCATCCATTGTCATACCTGTTTAGTCTATCTTCAATCAATGGAGTTTTTCCTGAAGACCTCAAATTATCTGTAGTTTTACCGATTCATAAGAAGGGTGACACCGACTCTGTCGAAAATTACCGTCCTATCACCTTGCCATCTAGTTTTTCGAAGCTCTTTGAAAAAATCATCTATAATCGAATGCATAATTTTGCAAATGCCTACAAATATGAACTAGTAAGCAACATGGATTTAGACCAGGTTGCTCCACCAATTCAGCTGCGTTCTCTCTTTTCTCCTTTATGTATAGTCAACTAAATAGAAATAAATGTACACTAACAATATATTTTAACCTGACTAAGGCATTTGATTGCGTACAAACAACTATTTTATTATGAAAACTAGAAGAGTATGGATATAGGTATCCCACAAATGACTGGGTTCAGTCCTTCATGACAGATCGCAAAATTTGTGTAAAAATTGGCAATGTTACATCTCATTGTAAAAATATCAATATTGGTGTCCCTCAAGGTGGAGTGTTATCACCGTTTTTATTTCTTTCATTCATCAATGACTTGGATGAATATATCAACGTTGTGTTGTTTGCAGATGACTCGTCCATAAGTATAGCGGCTGATACACCGGAAGAACTTGAGTTGAAGGCCAAGTCAATATTAAAAAAGTTTCAGTCTTGGATAACGGAAAATAAGCTCATAGTTAATGAAGGCAAAACCAAATATATGTTCTATTACAAATGTTATCACGTTGAAGTTAGATAATTCAGTTCTTGACAGGGTTGAACAGACAAAAGTTTTTAGGGGTAATAGAGGATGAGAGACTCAGCTGGAGAGATCATCTAGATTATGTCTTAAAAAAACTAAGATCAGCTTATTTTGCGTTGCGTAACTTGAAAAACATAATGTGAACCAAGGATTTACTAAATGTCTATTCTGCAACCATATATCCTCATTTGAAGTACCTTGTTCTCTGCTGGGGTTGTTCTGTGGGTGCTCAGCGCGCATTCATATTTCAAAAGAGGATTATACGGTTAATATTTTCGTTGAGCCCACTACAGACTTGTAGTACAACCTTTCAATCAAATCATCTGTTGACATTTCCCAGCGTTTTTATACTTGAGGCTTGCTTATTCGTAGAAAATAATTATAATATGTTTACATACATTGAGTACCAGAAAAAATACAACCTTCGCAGCAATACAGACCTATGTATTGCTAATTACAATCTAACCGCTTATCGTAAAAGCCCTGAGTATTTGTGTGCCGCTATACAGGGTGACTTGTAATGTCACGTATTCCTGTTAAGGAGTGATATATTAAGTCAAAATCAACCGATTTTGTCCTATAATGTCCTATCCAGAAGTTAACCGTTTTTGAGTTATTTGAATTTTGTTTTTTTTATTTTTTATTCCGATTTCAGACGGTTAAATTTGAAATACAAAAAAATTACATTTTTGATTTTGAGTTTTTTGTTATCGTCGCATAGCGGACATCCCAATAGTTCATAATAAGTAATAAAATGTTGAAAACTTACAAAAATTTTAAAATAACGCTTTTGAAATGTATGATTTTCTTATTTTTTTTACTAACTTATTCGATAAAAAATGCAATTTTCTGTAAAAAATCTCCTAGTAATGAAATGTGCAAATTATGTAAATAATATCTCTATCTAACAAGCTTTCATTTGAAGTATAAAAGTTACAACTAACTCAAGTACAAAGACATAAAATTAAAAAAAAGGGTACGAGCGATAATTACGTGGGGTAAATAAAAGGCTTTTATTTTAATAACAGTTTTATTTAATTACAACTCCTTTAGTATCTTACAGATTCTGCTCAAATTGTAATTCCCTGTTACGAATACACGCCCGTATTCTCTTACGTAATTCACTTTTGGTAACTCTAGTTGTTAAGCGGCTTTTTATTTGGTCAGCTGCACTGATTATCCTTGAAATTAATCCATCGCGCGTTGGTACGGGCGAAACATCGTACACCAGGCTTTTCATATGTCCCGACACATAGTAATCCATCGGTGTGAGATCTGGGATTCTTGCTGGTCAGGCAATGGGCCCGCCTCTGCCAATCCATTGATTTGGAAATTTAGAGTCTAAATAGGCCCGTACTAATCTACTGTAGTGTGCGGGACAGCCGTCGTGCTGGAACCCCATATTTTGTCTCGTTGCCAATGGGACGTCTTCCATTAGTGGAAACAAGTGATTTTTCTGGAACTCTTCATACACTTCTCCATTTAAATTGCCGGGCAGAAAATGAGGTCCAATTAAATATCCATCAATGATGCCCATCCACACATTGAGTGAAAACCGGCTCTGAGACCCCGTCGGTCTTATTTTTCGAAGGTTTAAAGCTTCTTTATCAGCCCAGTAATGAGAATTATGGTAGTTAGTGATCCCGTCCTTATTAAACTTCGATTCACTGGTCCACAGAATTTTCTTAAAATAGTCTGGATCTTCTGTATCTGCATGTAACATGTACCAGCAGAAATCTAACCGTCTTGCAGGATCGCCATCTTCAATCACGTGTACAGGCGTGTAGTGATAAGGGTATAATCTTGCAGTAAGCACAGTAAACCATACTTTGTATTATGATATACCCAACCGAACAGCCACAATGCGCGTAGACGTAGTAGGGTCTTCCTGAAACACACGAAGGATTTCCTCTCCATCTTCAGGAGGATAGACTCGGGGTCGACCAGCATCACTATGTTGCCTTTGAACACGTCCGGTTTGGCTGATGCGCCGATACACAGAGTCAAACACAGTAACATGAGGTGTTCGGCGATTCGGGAAACGTTACCGATATTCACGGCGGGCAGCTGCAGAATCGCCGTTACAAAGTCCATAACAGAATATTATGTCTGCGTATTCTTCATTTGTAAAAGTTTGCCCGTGCTCGCTATGGCGAAGTCCTGGCGGATCTTCTACATCTGCCATGATGATAAAGAAACCACTCGAAATGAACTGGGAAACTCGAAAATAATAATCGTGCGTAAAACGTGTGCGCGTACGCAGTAGTTAATACCAACTAAACCTAATTCTCACTCGGCGTGCGGCGATGGCGTAACTACAATGATGAATATACTATGTGACATATAAATCCGAACACATAGTTTAAATGGTTTTATTTTAATAAAAGTTGGTGAATGTATTTATCTTACTGTAAATAACAAGTGAAAAATTTTTCAGCCTTATCAGGTGGACATTACGGTTTTTATACTGTTTTTTTTTATTCACTAACCGTGAAGATCGCCGCCTAAGATTATTGGCCTTAAGGGACCGTTTCTCAACTACCAGGTCCATTGCAAATGAATGGTTTGCAGGACACGGAAGACCTATTGGCATGCGAAGTTTTTACCGACGAATGAGAAGTTTTGGCTTGTTTTCATACCGGCCACACTGGGTCCTCCCTTTAACTCGAGAACATCGACGTAATCACCTTGAGAGGTGCAGACAGCGGTCACTCTGGGATCAGGAATGGAACAGTATTGTCTTTAGTGACGAGTCTCGATTTTGTTTAGGCATGCACGATGGTCGTGCCAGGGTTAGAAGACGACGTTGTGAAAGGAGGAATCCACAGTTTTTTGTTGAAAGATATGTTCATCACACTGTTGGAGTTATGGTTTGGGGTGCTATAGCTTATGGTTCCAGGTCACCTTTAATCTTCATCAGAGGTAACATGAACGCGCAGCGTTATATCCACGAAGTTCTAGAACCCCATCTTTTACCCTATCTTGACACCCTGGCAGATCCAACTTTCCAATAAGATAATGCCCGACCACATGTTGCAAGGGTCACAATAGACTTCTTTCAACATAATGATGTCACATTGTTACCATGGCCACCAAGATCTCCCTACTTATCCCCAATTGAGCACGTGTGGGATATGATGGGTAGGAGATTGCTCAATTTGCAACGTCCTCCTCAGACTCTAGAAGCACTTCGAGAGGAGTTGGTGGTTGCCTGGAATGAGATACCACAGGAGGACATTGACCACCTGATCAGAAGCATGCCTAGGCGCGTTGTAGAATGCGTAGCACATCAGGGTGCATCCACATATTATTAAAGGTCAAAGGGCTTTAAAGCAGTGCAATCATTTTGAAATTTTTATCATTTACTTATTATGCTTCATTAAGTACTTTTTATTAAAATAAAACCATTTAAACTGGGTGTTCGGATTTATATGTCACTTAGTATAATAACAGCTCTCTCTCTCTCTCTCTCTCACTCCTCCACTAAGTCAGCTCTTCTTGCTCGCTTCCTCATCGAGCCGATGCCATAAAACAATCATAGCATGCGAGTTCTTTGAGGACAGTAACGACTTGTTCAAACAGGTAATACAAATTCCTTAAAAATCCAGCCTCTGTGGGTGTCATTGTTGTTTCTCTGCATGTACTTCAGATAATTGAACGCTTAATACCTGAAATGAAAGCTTGTTAGATAGAGATATTATTTACATAATTTGTACATTTCATTCCAGGAGATTTTTTACAGAAAATTGCATTTTTTATCGAATGACTTAGTAAAAAAAAAGAAAATGATACATTTAAACAGCGTAATTTTAAAACGTTTGTAGCTTTTCAACATTTTATTACTTATTATGAACTATTGGAATGTCTGCTATGCGACGATAACAAAAATCTCAAAATCAAGCATGCAGTTTTTTTGTATTTCAATTTTAACCGTCTGAAATCGGAATAAAAAATAAAAAACTTGAAATTCAAATAACTCAAAAATGGTTAACTTTTGGATAAGACATGATAGGTCAAAATCGGTTGCTTTTGACCTAATCTATCACCCCTTAACAGGAATACGTGAAATTACAGGTCGCCCTGTATACAATTATCTACCTAATGATATCAAAACCTTAGTTTCTACTAAGTCTTTTAAAAAACGTGTGCAAGCATTTTTGGTAGAAAAATGCTATTATTCTGTTAATGACTTTGTATCGATTTTGTCGTAACTTTGTTTCATTGTATTCAATGTATTTTGACGTTTCATATCCACGAGGCTGACGTGAATAAAAGTTATTATTATTATTATTATTATTATTATTATTATTATTATTATTATTATTATTATTATTATTATTATTATTATTATTATTATTATTATTATTATTATTATTATTATTATTATTATTATTATTATTATTATTATTATTATTATTATTATTATTATTATTATTATTATTATTATTATTATTATTATTATTATTGAGATCATTGTACTCAAATGGCGGTGTCAATTATACTCCAAACATTAATGAGTGTACTTATATAGTATCTATTAGTTATTAGCTTCTTTAAGTTTATTAGTATTTATTAGTATTGGTAAAATAAACACAAGTATGCCGCATACAACTGTGTTTAATTTCATTTAAGTTGGTTTACATTACTTACGACTAGGTAGCTCACTGTTTGTTCCAAAATTATCAAAGAAGCTTGGCACACTGAAAAGGTTGGCGACCACTGATCTAAGATATAACATCACACTTATGGCCTAAGAAAGTACAGCAAGTAGTTCAAGTAGTTAATTATAATTATCGAAACGGTCTGTAGAACCTTTGCTCTTGACTCAAGCTATTAGATATACCCAAAAGAAGTGTCCATTGCAGCATCAACAATAAGAGGAAAAGAAAGGAAAAGGAAGACGAAGCAGAGTACAGGGAGAGAATATTCTAGGATATACATATATGAAGCATTATTGGGGTAATTCGATGAATTTGGTATGATATAACAGGTGGTAATGTTAATACTGAAGCACGCTACTCTGTTGCATTACTAATAACGAGTCTCAAAGCTGTTTACTTGATTTCGTATCCAAGATAATTTCAGTCTTTTTTCCACCCTCGTTTTTATCGTCTGCCGCTTTAAACGCGTTAAAATTTAATATTTACAAAGTCCTTTAATCACCCGCTTTTGCACACCTAAAGTTGGAGTATAAAAAGCTGGGAACTCTACACGAGCTGGCTAGAGGAATATCGGTGGCCAAAGACTCCCAACTCAGCGATAATTAGAAGGGTTCATTATGAAATAACGGGGGTAATGATAATTATATTAGCGCCCGTCGGGTGGTGGTACAACAAGCTGTTGGAGTCTGCAGGACACATATGCTAATGTCCAACGGCGTGCTAGGAACTTGGCAGTCAGGGTTGTATTGAGATTTTTCATAGACAATTGAGGCCTATGAGCAGTATTGCTGAGGGCAAATTACTGGATTGTAATACTGACAATTACTGGCAAGTTTAGAATATGGCCACTATGGTGTTGGCCCTGACATTAGTTTATCCATTGTTAATGACAGCTGAAGATTTAACGATGTTTTGCGATTTGAGGTTTCATCAACATCTGTTTAATTCGTGTTTTATCTTTTTTCTCTATCCACTTAACTTAGGTTACGTTTATGCTCGTGGAAACGTGAGTATCGACGCAATGAACACTTAACCTACCAGTTCTGCACTTCCCTATGTAATCATGTGGATCACAACCAATCTCTGCTAGATTGCCATAGAGATGGATTTGTGAAAACGATTGCTGTATATTACCAAAAACCGTGAAAACGCCTACATATATGAGCAAATAAAGATACAGAAACAGTGTATTCCATGGTAGCGTGGAGCATACTGATACAATTCTCTCCTATTTCCAAAACGTTTGAATACAAATACGCAGTAGGAAATGTAGAAATGGTAGAGAAACCGCCCGACCACCACAGAGCACAAAACGTGGGAAGGCAAGAAAGAAGCGAAAGAAGAAAAACAGACAAATGCACAGATCACAGAATAAGCTTTGAGACTACCAGCTTTGTATGGACTGTGGTAGGGTAAGTGTGGGACAGCTGAAACACTTTTACAAATAAAATCGTGTGATGAACATTTTTATATTATATTTCTTACAAAAACGGCAAAGTAAAATTTTGGGAATCTACAATATACAAAAATATAAAAAACTAAAAATTATTATTCCAATAGCAAAAAAAATGTTTTTCAAAACATTGTTTTCAGGCGTCTGTCCCCCAGGGTATGGGAGAGACGCTCATATTTAGAGGGATAGTTGCCACGTGTAATTTTTCTTATCGGAGAGACGCCGTATTAAGTCACATGGACATTTTTATCATATATTTCTTACAAAAATGGCAAGGGTACATTTAGTTGATCTACAATAACAAAAATATAAAAAAAATAAAAATGTTAATTCCAATAACCAAAAAAACATTTTTCCCAAAACTTTGTTGTCAGGCGTCTGTCCCTCAGAGAATGGGAGAAGTGCTCACGTGTAACTTTTCTTATGGGAGAGATGCCGTATTAAGTAACACGTGTTTTTTCATTTCCTCGAGCTGGCATATGTTGCAGGTGTTCGTATGCATAGTGTACGTCTCATGTAACCATTTTTGACAGATTACACAACCTTCTTTGTTATATGGCTATATTGTTCAAAACAATTGTCATTAGAGTTTTCTACTTTATTCAAGGATTTTTCCTCGTAAGCTTCAGGTCTTGACTGCATCTGCTTCTTCTCAGTTGTAAGTTCTTGTTTCTTATTTTTCTAGCTAATGGTTCCTCATCACTTGAATTATTACTGTCACTTTCACTTGCCATTTTCCGGCTTTTTTGTCTTTTTGATTTTGTTTTTTTTGATTCCTTCTCTTCAATCTTGATCAAAATGTTTTTGTTTCCTTTTTATACTTGTAACTGCTTGTTTTTCTTTAGAAGGATGTTTTCTGGAGATGTAAGCAATGTAGCAGATTGCTTTATTTTACTAAAGGATAATGGAACTTTTGGAACTGGCCTGATCTCGTGTAAGAATTTAGATGGTGTTATATCGTCGCAATTTCAGCTGGAAGCAATGCCTTGGGATTCTTGTGTCATTCAAATTTAAACCTAAAGTACTGGGTTGGGGCTCTAAAGATTGCTGGTTCAAATTCCGTGAATCCTCTGGTGGTGTCAGTCGTGGAACTACTTCCATTTATTTCTCTTGATGATACATCCGATATAGCATAAAATTGGTCTGTTATCACATTTGCATCTAAAGGAAATATGCCAGTACTTTTGAAGCCAGATATAGCATTTGCTGCTGTAGCTGCCCGAATCCAAGCCTTTCCCAGTATTTCCTCTACTTGGTATCTTGTTAGGTTTCTATTAGGATGATTAACCATCCAAGTGTTGGATTCCTGGTTCCAATAAGACTTTAATGGTCCAAAAAAGGTTTTATCCAGGGGCTGCATTGCCTGTGTACGATGACTAGGCAGACATAATAAAATAATATCATTTTGATTTGCAATTTCTAGCATTTCAAGGTCAGAACAATATGATGAATGTCCATCCATGATGAGCAGAGTGTTTCCTGGAAGTTTTCTCGAAACAAAATGCTCCATGAGCCATTTCAAAAAGAGTTCAGATGTGATAAAGGAAGATTTTTTGTTCATGTAAATGAAGGAACCCGCTGGTAAACCATTTGAAAATACAGGCTTTCGGTTTACTCCTTTCAAAATTAAAACTGGTGGAAGAAACATACCTTCAGCATTACAGCATTCTATAACCGTCACGTTTTCTCCCCGTTCTCTGGATGTCAAAATGTGCACATCTTTTGCACCTTTGGGTGCAACAACTTTGCTTGGCTTATTTATGAGCTGAATTCCAGCTTCGTCCATGTTGAAAATGTTTGATGGCGGTCAATCAGATTGTTTTCCAATAAAAGATGTTTCAAAAGTTTGAAAAAGTTGGCTACTTCTAGGCGATTCATACTTTGTGCTCTGGCCAATGATAATCCCTCTGACTGACGAATTGGTAGGTCTGGATTCCTTTCCATGAAGGACCTAAGCCAATGGATTCCAGCTTTTCCAGTTTCTTTTGAAAATGTATATTTTATATACTAAGTGACATATAAATCCGAACACACAGTTTAAATGGTTTTATTTTAATAAAATTTTGTATAAGTACTTAATGAAGCATAATAAGTAAATGACAAAAATTTCAAAATGATTGCACTGCTTTAAAGCCCTTTGACCTTTAATAATGTGTGGATGCACCCTGATGTGCTACGCATTCTCCACACGTGCTCAATTGGGGATAAGTCGGGAGATCTTGGTGGCCATGGTAACAATGTGACATCATTATGTTGAAAGAAGTCTATTGTGACTCTTGCAACAAGTGGTCGGGCATTATCTTGTTGGAAAGTTGGATCTGCCAGGGTGTCAAGATAGGGTAAAAGATGGGGTTCTAGAACTTCGTAGAAATAACGCTGCGCGTTCATGTTACCTCTGATGAAGATTAAAGGTGACCTGGAACCATAAGCTATAGCACCCCAAACTATAACTCGAACAGTGTGATGAACATGTCTTTCAACAAAAAACTGTGGATTCCTCCTTTCACCACTTCGCCTTCTAACCCTGGCACGACCATCGTGCATGCCTAAACAAAATCGAGACTTGTCACAAAAGACAGTACTGTTCCATTCCTGATTCCAGAGTGACCGTTGTCTGCACCACTGAAGGCGATTACGTCGGTGTTCTCGAGTTAAAGAGAGGACCCAGTGTGGCCGGTATGAAAACAAGCCAAACAAAAACTTCTCATTCGTCGGTAAACATCTTCGCATGCCAATAGGTCTTCCGTGTTCTGCAAACCATTCATTTGCAATGGACCTGGTAGTGGAGAAACGGTCCCTTAAGGCCAATAATCTTAGGCGGCGATCTTCACGGTCTGTTGTTCTATGGCGGCGTCCAGTGCCCCTGGCTCTTTGCGTACGGCCTTCTCGACGCCATGCCTGACAACACCTAACCACAGTGTCTACACTTTTTTGCACTCTAACTGCAATTGCCCGAAAAGAAAGTCCACCTTCCCGAAGTCCCACTATACGGCCCCTATCAAACTCACTAAGTTGACGAAATCGTACAGGTCTCCGTGCTCTAGGCATCGTAACCGATCGTAAAGGATGTCAAGAACCAAAATCCGCCAACGTTGATTCTTTACTGCGGGTGAAATATTCATTTTTAGAGCGTTAGTGAATTAAAAAAAGCAGTATAAAAACTGGAATGTCCAACTGATAAGGCTGAAAATTTTTTCACTTGTTATTTACAGTAAGATAAATACATTCACCAACTTTTATTAAAATAAAACCATTTGAACTGGGTGTTCGGATTTATATGTCACTTAGTATATTAAGTTTTTCGGCAAAATGAAACGCCATTTTTCGAACTGTGATACGGTCTGGTGCAAATCCAGCTTGACATAATTTTTTAATATGGGTCACCATCCTCCTTTCGTTTGATTGTCCAAGTACACCTGGAAAAAAAATCTATTCATTTACCAATAATGTCTGCAAAACTATCAGAAACTTTACCTTCAGGTCCAAGAGGACCCTTTGTAAGCTTTCCAGATTTAATTCTATGATCAATAGTACGTGCTGGAATGCCATATCTTCTTAGCGATATCTCTTGACATTTGACTTTTTCGATTGCTGTGACTAGTGATTCATCTGTATATGCTCCTTTTGGTTTGGCAGAGGCTTTTCGCGTATATTTCCTTGGTATTATCATGCCTGCAGAATATTATTAATTCTTTTTTGTTATTGGTTTCCATTAAAGAATACGCCTATTATCAACTGTTCTAGACACCTTATATATCAATTTTTTACTCAAACAAACAGAGCGCAACTTGCAGCAGTACCTAATTGTATGTCTAAGCTTTTTTTGAATAAAAGTTGATTTGACTTTTAAAGGAATATGGGAGTTTGGGAGGTAAAACAGTAGTGCATTTCCAAGAAAAAACAAACGCAGTCTTTATCAATTATTATTAGTGACAGTAACAGTTTATTATTAAAGAAATAACAAACTGTATATACGTATGATATATAATAATCATTCTTTATAAGATATTATTAAGACTTAGTTCAAGAAAACTGAAACAGTACTACATTTGTCTCTCAAAACACAAAATAAATAACGTCTGTTTGTTTCCAAAATTTGGACAAAGCTAACAACAAAACAAAAATATCATCATGTTGCCCCAATACCTACTATTTAACGTAAGTTTAGACTGAAACCTAGTCTAGATTTTTATTGAACAAATACTTAAATCCCGCTTAAGCTTTTGTCAGCTTAGGCGGTCAATTCTTGGAGTTTAGAGATCATATAACGCACTTTTAGTATTCAAAATGGATTTCATTGACCATGATGATATTTTAAACGATTTGAGTATCCTTGAACTAATGAATAGTGGTTTTCTAGAACTAACGTAGTTTCGGTTTCGGTTTCAAAATAAGTACCCAGTTGAACATGAAGTATAAAAAATAGTATTTGCTCTACTTAGCACTGTACTCGTAGAACACAGCTGGTCTTCACACAACAGACCTCCTGAAGAGCGGAGCGGGAATGTCGCCACGTGTCAGCTGGACTAGTTTGGATAATATCGTCACCATGATGAATGATACTCATTACCGGATGTGGGTTAGGATATCTATTCGTAAGCTATCGAGCTGGCACGTGTAAAGCCTTACAGTGTGGTCACCCTTGTCAATATACGGTGATTCCTTGATTAAAAATTAAAAAAAACTTTCTAAAAACATGGGTCCGGATTTTCAAGATACAGGGTGATAGATTTTAAAAAAAAATTCATTAATATCTTGAAAAACATTTACTCTATGCTATTGAAATTATTAGGTCCAGTGTCGTCCCGGGGGGCACCTTAGCGAGTATTATTGGGCAACAATGTACGCCACTGGCTTCTTTGTAACATTAATATTCATTGTTTGATTACGCCTATGTTGTTTTATGTATTTTTTTCGCATCTCACTTCGTTTTCGAGAAAAAAAAATAAAAACCGTTTTACTGCATGTCACTGGACGAAATTGGTTTACTCATTTCTGCTAAAAAATCACACGTGTATTATTGCAACTTTTCCAATAGGTGCTATGACACCTTACACTACAACAACTTAATAAAAATTTTTTTATTAAACTTATCACCATGTATCTTGAAAACTCTGAATTTGCGGACTCATGTTTATATAGACTTTTTTCATATCTCCGTTTATTTTTCGGACACTTTGTATCTGTGTTTGCTTGCTTTTAATTTAAGTGCATTAAATTGCAACTGAGATATTTATGACCAACGACCAAGTCTCTGAATGTTTATGAATATGAATCTAAAACTAATATACGTATAGAACACTAAGTACTTCTCATTTATAATTCTATCGACATAGATTCCTGAAAGTTTCGATATTTTTGTCCCTAGTACCACCAACTAATTACCATGCCGTGCCAAATTTTATACAGAAACAGCTACATATGTCGGTGAACTTGCAAGACATCAAGGTATTTTTTCTTTTTCTTAGCCTGCAGCATTTTATTGAGTTAATGGGAACTAGACAAAGTCTATTTTTAGCCGTTTTGTAACAGGGCTATAGCAGTGACGTTTATGTGCTAGTAACGAATAACCCTATGTTCAGGCAAACAATACATTCTCATGCAGAGCTGTATCATAAATACGAATACTGTCCATTAGAATTTATTAGGCACCATAAGTTGGATATCGGGCAGTTCCGACTTTCGACAAAACAATACCAGAAATAGGACATAAGCTAGTTCTGTTCCATATAATTTGAACTTAGGTTCCTCTGAAGCAGTTAAAGATACTATCTTCGCTCAACAAGCGGTGTAAGCAAAAGTTTCGAACGTTTTTTGGAATAATATTTACAGAAGTAACTTTCTTTTCAAACATGGAAGAAACAAAAGCAGCGTCTGCTATAAAACTGCATTTTTGAACCTTCATCGGTGCATAGCTCTGGCAGATCCACCACTGCACAATATTTTTTCCTCCCTCTTTTCTGTCTTTTTCTGTCGACTTGCTAATAAAGTCTGCGCGATGCTTGCAGAACGCGTTTTAATTAGGCATGGTAATTAGTGACACTGCATACAGCAGCAGCAGAAGACTGTCAGTCTGTCTGTGTCTACATCATCCTGTGGTGCATTGTTCTAGCGCACCTGGTCCTTCTTGTAGCAGCCCTTAAGAGCGTCTCTACACTAGATACTTGTCTAGCGACCCTACAAAACACGTGGAGTTACTTGAGCACCTGCGTGACGCAAGGCTGACGATTACATCATATTATACAGTAACACATCTTGTCCTATGATTTACACGTGGATAGTCCTCCATTCTGGCCAATAAAATCACATGTATTGACAGATATTTTTACCTCACAAATGTGATCTTCTTCAATACAATCACAACTTATTTGATTTTGTAGTAACACACTGTATAGGAATGTGATAATGAGAAGAAAAGAACAAACGAACTGTCACCTGGAATTCGGATGAATGAAATAAATTGTTATTGTACAGAGGAAGATCACACTAATTCGTGAATAAAACGTTTATAACGTCAAGAAGATCGTAATCAGTATTAAATGAGGCGTATTCATAAAAGAGAAGCATATTGTTTGAAGCTCAATCCCTTGAAAACCAAAGTATGTTGTGTTGGTTCTAGACTAGTGATTCTGAAGTGTAAACAAGTAATAAATACGAACATATTTTTAGAAGGAATTAACATTGAATTTGTTGAAGAAACAAACAATTTGGGAATAGTACTTGATAAGAATTTAAGTTTTGAAAGTCACATTATAAATAAGCTCAGAATATGTTATTATAAATACAAATCGCTATGGAGATATAAGTATATATTAACAAGTGATATCAAACTAAAACTTGTTAATCCATTAATCCTCACACATTTAGATTATTGTAGTACTGTATATTACCCTTTTATTACTGAGGAAATGCAACAGAAAATTCAAGTTTTACAAAACCATTGTATGAGGTTTTGTTTCAATGAGATAAACAGACGCGAACACATTACTGGGTATTATGTAAGGGAAAATCTTTTAAAGTTCAAATATCGCTCGTTACTTCTCTATGCTGTTCAACTATTTAGGGTTTTAAAATATAAATCTCCGAAATATCTTTTTGACACATTAGAGAAAAGATCTTCACTCCATCAACTGTTCCTCCGTAATGAATATTGTTATAATATACCAGCCCACACTACCTCAAAATTTAAAAAATGTTTCTATTACATAGCTCCCAGTATACTAAATGATTACCCAAGTTTCTTTAAATTAACGTCCATTCACAGCTTCAAAAGAGAATTCAAAAGAATGCTATTACAGTTACAATTTAATGAATCCACAAGTGGCTGAATAAATCTCATCATTAATCTTATTATATTTTAAAGTTTTGTTAGCATTATTATAGTCAACCAAATATCCTTAATGTAATGTATATGATATACCCTAGTAAGATATAGTAATGCACTTAATGAATTTACCTTAGCTATTCAGGCGGGGGTGAAAAATGGCTATGCCAATCCCCAGCCCTTTGGAGTATTATTTTTTTTGTTATATTATTTGCTCGTATTTTGATTCTATTATGTATTAATACTCCAATAAACATTATTATTATTATTATATCGTCGGAAGCATAAGGTAAAAGTATAAGGTCTTGCTTTGGAGAAGAAGGTATAAGTATAAGCATATCCTTGTTTTCATATTCATAATGATTACCTTATACTCGCGAGGATATCCTCCAAGAAGAAGTAAAAGGTTGACTGGTATTTGTATCTTGAGCGACATGTCCTGACTTGTTCCAGCTTGTAGTTGACGTGGGAATTCGTTCACTCAGCATCACTGACAGTTGTACTCCAGAGCTTATACAGACCATTCCGTACTTTTAATGGATACAGTTTTTTATCAAATTAATAAGCATGTCATCCTCAAGTGATGAGGAAACTATAGAAAATAATGGCAACGACCTGCAGTTCATCGCAGATAAAATTGCCATTGCACCCATTATGTTGCAAAAGTCACAAGTTACAAAAATAAAAATGAGAAAGGACGATGCCTTGAAAAATATGTCGAAAAAATACGAATCAACATTCGGTAAACCATTAGATACTGAAGGCTTGAAATCGAGATTGAAGAAAAAAACAGATCTAAAATAAAACTGGTAACAAAGCAATTAAATTGTTAGATTGGGAAAAAAAGTTGCTGAAAGCTATGGAAGGTGACTGACATCAACACTTGTGAACATCTCTCTGGCATCACAACTGGCTTGCACATTTAAAGTAGGTTTCTCCATTTCAATTTAGTTTCAGGATTCCTATATATATATGTGTACAATCAATCACCAATTACTGTCGGAAATTTATACATGCCTTGCCATATCCACTTGGCGTCCATCAGTTCTTGGTTGGTAGTTGGAAAATTGATCCATTCGTTCGACTGTGCTGTTCACAACTCTATCCACAGTCCGAGATACCGTTGCTTGACTAACACCAAGTTCCTGACCAATACCTTGTTGATATCCAGGGTCACCGAGATAGCGTAGACATATCTTCATTTTATGAATACATGAAGGTGTTTCCTCATTCTCAACTAAAAATCTGTACGCAAGCCATTCTACATTTGCTTCGTCGAACAGATATAATTTTTTGAAGTCACGACCAAGTGAAGGTAAACGAGGTTTGTACGTTTTAACATCTCTAACATCCACAATTTCCGCCATATTCGTTTGACCACCTTCGTTACGAAGTTGTATCTGCTACTGACCACACTCAGAATATTTGAAGAATATGCTTCCTATGCCAAGTATAAGGTGAAGATTATGAATATCCTTTTACTTATGCCACTGCTTTGAAGGATATGCTTCTACTCAAAAAGCAAAAGCATTTATTTCCTTCTTCCTTCCATCCTTTTTTTATGAATACGGCTCAATATGACACCACTACTGCTTTAACATTCGATCATCATTGAAAATATAGTGATGCTCCTCCAGAAACGTGTACCTTGGGGGATGATGGTCGAGCAAATATCGAGTTTTGTCCCGTACACAGAAAATAGTTTTTTCTACAAAGCGTAAAGTTACCATCAGTTCTTTGGACTAAGCGTATATATAACGTCTAACAACCTTGCGGAAACGTTCTTATGTCCTATTATGATTTAGAAAAGAGGGTTGTTACAATTTAGAAGGGGAGTCGGCCCCATTACATAAATTTTCTCTTACAAGGTCGTGGATTATGTCGTGGGACTTGACAATTTATTGTCGGGTGAAGGTGAATCAGAAAGATCGCCAATCCTTTAGTCTGACCAAAACGTTATTTAATGAACTAATTATGACAACCTGAAGGGTATAGTAGTTAAAAAACCTGTAGGTAGCTACATAAATCATGACTATAAATTCAATAAATTTTCAGTTTTGAAAATAGTCAATTAACAAGAAAGGAGAAGATTACAACAATAATTTTCCAAAAGGTTCCGGGTGTATGTACGAGTATACCTCAGGATCACACCTAAGATGTAATATGTTACGTTACATTTTTGTAGTAAATGAAGTGCGCCGCTCGGGTCGCGATTGCATGAAGGCTATTGGCACATGATGATACTAGCCGGAGGCGTGAGTATGGACTAAATGGACATTTCGACTAGTCTAAAATAAAAAACGCAATGTGAAGTTGTTCAGCCCATAAATTACTTTGAGCAAGAAACTATCAGAATTATAGAGAGGAAGAAAACATATCACAAGAAATTCAAATTGTATAATGACTTAGAGGCTTACGTTGAATACTCAGCCTTGAGGAAAAAATCTAAGCAGTTGATATCCAAATACTTTCAAAGTTATGTGACAAATGTAGAAAATGAAATTCTATTAGTTTATTCAAAGAAATTTTGGAAGTTGATACCGAATAGTAAAGATTCAGAATTATCCCACTGGAAATAACATATAATAACAAAAGTACTGATGAGCCAATCGAAATCTGTAATGTGTTTGCCGAGTAGTTCCGTCGCGTTGTTTCTACAAATAGTATTTTCGACAGTCCTCAGGTCGAAGGCATACTCTACACTTTAGATATCAACAAATCTGCTGGAATTGACAAAATACCATCAATATCCATCAAAAAATGTAAAATTTATGCAAACCTCTTTAATTTACAACACCTCTTTAGAATTTAAAACATTCCCCGATGCATGGAAAAAATTATCCGTTTCACCTATTTCTAAAAGTGGGGACAGGTACATGCAGACAATTACAGGGCTATTAGCAAGCTTTGCATATTCCACTTAACAATAAAAAATGCTTTTCAATCACATTCGCGAAAAAAAGAAACCCATTCCAGTACGCGTATCAGATAGAAAATGGAGTTTTAGTAGCCATGTAGTTGGGACTATAAATAAAACGAATAAGATGCTTGGCTTTACTAGAAGTCACTAGATAATTCAACAACCCTGCTACCCTGTTATCACTATAGTATGCGTTTATACCGAGTAATATCTCTTTCGCGTCTGTTATTTGGAACCAAGAATACCAACCTCATACTATATACCTGGGAGTGGGAAACCTTTCTTTTAACAGATCCCTCTAGGTTTTCGTCTCATGGGCTCTAAGGCAGAATGGTATTCCTATGTATTTTTCAACGTTGAATCCGAATTTGTTGTCGAAAATATCTTTACACATCACAGCCTCTGGCGTCTGAAAAACAATTTTCCCCTCCCATTTAGGGGTAGTCTTCGGTCCCAGGGGTGAATCTCAGAGATATAAGAATTTCTTTGACTCTAAATTCATATTTAGTATCAAAACGTACATGGAAATATCATTTTCCAGCATCTGGCATCTAAAACTCAATTTTCACGCCTCCTAGATCTCGACACCAATTTTTTTGTGGGGCTGTGATACCCACGCATTAGCCACACATTTATTATGCACCAACTTCCAATAGATATAGGCTCTAATGTATTACTCAGTTTACCTATCTTACGAAGCTTCGGTGGATCCAATACGCAAAACCCCCCAACTCCTTCGAACTTCTGGCGTTCCAGCTGCAAAAAGAAAACGACTGTATAACTTCTTTGAAAGCAAAAGCAGCACCTCGCCTTTGGAAGTCGCCGCAAAGGAATTCTGATAAGATAAAGAAGAAAGGAAGGTGCACTTTCTTTTTATCATTTTGCAGAGACATAGTGTAGGCTGGAACACTGGTAGCTATATCGTTAATCTCATTCACGACACGTAGCCTCCCTTTTATCTCCCACTCCTGCTCATTATTTTGCGAGGAAGTTCTAGAGGCATACGTGCTCAGGGAGAGCTTCACAGACGATAAATTTAAGTTTGCAGGTGTAAGAGCCAGATTTCAGGAAATTGCTCACCTGTTCTGGTAGTGCGGGATTTCATTGCACCGGTCATCCAGATAGACATAAATGACTTTGGGCTGCTCAGAGTGCATGAACACATTGTTGTTACGTCACGTGAGTTTACGAGATGTCATGCAACCCCACGCGGCCCATGGTACACAAACAGTTGCACATATTGTACAACACGGAGGAAAGGGCTCAATACCGAATTCTCATTTTGTAATTAGTTTTCAAAAACAAGCTTTTATTTAGGTGTTAAGAAAGTGAACTGTACTGAAAATTTAAAAATAATCTTCGGATCGAAAATACTTAAACAATCTCAAGGTCTTAAATAAAAGCGCATCACTCCATATTTTCATTCTGCTATTAAAACGTAACATGCTTTTATTTGAAACCTTGAGACAAAGGCTTCATTAGCGTCAACATATTTCCAATCGGAAAAAATATTTTTAAATCTCCAATTCCATTCAAGGCTTGCCTATTTTAACCCCTAGTTTATTGTCTTATATATTTTTCAGTTTTTAGTTTTTATGGTGTCAAAGAACTGGTTTGATAATTATTATAAAATTTTCATATATTCTGGAGACGATAACTATAGATCCACCAACAATTTTCTTTTTTTCCTTCAATGGTTTAGATGTAACTTTATATATCTTACAGGAATGTTTGTTGTTAAGCTCCATATTTATAAGTTTTGTTTGCTTTACCATCTCTGTAAGTTATATTAAGTTGCAATTGAAAGCCGTTGATGACGCTATAGTTACGCCCTTCAGCTTATGTCATTAATAGGACCCCATAAAACTTGATTTGTATTGTAAACTTTTTGATATTATTGTTTAAACAAAATGTTGATATACGCCACATTGCATTTATTATTTTTCCCTTATCAAGCCCTTTCATTTGGAACCCATAGTATAGGGGTGAATGTTGAAATATAAATCGCCATTTTGCGGCGGAATTTAACATGACGTAACTTTGCCTGTTGTATTTCTCTTATCAAGTCTTTTCATTTGTTACCCGTAGGGGTGTCTGTGAAAAATGTAAGTCGCCATTTTGTGATCGCCGCCATAGCATGTTGGCACTTTGCTTATTGTGTGTCTCTTATCAAACATTTTTATTTAATACCCATATTATGAGGTAACGGTGTAACTGCTAAAAAAGTCAATCGACATTTTGGAACGACCGCCATATTGGAGATAGAATGACGTCACTTTGCTTATAAAGACGATTTATTATTATTATCATTATTATTATTATTGTTATTATTATTATTATTATTATTATTATTATTATTGTATTATTCGCATGAAGACCTTTTATTTGTTATCCATATAATAAGGATTACTATGGAAATGTCATGTCTGCCGTGGTTTCAAGATGGCGGCGGTAATTTTGTATTGTCATGCTAACGAAACGTGTGTACAAAATTTCAGCTCAATGAGTTAATATTAATTGATTCAAAAGGCAGTTCCTTGATTTGTCCCAGGAATACATACTAACGGTCAGTTAAATAAAAGCTTGTACACATATCAATCACCTAGGCTAAAAGCATGTTTTAAAATCATACAACGTTTCACACGTTCACAAATTGTAGTTGAAAATTATAATTGAAAAAAGTAATATCAAAAAATCTTACCCCTGATTTGAAAATTGTGCGAAAACCGGACTCCTAGTAAGCGTTGTCAATTATCTATTGAGATTTAATTCTTAAATGACGATACAGAATATATTTAAAGCAGACACATAGTTTTTAATTCCATGGCGAGAAAAGTCTTTATTTCCTGATCCCTGACTTCTTCCATCCCACCACATTCCGAAAGATATTCTAGAAGGACTCAATCTCCTTTTATTAGTTTTTGCCACTATTCCCCCGAATTTGAAAGAGGATCTCAACAGTACAGTCGACACTAGATTTAGGCAACTGAGCGGGTTCCGATTTGCATGGCTGGAACCGAAAACTTGCTTATCTAATAAAATTTATAGAAAAGCAGACACACGATCTTGCTATTCAACAAAATATATAGGTATAAAATCTTACCTGCAAAAAATCTAGCAATGATGAGGAAAATTGCAAATTTTATTTTTGTATTACTGATTCTAATATTTGCTTTTAACCTGTATATTCAAATGGCAAACATGTTTTTTTCTTTCGTGGCGTTACTTTTATTTGTCATTGTTGCGCTTGCTCATGCAACAATATTTGGAATTGTACTTTGTGGCAAATAAATTATTTCTATTATTATTATTATTACTATTAATGACAGTAGGGGTTCGCTTAGATGCCCATGCCTCTGTCAACCCATCAATTTAGATTATCATATATGATTTAATAACTAGTATTTAGGTTCTGCCTGCACAGATGTTTCAGTGTAAGTCAGACGTGAAGCGTATACTGATTTCTCTTCCCGGTGTTATTTGCAGTCAAAAGATTGCACGAAACGTCCTCAAATAAAAGGCAGAAGCGTCATAAAACTTTCAGACAATTAGGATGAGCAAGGATAAAAGACGAACGACATTTCACAGTGAACATATCATCCAAGCGGGTTAAAAACGCATGGTCGTAATGCCGCCATATACATGACATCTCCATCAGTAAAATTAAAGGTCACGGTTTGATAGTCCAGGTTGAATAACCATCAGATTTTCAAGGCCTCAACTCGTGCCTTGGATAACTTACTATTGGCTTGAACAAGCATTGGGCTATTCTAAAGGTAGAACCCTTGAAGGTAATTTTTTTATTTTTTGGCTTCGGGACTGTGGTTCAGGCAGTCAGTCACTAAGATTAAGATTTAATGGAACGAAATGAGTGATAATAATATAAAGTTTACAAACCTAGCGGCGGTGAAAGAAATATAACGTATGTCCTAAAAGTGTTGGCACAAAGTATGTATCGGATTTTTTTTTAATGAAGAAATTTATCAAAATGAATAAATGTCAACTGACAGTTAAGTAACTAAGCAAACTTTTGTTCCCAAGTTGATATTATTTTGTGTTTGTTAAGAATAAGGCCAATGATTTTTGTGCCAAAACTTTTAGGACATACACATACGTTAGAAGAAGCGTGGGGGATAAAACGGGGACACACGTATTCTCGCCAAAGGGCCTCTGATGGCATTTCGTACACACAATACGGGCCACGGTCAGATGGTATAACACAAAGGATAAACACGGGAAAATAAAAGCTAAGCAACTTTTATCCCTTTCAGAAAATTTATAACTTTGTGCATCACTCCAGACAAGACGTAAACCATATTGAAGATGGTGAAGAGGCCATATCCTCTTAGGCTTTCTCCGAACTGTGCCTGCTGTCGAGTATATTTCTGGCATTCAAAAAATATATGATCGAGAGTTTCTGGTTCATTACAATCTTCACACAAGTCTGAATCGATAATACCAATTCTAGCTAAGAATGCTGGGAAACAGCTGTGTCACATCTCAGACTTCAGTACATGTTGATGTACTCGTATTTTCTCAATGACGGCTCGTAAAAACTAAATATGATCACATACACGCTTATCTTTATGACTCCTACGTTCTCTACTGAATTCTGTCTCAAACTAGAAAAGCAACATCTCAGTAAATTAAGTGCATGGTATGATCCTTTCCTACAAGGTTGCTACCCGAAAAACAATGCTGGCGAAATACGGCTTGTAGTAGTACCACAGATTACTATACAGAGGCGACACTCTAACAAAAAGAAGGCTCTATCAACGTCTACTTGAGTCCTATGCGTTTGGTGGGATTCGTGTTGCTATGACATTTAGGATCTAGAGGCTATGAAAAACACTGAGTTTTATCAATACTATACAGGGTGTTCGCAAAGTTGGGGTTATCCTTTTCAGAAACAACTACTCCTGAAATAACAAAGGTAATGTGTAGTAAAACGAGGGCGACCAAGTAAAAAAAATAAAGGAAAAAGTACTCACTCTCCAGTTGACGAGAAGTACGTCTCTGCCCGAAATCATACCGCTCCAACAGAAAATGAAATCAGCTGATGCGCTACCGAGCAGACGCAGGCGGTGGTGCAGACCACGAACAGAGGTAACAAATATGACGGCGTTGCCGCGTTTTTAGTTTTTAGGTAAACGTACTTTATAGGTATTGTTCGAAGTTATCGCTATTTGATTCAAAAACACAGGTGCGTGCACGACGTAGCCAAGCATCGGTGCAGGCTTTGAGAATGGAGTCCCTCCCCCGAATGAAAGCACCAGCTTGTTCAATTCTGAGACGAAGTTCGTCAACCGTATGCACTTCAGTTTTGTACACTAAGCGTTTCATTTCTCCCCAAAGAAAAAAATCACATGGTGTTAAGTCTGGAGATCGCGGAGGCCACGCTACGGGTCCATTACGTCCGATCCACCTATTCGGAAATAATTCATTCAAAAACTCACGCACTTCGCGTCTAAAATGGGGCGGTGCACCTGATTTTCTACTGAGCAAACATGAGTGTTGCGAAAGTTATTCACCCCATTACGCATGAACGTAGATTCGTCTGTCACCAATATGCACTTCAAAAAGTCCGGATTATTGTAATGTTGATGCAACAACCACTCACAAAACCGCACTCTTGCTGGAAAATCGTCAGGTTGAAGGGCTTGTACACATTGGACGTGAAACGGATACAGCCCCTCTTCACGCAGCGTTTGCCAAACTTTAGTTTTTGATACTTGCATTTCTCTAGCCACGTCTCTAGTGCTTGTTGAGGGATTCCCGTCTACGCGATTCAGTAGTTCTTCCTCAACTTGCACCATTCGTGGTTGTCTTGGCCTCCCACTGTGCCCACCTCGAAATTCCTCCAAATGGCCCGTATCCCTGACTCTCTGGACCAGGTACACAAATCTGCGGGGCCTTGGATGATGTCGTCTAGGGAAACGATCTGCATACACTCGCGAAGCCTCTGTAGCATTTTGAAGACATTCGCCATAAATTAACAACATATCAACGAGTTCATTATTGGTGTATGAGTGTGCCATTATTATTTTTTTTTTGAAACGCAATCGATTATAGGGGTTCGTTTACCTCTACACGCGTGACCGTAACCGTCGGTTGAAGGTTGCATACTGACCTGACACACTGACCCCGACCCAGTTCTGTCGTCGGGTTGAGCCAGTGACCTTGTACCACTTGGTGATGTCGCGGGTCGCGGCTACAGGACGGTATTCAGATATTTTTGATGTTGCAGAGCCCTTTATCTCGGTTCCCTTAAGACATTGGTGTATATGGTACTAAGAAAAATTGCTTATGTTTTCAAGATCTACACGTCGTGTAAAGGAATACCCCAACTTTGCGGACACCCTGTATATGGATATATAAATAGCTTTTTAAGAAATAATAATTATTATGTCGCCATAATGCATGTAGTTAAATGAAGACAAATAAATTTCTTGATTATGTTGTTTGACATATGGCATTTGTGACGTCATGCTAATAACGCGTATCAACTCCCTAGGTAATAATCCTCCGGGCGCTAATGAACATAAGTGGAAAATGTGGTAAGCAGTGGGGCACACGAAGATCAAAGGGACCGACGGCATGTGTCGCATCTGTATAATCTGTGATACTACCAGAGGCGACACTCTATCAAAAATCAGGTTCTATCAACGACAACTTGAGTCGTATGCGTTTGGTGGGATTGATGTTAGTGTGACATTTAGGATTTAGGCCCGTATCGTCAGTCGTCCCTACAATTGTAGTGTAGTGTATGGCCTCCTTGATTGTCATAGTTTTCTACTTCTCCGTGTCAGCGCTCTATTTTGAGGTTATGTCACAAACATCTATTTGCATCAAATTCTGCTTGCTTTGAGTTATATCATGTTTTATCAGCTTGAAATTTAAAAAGAAAACATATCTTCACAATAGGAGAGCGCTGACGCTGACACGGGACAAGTGTAATCTAGAAATTTTTGAAGGAGATAAAGGCGTATGACAATCAAGGAGGCCATAAACGCGTAGGGACGGCTGACGATACAGGCCTTAGGGATTATCAGAAACAATCATTTTTGGTTTTTGGTTTTGGTTATATTCAATATAGAAAGGCATTTGAGTATATGATTGATATATGTACCCAAATAAATTTCTTGATTCTGTTGTTTGACGTATGACATTCGGTGGTCGGGAAAAAATCCTCCGGACGCTATTGAGCCGGAAATATTATAAGCAGTTAGGGACAAGAAGATCAAAGGAACCGACAGCAGGTGTCGAATCTGTATAATCTGTGGTAGTACAGAATATATACCAACGAGGTAGTGACACTACTCTCGCTAATATTTGTCAGTTGAGTGGATTCTACACGCAACCCACTGAGCTACAAGCGGTGCCAGAGACAAGCTGTACAAGGTCTGACTATAATTTTTTATTCTCGCGAAAAGTGTCTCATCCTGTCTATATATCCAGTTATAACTTGAAAGAAAATATAACTAACCCTGTACTCAGTTGGTCGATAAGGTGACCTCAGAGTGTCGATCGTTGTACTTTGGTCTTTGATACAAATGGTTGAGGTTTGGGCGTCACCTAGTTCCAAGAACTAGTAAAAAGAAATAAGAAGCAGTGCATTTCGGCCTATCAAAACTTAAACTGGGGCTAAAGGAAGCACACATTCACAAGGCACACAAACACCTATTGAACAAAAGAAAAATTTAAAAGAAGACCTGGGAGACAAGCAAAAGGAAATTAGCTGCCATTACCCCCCAGCTAAATGGTTTCCATCAAAAACTAAAATAAAAAAATATCACCTTGGCTATAACAGAATGGTGGGATTGATTCTCATACAAGAAAAGGATAGCTGCTATGGAGCCTCTCGCAGGAAAGGCTATCCAAATGAAAACTCCGAAGCAAAAGTAACCAGAAGCTGAAGGTAGAACCCCCGAACAATGGGCGTCATGAGTCCTGCTTATAGATCGTTTCGGAGTATTAATACAGACAGTCTCCTTCAGCTCGATGGTTAAGGCGTAGCTGCAATAACGACTAAATTCTCAAGGGGGTGAGAAAAGGGCCCCGACAAAAAAATTCACCAATGGAGGCCGATTTCTATCAAAATTTTCCCAACCCGGTAAATACCCAGCACTGGGTGTTAAATTGTTTCACTACGTAGGTTGTGGCCACTGAACTGCTACACGAGAGCACCGGAAATAGCACCAAGTCACGTTCAGCTCTCGTATATAAGCTCGACGGAAATTAAAAAAAACATTATGAGTTTTAACTTCACAACGACAGTTCTATAATGAAACAATTCCCGTTCCGTGGCCACCCCTGCGTTGGCCGTACCGCACGCCTTCTATTGTCGAACAGAACCATCAACCACATGCCGGCAATGACCTTTAAAGAGATGGATGGAGAACCAGAGAAGTGTTTTGGCATAAAACTAAAATTCAAAATTTTCAAGAACTGTTAAGATTCTCCGAAAGAACTACAAGCGACGTCTGGTATTCCAATTGTTCGGAAATTACTGCTCGGAATGTGATGAAATTTGGAACAACATAAGCTAAAATGGACATGTTTGCTTTTCATCTCTGAAATGATGACCAATCTGTTTCTTCTTATTTTAGATTCATCAGAGCGGTATCGGTCTAGTCTTGGAGACAGACTAAGGGGAAGCAAGCGTAGTGGATTAGATCTTCTGATGGTTTGCTGAGCTTATTTTCATCCCCGTCCCATCTGATGAAGATGACAGAAGATGACAAAGTTTCGGCTAAGCCCATCAGAGATGAAAATACTAAGTATTCACAAAGCAAATCAGCAACGGCTTTCCAAGACGTATCATCGGTATTCTGTCATGTTGATCGAATGGGATGAAGATGTCAATCAGCTTGACAAGCGATTGATAGGTGTCGATCGTCAGATTTCCACATACTTGCTCACAATGTTTTGAGTTTTCACAACCATGGACAGTTTTTTCGTGTACGAACGAACGTTTCGTTGCTCAATGGCCCGTGGATCACATCTACTTTGTTGCCTCTAGCGGACATAGTGGTAACTGGACCATCAGTCGCGAACTGAGGTCTGTACAGTCCCAACTGCGGTTTGCAAGGTCTTATTTCAATAGATCTCATACCTCGTTTTCTGTAATGCAGTTTTTCGATTCTCTCGCTTATGAAAAAATTTTGGATGGCATCTAAATCACAAAACTTCGTGTCAATTGTTTCTGTCAGTACCGCTCTCTATCAGTGTAATCTTTAAACTGGCTGCAAAAAGGTGAGGAAGCAATATACTAGTGGTAAGAGGGAATGCTGTCGCACTTCTCAAAATCCGTGCTGTGGTGGCGGGATTATGACCAGAAAACTAAAAGCCAGCTAAATTCTGCCTATGCATGTGTTCATTGATATGCCATGACCGTCTACCCTCACTGGGCTATAAAGTCCACCCCTTCAGTCTCGGCGTCAGACTAAGGGAAATGTGTAAAAACTTCCGCCTAAATCTGACTCGTTTTCACAATTCAACTGATCGTCGCTGTTTCAAGGAATTTATCCCTGTTTGTTTGTTTGTGGATCACATGTAAAGGGTGGATGTGAACTGACAACTGGCTTTCCACGAAGCAGGGGTGAGTTGTATCTGTTTCGCGTGTACAGGATGTTTTTGGCAGTAAATTCATTTACACCGTAAATTTATTTTTGACACCGCTATGGACTGATCGCAAGAAAGAGTAACGTCGGAAAACGAACTTTGTAATTTTTCAGTACTTCTACCCCAGTACAACCAAACATACAAAAAGAAAGTTTTCGGATGTTCTAAAACTATTTTATTTTTCTTTGTTGTAGTTGCACCTGGACCGACCATAAAAACTTAAGCATTTCTTGTTCTTGCTACCAGGGTAGCATCAAAATTCCAATAACATTTTCCGACCTTCATGCACGAAGCTTTAGAACTTTGTTTTTTTATCATTACTTCTCTGACCAATTTCCAAGACCTACTACTACCACTACACAAGCCACATCTTGTGTATGAATAACCTGTGTCTATCGTATGTTAGTTTGAGTCTTGTCTGAGTCATTTATAGACTGAGGAGGTTAAAGGGATAACAGTACGTCCTGGCTCTAAACATCACACACCTTCAGCGATACTGACCCTGACAAGCTGAAACAAAACACTTTGTGGAAAAACTAGCCAATGTTCCAAACCGTAATAGCAACTGACACTGTCAAACTTCAACTCCATATGTCAAACTGCGATTTTGAATGCCACATTGTAGTTTTCATGATGTGTACTAGTTTGCACTAATACACGATTTATCAGTCGAACGTTAACCTTCACGATAGGTAAGTACAACTTGGCAATTAACTTACAATTGTCCATAAATTGAGAAACGCTTTATTGAAAGTTTACTTCTGCGTAGAAGAAAAGTTACAGTTAACCTGTGATTTTGAGTAAGCAGGCCTGCGGTGTCCCTTACAGCACTGCTGTCCTATTTCCCCTGGGTAACTCAGACCACGTTGTTGTGGATGTTATGTTTCTGTCAGAACCCGCTGTGGCAGCAGAAACTCGCCCAGGCCGCAAAACTCGGCATTACGGACAAGCCGACTGCGAAGGGCTCAGAGATTTCCTTTCCACTTTTCCTTGGAAAGATGTTTGTTTCGCAGGCATGGATGCGTCGACTGTTTGTTCATCGATAACCGAAATTGTCCACGTTGAGGTGCAGGAATACAGCTTTCATACAGTGATAATGCCTAGACCAGGGTCCAGCGGTTGGTTCAACAGATCATGTGACACTGCTCATCAGCAGAAGATCAAGGCACACAGCCTACTTACAAAGCCCCACTGTAGAGAACAGACAAGCCGATGTCGAGTCTAGAAACAAATATGCAATGCCAAAGAGCAGGACGATATAAAAGTTAGGCACAGGGTAATGTCGCAGCGCAATGGCAGTCAGTCTTTCTGGACGCTGACCAAGCAGGTTGAAAGGAACTTCTCACAGAGTAGCCCTCCACCACTTACGTGTCAAGATGGAACGATTGGTCTTGTCGCTCGACATCAAGAAAGCTCCTGGTCCCGAATTGATTCATGCCGTTGCTTTGAACAGGTGTGCAGCGGAACTTGCTCCAGTTCTGGCGCGTCTCTTCCAGATATCTTACGCTGCTGGACTACCTGGAACGTCACATCTTGATTTTTGACAGGCAGTATGATTTCCGGCTCCAGCGATCCTCAGGAGACCTCCTAGCTCACGTCACGCAATTGTGGAGTAAACTCATCCGTCTCACGGTGAGGCTCATGCTACTGCTCTCGATATCACGAAAGCGTTCGATCAGCTATGCCATCGCATACAAACTTCCATCTTATGACCTCCTAGAAAAGCTGGGCAGATGATTGGCTGACTTTCTCTCTGGCCGCAAGAGAAGCAGTGGCATGCGACCTCAATCTTATCTCCTCCATCACATATCATTCCAGAATTATACTCCACATAGTATCCTGTAAACCTGAAACCTACAAATTACCTAGCGAAATACTGGTCGCACTAGTTTAGACCAACTGACAACTAACCAGATGGGATAATAAGAAATACTGTAATCGCAGAGCAAAAGATCATAGAAATTGATATTCTGAAAAGCATAACGTGCAAAAGCCTGGAATGGTATAGTGATTTCGAAAGGACAATCGCAGTAATTGAAAGTGAACTGTGCTATAGAACATAGAGATCTACAAGATAGGAGAGACCGCAAGCATTGGAAGGGAGAAATATCAGCAAAACAGCAATCATTCCTGTTTTGGTTGCGTTCAGGACGTATCCGCTATCTAGATAACGTAGAATCTTCTTCCTGTGGCCTCCCAGAGGAGGTTTGCAGATGGGTGGCCTCTTCATCCCACAATGTCAACACGTGTGCTCCCTAGGGATCGGTCTTGTCTCCGACATTGTTTCAACGACCCCCTTTAATATACGATCAACCTTATTCACTATTCACGGCTTTGCTGGTAACAGCACTCTACAACCAGGAATGCTAAGTCGATCAGTGAACTGGCCAGAAGAAGACTAGCAGCGACTACTTCTCTGGCGAGAGATCTGGAGGTTATCACACCTTGGAGAGTCAACACTTTGGTACACTTTAATGCATCATTGTGACTTAATCGCGTCAGCAGATTAATAACAGCTATGCTATTTATTTAGGGCTAAGAAGTACCTTTCTTCACATGACCTCCTCACTCTGTACAACGTCCAGATAGAACCTAGCTTTGAGTACTGCTCACATGTTTGGGATTCCGCCAATCTGACTACACTATCCATGCCCGACGCTTTTCAGAGGAGGGCGGTCCGCTTGATCAATAACTCTTCTCTAACGGACAGTTTCAAGACACTTTCACAATGACGCGATGGACTGTCGGCTACTGCGATGTCAACGGGCATCGCTTCTCAGACCTATCCTCCACGATGCCGCCGCGAGATGAGCCTACCAGACAGATACGCTTGACTTCGGCCTCTCTTCCCAACCATGTAGAACTCCGTACATCCAGAACTGGTCGGTATGACCGCTCCTTTGTCCCTAGGGGGTCGAGATTGTGGGGAAATCTGCTTGAAGAGGCTTTTTCCAGTTACTAATCTTGTGCAATTCAAAGATCGGCTTAACAGTGTAACTATGAGCGCCATATATCAGCTGCGCTACCCCGGTATTTAAGCTTCCACCTACGCGACTTCTTCAGTCGCCTTGCCATCCATCAGAAAAAAAAACGATACTAAAAATCTTATTTCTTCCAGCTGGACTACGAAAATCGTTATGGTATAATTATCTCACTCTAATCTGAAAAATAATCCAAAATCCCAAAAAATTAAACGTACTTTATACACGTCTGTATATCCACGAATGCTATAACAGGAATCGATATTCGGAGGACAGAGGGGCAGGCATACAGACAGACGGACAGAAGGCCGTTTTTGTGTTGGCATGGAGCGTGTGAGAGCTGAGCGGGAGCCAAGCCAAGGCTCATTGAAGCCATTAACGTGCCAGCAATAACAGGGCTTTGTGACAACGGGGATACGAATGTTATATATCAATTTAGCTCGCCCATGGATGGCCAGTGAATGGCAAATGTGATAATACATCAAGAGAGGCGAGGGCATGCCTCGCTTGACAGGTTCACTCCTCTATTATTCCACTCTGACCTATCGGGAAGAATGCGTTTTGAGGGGCGGTGATGCAAACTAGATTTGCTTCCTTTAGCAGTAGATTATGCTACAGTTCGATTGTCAAATGAACGTACCGATGTCGGTTGTTCAATAGTAGTCCGATCGATATATAATCCTATATCCTCTATCCTCTTCAGGTCTCGGATATTTTTGAGTCCCTGATCTCTTTGTATCCCCATTTTAGGATCCACAGGAAGATAATTAGTATAATCGGCTCTAATGGCAACTCAAATCTGCCGCCTACGTATGTGCAAGCACATTATGTTCTTGGATCACCTCATACAGGGTGTAAGCGTTATTTAAATGGGTGATAGAAGGGGTTAGAAGAAGCAAAAAGTTTTATATAACATGGGGGTCAAAACGGCATTTTTTAGATAAAATCGACTTTAAAGTAAAATAAAATCTGACAACGCCGCAATGCCAGACGCAAATTATGACGGAACGCAGTGTAAAGAAAGATAGAGTTTGTTATTTTTGGCACTTAGGTATTATTTCATTATTTGATAATGTACTCGTAAAATGCAAACAATTAAAAAACGGACTTACTACTAACTGTCTCAGCGCTTCACCTGGTGCTTGAAAGTTTATTGAACGTATTACAAAAATCCACTTATAAATAGAGAACACTTTTTTGATACATACAATTGTTTTTCCTTTTAAACACACTGCACTTTTTTGATTTTTTTTTTGTTATATATCGAAACAGCCGCGCAGGCAGAAGCCTAAATGCCGGAACACCGCAGCTGCTATGATGATCCCAAAGAAATTTTGTTAATACGATTTTTGAACTGTCTAAGGTTAGTAAAACTGAAAAAAGCTCCCTCTTGTAGATTGTTCCACAATCTAGACACCCTCGGAACAAAGGAGCGGTCGTATCGGCCAGTTCTGGATGTACGAAGTTTGACACGGTTAGGATGGGACGCCGAAGTCAGGCGGGTCTGTCTGGCAGGTACAACGCGCGGCGGCATCATGGAAGAGAGCTCTGAGGAGCAAAGCCCGTCGGAGTAGCGATAGAAAAGAGCTAGATCGCCGACGGTCCGATGTGCGAAAGAGTCCCGAGACTGTCTGTTAAAGAAGAGTAATCGATCAGTCGGACCGGCCTCCTCTGGACAGCATCGAGCATGAACAATGTAGTAATTTAAAGCTTCATTATGACGAACTCAGTTTCTTCTTACTCTAGGTCCTCGAAGTTGTCCATTTATTATTTCAGTTGTTATTAGACCAACCCCATAAACCATCCCTTCTCCCCAATACCAGAAATCCATCGGATTGAGGTCAGGAGATCTTGCTGGCGATTTTCGAGGATCAGGAGCATTTCGACCGATCCAGCGATTTGGATAATGTTCATTCAAACACTGAATGACGCCTCTAAAAATGTGTGGTGGTGCCCCGTCATGAAGAAACCACAAAATCTGTCTCCAGTGTAATGGCATGTTGTCTAAGGTCTGTTCCAAAGGTTCTGGTAGGTTATTGGCTAGAAAGCTAAGGTATCCTTCTCCTGACAACTTTGGGGGTAACTCGAAAGGGCCAATTACCTGATCGTCAAGAATACCCGCCCAAATATTTATTTTAAAGCGTTGTTAGAAATGACCTTCACGAATGGTATGAGGTTTTTATTGGGCCCACGTTTGAGTACTATAGAAATTTAATATCCCGTCTCGCGTAAAAGTACATTCCGTCGCTAGAATGTGTTTAAAAAAATCCGGATTTTCAATGTTTTTGTGCAAAAACCACTGACAGAATGTTATTCTGCGAGGGTAGTCTTCTGGTAACAAGGCCTGCACTCGTTGTACATGGTGGGGATAAAGCAAATTTTCCCGTAGGATTCTATAGACTATGGTATGCGATAGTCCTACGCGGCGGCCTAATTCCCGAGTGCTGATATCTGCATTGATTTTCACGATATTTAAAATTTGTTCCTTCTGCTCTACAGTAACCTGTCTTTCACGAGTGCGAATATTAGTGGGCTGAACACTTCCTGTATCTCGAAGTCTTTGGTACACTGGCACAAATGTCCTTCTGTCTGGGTGTACCGTTGGCGAAATCACGATAAATTTGAGCTACAAGATTTGAATTCTGACGAGCTTCACCGTAAACTAACTCTTGAATCGAAAACATTGTAAACAAACACCAGTACGCGAACAAAAACAAAACACGCCCGATGCCCAATAACTAAGCACTGTTACCGTTTGCGATCGATGGCCGGTTCGATAAGAGTGATGACGACGCGCTGTTGTCATGTGTGCTTTAAATATTTAGTTTAATGAAACTTACTTACTGACTACAGATTTTGGCTTAACTTAGAAAAACTTAATGCCATTTATATTATAAAATTTAGTAAGATTGTGGTGATTGTGGTCGATATAAAGCATTTAAAGTTGTAAACTAAAAAGCCATTTAGACAAAAATCTATTGACTTTTGGACCATGGGTCATATGACTTGTTTTGACCCACCCTATTACCCGTTTCAATAATGAATACCATAACGATCTGGTTGGATCGCCTTTCTCTGTATACTGTCCCAGTGTTTTTAGATTTGATTTAAGGATCTCAAAATACATAAAATACAACCAAAAATTGTCATGTCAAAAATCCTGTGTTTGTCAGTGTTACCGACATTGCCCGTAACAGCTATAAGAGATTCCCTTCCACTAAAAAGTAATAATAAACTTGTCATTGGGGTTCCAGCATCGTCTCGCCCGGTAGCTAATTAAAGTTAGCTGGCATGAGTCAGCTTCGAGACTTCCCTGGATCTGAAGCTGCAACTGCACATCCATTGTGTGAGCGAAAGCTTTTAATAATAGCAAACGACATAATGCCAGGCACATGTAGCCAGGGAGTTAAGCGCCGCTAAAACTTATAACTCGGGCTGCATTTGTTGCGTCTATTAAACTAATCTCAAGTAGGATGCACTGGCAGCATTGCGAATTTACGCCGTACCATTATGAGTTAATCCACCAGGAGATCACAGCGCTCTAGATAGAAGGAAGTTGTGAACGGCAGCGGTGGTGTGTGATGTCAAGTTATACTGTTTTCATATGTTGTACGTGACTACTATTATATTATAATCCGGGTTAAATTGGTCTAAGATGAGTTGTTCATGATGAATATCAGTATTTACTGTGGTCGATACCAGCTGTATCTACAGTCTCAGTGGATTTCAACGTAACCTTATACGTCAAACATCACTGACGTTCATAAATATCACATTCCATGTTAAATACCGATAGATCTGGGTAAATTTGTATCTATTTTCTCTAATTCTCTGTTTTCACTGCACCAGATTATGCGGTTCATCGTCATAAACTTTCAAGTTGAGATATCGCCATAAAAAAGAAACAGGTATTGAATCTGGACTTCATAGTGCACAATTTGTCTCTTCTAGAAAAAACTTTTGAGCCAGATGATAATCTACAGCTGCGCTTTTTAAGTTACATCAAGCAATATTTTGGTGCTCAGGCTAAATTATTCCTCTCCAAAGCAAGAGCGAACCTAGAGGGGGACGGGTGCCGCCCTGGACCCCCAAGTTTGCCATTCTTGAAAGAAAATGGTATATATTGCTGTAATTTGTTATAAAAACTACTTTGCTAGACCTGAATCGTGGGGCGGGCGCCCCTCAGTACTCGTAAAAAGCGTCTTCACCCTGCGAAGACATTTAAAGTCCGAACTAGGTTTAGTTATTGTGAAATCAGTCTCCTCGAGCTCCCAAAATTATGATGACTTGAATAAGTGGCTCATTTTCCACAGGATGTAGTCCAGGTTAAACATCCTGGCAAAATTAAATTTCTTGCAAAATCTGTCGAAACGCATGACCGCCACATGACTTTTTGAAACCCAGACCACTGATTGACATGCACACAGAGCTCGTGCTCATACTCAGGTATCATTCTGCGTGGAGACAGCGTAACCATGGCCGACGACCGAATTAAGAGATACAGACAATATATCACCCCCACTGCCAAATACGCAATCAAGTTTTAAAAAAAGAAGCATGTATCAAAAAGTCATAGACACGATGTGCATACCTTTTATCACTTAAAGTATGGGAAAATGCCCTAAACTTGGCCTTTACTCTAAAGTAAACCCCTGTTTGACTTCGAATTTTTGGAAATATATTTACGCGAAGTGTAAATAGTAGCTTAGGTATCTATGACGCCTCGCGTCACATGACACTTGTATGTCCAAGCTTTCATCATCATAGAAAAGTTTCAAGCAGTGCCCTATTTTGCATTATTATTCATAGGTATTTGCAAGTAGCTTTTAATAGCTCTTTATTTTTTCAAGTACGCCAGCATAACATCCTATGTATGACGATATTTTCTTTAATGATAACATCACAGATATCTATTTCTCATGAAATTGATTAAAATAGATGTTTGATTGAAATTGTATTGTAGAAACAAGTTGAATATAACGACAGTTCAATCTCTTAATATCTACAGATGCCTTGTTTATATTAAAGAAAATTTGAGTTCTTTCTGCATAAATGGAAGATATATACAATGTTATGAATTGTGCCAGACAGAAGATGTACTTATACCCCCACACAGACTGTCTCTAACTTTAAAGAGGCCCAATATTGTGGCCTTAAAGTTGTACAACAACTTACCAAATTGTATAACAACGATAATAAACGTCTCTCTTTTCAAGGAAAAAGTAAGGACAATTTTGTTGAATAACGCTTTCTCTAGCATTGAGGAATATTTCAACTGTGCATTTGAGTGATGTTCTATTTTGTATTCATCAACATTTGTCTCATATTGTGATGTTATGTTAATCGTTCAACTTGTTATGTTTGTTTTATATATGCATGATATACCTGAAATTGACAATTCCAATATTCCAATAGCATATTTTTAAATTCACTTGCACGCCTATGCTTACAATTATCCTTTGTTTTCAATCCTGGTTGCCTATGATTCCTCTTCTTGAAAGTGTTTGTGAGAAGTTCTACCCCTGACAAAGTCGCTAACATGGTGATAATTTGGACGTCTTCCAACTCGAGGCATTTTGTTATGCTTAACCCTAGAAATTAATGGGCAATATCTAAAAAGATATGTACTACTCACCTGCTTTCTTCGCAAAAACTAAGATACAGGTGACGTTGACATTGTTATCACAGCATGCTTTAAATACAGGGTGGCGCATCGAAAACGAAACAGATGCGTCTGTATAGTTATGTTGCCAAAAAAAAACAAGTTGAAGAAATTATTTTTTTCTGGATGTAACATTCCTAATGTCACTGAGGATATTTTATTAATATTTGGATGCTTTTGTAAATGATGAATTGTTTTTAAATCTACACATATATTTTTCTGAATTTTATATTCCTTAAATCTACCACCCATTTTGCCTTACCTGTTATTTGTAATTTGTGTTACTTCGTCTATGTTGGTTCTCTGAACATTTCGCCAAGTAGATTTACTCAGTACAACAGACACGGACTGACAAATCGACATCAATGAGAAACACTGGCTTGTGTGAGGCTGATATCTTTCAGCAACACAAAACTTGTAAACTGAAGTTCGAACATTGTCGCGAGATCTATCTATCGTTTGGGTAGTCATAGATTTTGAAACTTGACTCAGGGGCGACGGAACAGCGGACAAAAAAATAAAATCTCAGAAAAATAGTATTACAACGTTTCAGAGATTTCTGCTCATTTTCAGACATTGCTTGAACGGGATGAAAGTGACACAATGCACCTGTTGGACGTAATAAGTTCTCAACGATAATTGATAGAAGTGTAAAGTACGAGTAAGTGATCCTTAACATTACAAAGTAGATGACGCGGTCTTACGCTTGGGCCTGAATGATGTCAAAATAAATACGCTAGTGAATCAGAAAGAATCTTCAGAATATTTATTATTTAGCTATTTTGAAACTGCAAAAGCATTTTTATCTGCTTTACATTCTTTGAAGGCTCAAAATACTTGACTTTTTTGAAAATTGTGGATGCCTAGACATCACTCGACCATGCCAACAATATGACTGGTAACACTAGCCTCATTTGCCCGACACATCGCGCAAAACAAAATGGCGTCCAATTAGAATGTTCACGTCTTGTTAGAACACCGCAACAAGTTAGCAGAGCATCCCGTACATAAGGAAATCAGCCGCGTCTGTGTGCATGAGAAGGATTACTGTGCTTCATTTTATATTAAACCTCACGTTAAACCGCTTCCTCGTCTAATTAATTGTCATTTGAACTCGAGGAACTTTAATTCGAGATATACAGCAGTCTAGGTTGTTTTGTTATGGCGGATGAACGCCTTGCTTCCAGGCTTTCAGGCGCGTATGTACTTTGCACTTCGCTGCAGTTAATGACTTCCTTGAACGGAATTGAGGGTCGCCGAGATACTCCACTGTTATCAGCTGTTATAAATTTTGTGAGACCAATGATAAGCTTACAAAAACATTTCGAACGTTCTATGACGATACTTAATATTCCAGCCGATTGACGGGTTGTCCATCCAGTGATGGTATGCGACGTCTGTCCGTTCTTATACCCTCTCCAGACTCACGCGTGAAATTGCGGCGCGGATCGCGGTGCGAATCCCGAAAACTGTTCCTACAGGTTCGCAGTCGCAGATGTTCGCGCCTGCTTCACAGTTCACAGTATACATCCCGCTCTTGACGAGTAAAACTAAAACAACTAAAAAGAAGCGAAAACAACACAACCACTCCCGGCACTCACTATGAGGCAACTGAGTCACCAGCGAATGAGGAGCCTAATAATGTTCACGCCTTGCGAACCCTTTGTCGCGGGACAAAAAACCGACAACAGGCAGGAACAACGCGCAAACGCGCCGTGAAGACGCGAAGAATACGCGAATAGGATCCACACTCATGGGTCGCGGGTAGTTCGCAGATTCGCGCGCGATCCGCGCGTCAGTCTGGAGAGGGCTTTTTAGAGCGGAACTGTCCTTCAGTGTTGGCCAGAGTCGTGGAGATCCATTCAGATCCTTCTGCATTCTCGGCGTAGTGGCCGCAGATCTATTAGCCTTTGTCTAGAAGTGGGAGTTGTCACTTCTTGATGCACTACATACTGAGTTCTTCAGTGGAGTTGTTTGCTTTCCGTTATCTATACCTTACTGCTGATTACGAACAAGCATGAAACAACGTTCTATATGCTTGGTCGTAGTCAGTTAATAATAGTAATAGTAATTAATTATAATAGCAATAAGAATAATAATAATGCTTATTCAAATACAAAATGTAATATAAATAGTACATGAAAATATACCAAATAAACATGAAATACCCAAAAAAGTATGAGCTTGTGTTTGGGCAGGATATATAATAAATCAAACTTGAAATATTTTAAAATAAAAAACATTTGTTTTGGTCAAAAATTAATTTGCATGCCTTTAGTGATTATGATAATTTAGTCGTAGGACGTATTGATTTTTGGTATCTTTAAGTTTATGTATAGATAAACAGTCTTGGCTGACTTAGAATCGACTATTCTAATTCAATGTTGGTACATTTTTTTAGAATGTATATGTTTTAAATTTGGTGGAGTAATATTATAAAGTTTTGGGCCTAGAAAATAAAATGATTGTTGACTTAAGGTTGTATTTAAACTGGGTAGTTGCTAATGTGGTTTTGAATCGTTTTTGATAATTGAGATCTATTCACTATGATAAATTTGTATATTTAATTAAATATATGATTGTATTGTAGAAATAAAGGTTTCTGGAGTACATTTGCGATTCACTATATAGATTTTCCGTTGGACATGATTCATGTTCGTTAAACATAATCTGTAACATCCACTTCTGAGGAATTTCGATCTTGTTATATTGTATAATAATTATTCATGACTGCACCCAATGCCAGAATTCCATAACAAATGTGGCTAGATACTCGTAAGTGCGTGATAAATCATGTATAGATATTTTATATTGAGGAAACTGCTGAAATATTTAATTTTTGGAATAAGATATCTTAATTTTTGACTAAGTTTTCATCATTTATATTCCAGTTTAAATTATCATCTATAATTATAGCTAAGTATTTGATATTATTTACTGCTTGTATATATTTGTAGCCGTCTGATGTTTGAATTTGGAATTTATCAACGGGTGAAAATCTCTTATCGGAAGAAAAAGTTATCAAGTATGTTTTGTTAAAATTTAATTTCAAAATTATTCCCGTGAAAAAATTGATAATCTTCAGGAAGTCTAATTTGATTTTATTCTTTAAAGAATCATAAAAATACATAACAGCCATAGGATCTGCATCAGCGGTCATAGACGCCAGCTTGACGTCGATCCTGGCAGAACTCGGCCATGCCAAACCACAGAACTTGAGCTTTGGTAAACCACATGTTGAGCTAGGAAGCATCTGGAACAGATAGAATATCATTCTCATAACGAATATATGTCTGTCTAATCTGCAGTGAGCTATAAGAAACTGATGCAGTACGTTCTTTAGCTAGAGCGTTTGGTGCTTGCTTGGGCCATCTATGAGCTTCTTGGCCTACCTGCAGTTGTCTCCGCTTAAACATATTTCTGCCAGTCCCCTGTAAGCCAGGTCCTTCAGCCAATGACTTAGCCCTTGGCCCCTATAGTCTTGTCAAGCAGAATAAATCGGTAGGCAAGTGGGTTTCCTATAAAGAAATGCGCAATGAAGTTGCGAAGGCTATCAATAGGAAGCCTATATGGAATTAATTCTGTCAAAAAAAGATTCTAAAGCCACCTGAAGCTGTCTTCGGAGGCTTAGCAATATCAGCAGAAACTTGAAAGAGTTACCTGGCCATCTGCAGGACGTTAATGACATAAATAAGTATTTTTCTAGTTTACCTACCATTGTTAAGTCTGAGTTACAAATGAAACTGCTGGAAAAATATAACACCAGCCAGTAAGCCAGACAATTCACATTCTCCCAAATAACTTGCCACGATGTTATGGGATTTTTCCGGAGTATCAAAAGTCATGCTAACAATCATATTCGATTTGCTAATTGAAAATATAACTTTCATCATCAACTATGCAATTGCATTATCAAACTTCCCCAACTGTTGGAAAAAAGCAAATGTTCTCCCCCTAGCTAAAATAAGTAACCCTACAGATATTTCACATCTGAGGTCGATAAATATACTACCAGCATTTTCCAAATTATTAGAACTAGCCATGAAACATCAGGTATCTGACTACGTCTTCTCTAATGGTATCATTCCTGAAATCCAATCGGGTTTCAGGAAAAACCACAGCGCAACAACTGTTCTGGCTAGCATCACGGATGACTTAATCAGATGTGTAGATCAAAGAAATTTAGCATGCTTAGTGTTACTTGATTATACGTATACAAAGGCTTTTGATACTCTGGAACCATATTCTTGTGAAAAAGCTTATATACTTTGGTTTTTCGGAATCTGCAATTCATTTTGTATTATTTTATTTCACTGACAGGAGTCAGATGGTTGTGATTGAGTCAAGTATCTCGGAGGAGATACCAGTGAAACTAGGGCACCACAGAGTTCCATTCTGGGACCATTATTGTTCTCAATTTACATTTCTGACTTCCACGAGTACGTTGAACACTGCAGTATTCATCACTATGCTGACGACATTCAATTGTACTTTGGCTTTGATATAAGTTTTGAAAAATGCCGAACATTTGATTAATAATAATTTAATAAATTTATCTGACGTATCTTGTGCCCATAATCTCAAAATTAACCCTTTAAAATCATGCGCAGTTATATTTGGACCAAAAATCAAAAAAAGTCAGGCAAAACCATTACTATCCTCGAGCATTTTAGATCAACCGATGCCTAAAAAAAATGAGTGCAAGAATTTAGGACTCTAGATTGATTCTGATTTGAGGTTTGAAAAACACGTTAGTCAACTGTGCCAAACATCATTTGGTGTCTTGAAGCAATTATTTCCTCATAGGAAAAGTATGAATACTGGTCTCAAGCTGAAGTTGTGCGAAACCTTAATATGGTCCAGAATTCACTACTCTGACTGTTTTTATGGGCCTGCACTAAGATCGATTGAGATAAGGGACTTCAGACTATTCAAAATGCGTGTCTCAGATTTGCTTGTGGAGTGAGAAAATTTGAGTCAGTGTCACGTAAATATCGTGAGCTGGGTGTTCAAAAAATAGAAGAGCTACAAAAAATGCACGTATTGACCTTGACCCATAAGGTAATCACAACACAAGCCCCTCCATATCTATCAACGAAATTTATCAGATACTCAGATGTTAATCAACTGAACACAAAGAACAAGCATATCTTGGTTATCCCAAGACATTCAACATCTCTATTTAAAAGGTCGTACGTATATACTGTTGTCAAGCTATACAACGCGTTGCCTACCGAGTTCACTCACTACTCTATAAAGAATTTCAAAAAAAGATTGAAGCATTTTATCTCTGATTTCATTACCCAATAAGTAGACCATGGCCATGAATAAGCGACTCATTACAGGTTTTTTTTTAACTTTTTTGTTTTCATTGGGATTAGAAAAGTTACATAAATATTTGTTGGCTTAAGTTGAAAATCGTTTTTTAGCGACACTTCGCCTTTTTATGCTTTGTATAAATAAAGCCGGATTATTATTATTATTAAATGGTAATTTTCTCGCTATCTGATACACAACTGTGCCCAGTCACCCACAATACTACTTTTTAACTAGTGAGGCCTAAGACGATGACTGATGACTGTTACCTGGTAAGTGAAGCATATAAACATATGACTTGATACAATTAACTAGAAAGTGCCGTATTATGAGACGGAGGTATTTAAGTAGCTGCCGGTGCCCTTTTTTCTGATCAAGGGTCACTTTTCCGAATGTCCTTCCATAACATTTCCGAAATACGTATAGAAGTCAACCCTTCATCAAGATCAGCATGCTTTAGAAGTTATGTGCCAGTCTTTGGGTGCCCAGCAAACTGTTAAGCCTAGTCAACGGAAAATCTTGATTTTGAAAGCAACATGGCGTATCTTTGATGATTTAATGGCTCAAATAAAAATGTTCATGTTGTGTTTCTTTACTCTGACGAACGTTTTATATGATGTTTCTGATTTTTTTGATGTTTGGTTTTAGCTTTACCTTTCCTTCTTCTTGGAATTTCACCAACTCCTGTATTTTTATGTGTCGCATGACTTATTTCAAAACCACAAAAATGTGACTTTGGTCCTTTTTCAAAAGGCATCGGAATCTAAAGGCTTTTGTAGGGTCTAGTTATTGATGTTTTCTCTAACTGATTTCATTGCGGTAATTCCAAAACACTTTAGACTACCAATCTCGAGAATACGAGAACGATAGCTTTGGAGACGAAAACCTAAATCTATGAGGCGCAGTTCCGAAAATTTTTGCTTACAGACAATCTGGTAACAGATCCGTAATCAACGACCTTGATAGGCCTACGTGTACAAAATGTTGTTCACATCCAACAACTGCTTGTATTTTGTACACATTTTCGGATCATTTATACTAACTACTGTGCCCCATCAAAGATTCCCGATCGTCATCCACGTGAGTTTCTGATATCTTAACAGGTAATCGATCTATATCGCTCCAGAAGCAAGTGCTTTACTCGTATTTGTGCATACTGATAGTGAAAGGGTAGTCACAGAAGCAAAGAGTTTTCAATATCCTTTCTTAAAGTTACAGATATTTATTTTTGATGTATACATTTATTTTAAATACAGAAAGCTGAAGTCATCTGTGGGGGAGGAGGCTTTATAGGGACGGTGACGACAATAGAGACTGAACTGCCCGCACCCATCATTAAGAGGCAAAAGTTGTGTGTTTACTGCAAGAGGGTTTTTTAAACTCTACAAAATGTGTCTAAGAGTTACTTTTTAGTTTTTCTTTTTCATGGGTATTTTTATCGTTACAGATTTTTGCTTTTGAATGGAGAAGAGAATTCAGGTTATACAGGAATAGTGCTCTGCTTTTTTATTAAGGAATAAAGCCAGTAGATAATATATTTCTTTAAAAATAAAAACAAAGGCAATTCAGAAACGCTACTGCAATAATCTGCATATTTGGAAACTGGTTTCAGAACAAAGACTAAGTGTGATAAAATAAATATTTATTAGTTACACCTTTTATCTTAATGACTTACTTGCATATTTATTGGGCAAATTAACATGTTTCTGTTGTTAACAAAAAAAAATCTTTCAAATTAATATTTTTTGTCAAATTATTTTCTAAACATGCTTTCCATATCACAGAAGATCCTGACATAATAATTTCATCACTTGAGTTCTTTTTAAAAGAACTACCCATAACACTGTCTAATATATTAAAGGATATTTGGGATTTAGACATACTATATCAGCATCATAACATACACTTCACTTTGGAGTCAAAAGAGTGTGATTCAATTGGAAGTGCCACTTCTATTTTTTTGTAGGAGTACGAACAACAATTTCGTCTCCGTTATCCACAACAACATGTGAGACACTTGCAGGAACTCCTCTTTGTGTCGGGGGCTTTCTCTTAGGGTTGGCTTTAGTGAAAGAGAAAATTGTTCTTCAATTTCCTACTACCATCTTCTCTCACATTTAACCAGTTTTATGGAGCAAAGTGAATCTAAAACTAAATCAAAAATTTGAGGAACAATGTAGGTAGTGATTCTGATTCAATAATTTTCATCAATTCAATGGTATATTCTATTTTGTCCTTAATTTAAACTAAATAGGTATATTATTCAAAATTCAAAGCTATACTGGAGAGTCTTACCTCACATAAAGTTGGTTGTCATTTTCTCCTTTTCATTTTTGCTGCCCACTGCTTTCTCCAATGGGGATCCTTTGAAAACCGTTTCATCAACAGTCTTGCTTTAAAACTTGTCTCTAAAAACATACACTTCATTTAAATTTAAACCAGTTACTTAAGTACTAATGAAGGCTGTATCTATCCTAGTAAAACATTGAATCTAATGTTTTTATAAGAGCCATAATAATATGAAAATGTTGTTTGTATATTTACGAAGAATTCTTGAACTCTTCAATCGATAATTGCATCTTTAACCAATCTTTTAACAACGAGATTCAAAGTAGGTTAAAAAAGCACCTAGGTATTTAACCGAATAATTATTACTTTTCGTAAAATATCTCGCCAAATTAGATTCAAAGTAGGTTAAAAAAGCACCTAGGTATTTAACCATATAATTATTGCTCTTTGTAAAATGTCTCACCGAATTCTGATACAGATAGTAATTTTCGATCCTTACCTCATCAAAATATGGAAAGAGCGCATTTAATATACTGAATTTACGGAAATAAACGCACTGCACGCAATGCAAGCAAACCTAAACAATACAAATTTTGCCTCTTATTGGTGGCACCAATCAAAACGTTGACGACCTATTATCGTGACTGTCCCCATACAGCCACTGTAGTAATTACCTCATTATTGTTCGCTCTTGAGAGCGCCGATGGAATTTGGACTAGTAATAGAGGAAGCTCAGCATATTTAGGAATTAATTGCAAGATATAGGGGATAGTAAAATAAAAAATGCATTAAATTATTGGGAAATTATTAAATTTTAATGATATAAATAATATAACAAAACAAAAACCAGGTACCTCATCAAATGTATTTATCAACATAAAAAACTCCAAAAGCGTAGATTTACTTAGGATGCAGGGAATTGGGAATATGGTATTCCAAATTATAATCACCTTTTTTTGGCAATTGTTTCTATTTCTAAGAAAGTAATAAATTTCTCAACTTTCTAACTTTTTCACAGTCTTTGGTAATAATTAGTCTGTATAACAAAATACCTTATAATTATTAATTATTAAGTTATCAGTCACAATAATCACAAACCAGTATTGAGCCTTAAACTTATAGTTTAGTGTTCTTAGTATCCTTTGTGGTGTTTACTGCGTCCAATATTATTATTAATATTTATTATTTACGTATGTGTTTATTTGGAATATATGTATGACGAAATATTCTCCTCTTCAAACTTGTTTGCCTACGTTTCTCATGTAATGGATAATGAATCTCATTTATCCTCCATATTATGCTAACTTGAAACTATTGTGGGTCAGTTCTCCTATCGTTTAGTATTAGCGATTCCAGTCTAATACGATACAGAGGATATTTATTGAAGCAGCGTGATACAACTGATCGAAAGCCTACACAATCAAATTTAATTAAAGCTCCAAAAAATGTGTCCCACCCATCTATCACCATCGAATCTAAGCAAATAACTCCAGCTTCAAGCTGCAGGAAGGCCAGCTTCAGCGTCCGCTGGCCATTCGGGACCAGCTAATTCGACAGAAGAATGCGGAGTGCGCTCTTTTCAAATGTTTCTCCGTTCCAGCACGCCGGCATTCCCACCGAATGGGAATGGCACACAGTATCCTGTTTCCTCCCTAGGGACTCGTTTCGTTTTACGATGCTTGACGCACTGTTGCTCCTGCGCCCACGGACGTAACATCAAGATTTTCTTGCCCTTTTGCTTTTCTGTCGATAGTAAATTTTGGAATCAGCAAACTACATCAACACTGTTTGACAACATATGGAACCTTATTCTGATTATTGAATAAAAGCCTAAGCAACCGCCACAGAAACGAGATTCCAAAAACGTTATATCGACCCTTGCAAGGAAGACTATTGCAACTCAGTTTTGGTTAAGCTGAGATACAGGCATTAGAAGATTTTCTGATGAATTTCGTTGCCAAAAAAATAACGATATGTTGCACATTGCAGTAATTCTTGTATATAGAAGGTTATAAGTGGTATTACAATACAAACCTAGCGAAAATGACAATTTGTTTTAATTTTTGTTGACTTACTATAGTTTTCGTTAGCTGAATAAATTAAAGAAAAAAATACACTTGCTCTAAACTTGCTCTAGATATCCTTATCTATTGAAATATTACAGTATTTTTTAATGAGATGGTCGAAAAAATCTCTTTAATGCCAATCTGAGTCACTCAAATTATATTCATTTTCGTGTTCTCCACTATCATCGTTCTCAACTTCTGTATTTTCAGCACTGTTAATATTACGTCCTCTTTTTTATCTTCCATGGTTTTTAGAAAAAAATGAAAAGCAGGTAAGCCTCAGGAATGCCAGGATGACTGTTTGCTTTTGATTTACATAGATCTAATAAACCATTTAATTTTCTAGCATATACTGGAAGCAAGCTTGTGTACTGCAAAGGTACTCCCTGCAGCTTATTGTTTTGCGGCCTCATTCTCTGATAACCAATGAGACTATCGGGAGATCATCAGCATAGCCACACTTATATTTCATTTCACGAGGCACTTATTTATTTTCAACTTTGCTCCACAGTCGTATTTGTTCCAATTTTCCGATTTTACCTCTTATTTAAAACTAACGGTACGATATAGGTATGTAGTATAGGTCTGTATCAGGTCCGGACTTGGAGATGAAAGAATGAAAACCAAACACGTGAGTGTCATCTTAGCAAAACCGAGACTTGTAGTAGTTGAATTCTATGTTAAACTTTTTTATTTCACAGGCATGAGAGAAACAGACTGTGATGCGACAGATCCCAATACATAACGTGCATAAGAGGATGCTATGTTCAATCCTTTTTGTTATGTTAAAAGAATTCATCACTATTTATGATATTTTGCATATGCCAGAATTATTTTGGTTCTTGAATTCATTTTAGTTCGCTTTGAAAACTGCTCTTTCCATACAGCTATGTTTTTGACACCGACAGGAGAGTTTCATAGCCGATTTTTATCTAAGATGTGATGTTACCATCCATTTGTTTACAATTTACAAGGTGTCTACGATTTTTGTACGTCCAAAGCATTGTACATGTCTCTCTGAAGTTCTAACTTCTAAAGTTCTAAGAAAATGCATGCAGCATTTCCATAGGCGCTTAAGAATGCCATTTTCTCCTATACTTTCAGTTATCTCTGAAAAAATGGAGATACTTGAAAAATTTAAAACATTACCTCATATTTTGAGAAAGAAAAGAAAATTTACTGTGCGAAACTGATCTCTGTCGGTGAGATGGGGAGAAGAGGACTAGCAACGACTTCGAGGGATCTGGAGGTTATCACTTCTTGGAGATGCTACAATGTGGTACAGTTTAATGCTTTCAAAATGCAATTCCGTCCCTTGACCAACAAGATGCGCTATCGTTGATTTAGGCTGGTCGGAATTCAGATTACCGAGGTCTTGATCTAGCGCACATATCGGCAATCGCTGCAGCGGCTGGTTAAAAGTAAGGCTACAAAATACTTCTCTCAAAACCTTTTAACTCTGTGCAAGGCCCTGATAAGAAGGGAGAAGGAAAGATGAAATCTGCGAAGTAAAATGGAGAACCGTGAGGAGGAAGTGCGTTGGTTTGAGAAGTGCCTTGGCATTGTTAACTAGTATCCAGACATTTTATTTTTGATCTGAAGAATTGACTTAGAGGTTGATTCTTGTGTAGGGACTGTAAATTTGGTTGGACCTAAAATCGCGGGATTTAATTTTGTTTACAGTGCAATCGGCGCGCTTGTATGCTTGCAAACTTGCTTGACAGTGTCTGCGCCTGTTGTGTCATATAGTCACTTATGTAAGGAACGTCAAGGTCTCTATGAAGGGTCTCGTTGTAGACATACCATGGGACGTTAGTGATAGTATGGACGGTTCTGTTCTGCAGAAGTTCTGTGACGTACTAGTACACGTAGTATCTATTGGCCAGGTTGATACATAAGTATATATGGTAGGTCAATACAAAGAGGAAAATAAATAAACAAATAAAGCATCACAGGCAAAAACCTTATAGATACAAAGTAACTTTAACGTGCTAAGGCATGCGCAAATATTAGATTAATTGTATTCAGTTATATTATTTGTCCTTGTGTTCTAAAAATTCATCAATTGTATAAGACCCTGCATCTGATAAAAACAATTTCACAATATATATTAAATATTTTTAAGTGTTCTTTTTTTTCAATATTACACAGCTGTAATAAGGTGTGTGCTTGAAGCGACTGGGGTTGTGTTTGAGGATAATTAATATCGCACTGTTTCTGGTATTATATCTGTGGTACTGCCCTAGACTCTCAAACTGGTACGTGTTTTTCCAGACATATAAAATACACATAAAAATGTAAATAAAAGGTACAGTTAAAATTTTCTTAGATATACAATATGTTCGGTCACGATATACCGATATTTAAGTCGGATATTTTTCAGCTATACTTATCGAGAAATCCACCCACCTACAATGTCCTACCTCACTCCTGGAAATGGCAGCCATTTTTATCTTTACGATACGATTACGCTAGAGCATGTATGAAAATTGTAATAACTGAGTACATAAGTGTCACAGAATGATAAATTTGGTATCATTTGAACGATAACATGTTCTATCGATTATTGAAAAACTTGAATTGATACTAACAGTCAAACATACTTAAAAATAGACTAAAACGGAACAAATATCCCAGAAAATTGACTATTATGTACATTTCCGCACACCATTCAAAAACTAGTCTGTGGAGTTGTACTGTGCTCATTCTACAGCTAACTATGTTATCTATCAAATGACACCAAATTTGTTATCCTAAGTATTCTACGTTAAGTAATAAATGCTATCTAACATGGGCCAAAATGGGTGTAATAAAAAGCAAATTGTTCTCAAACTTATACATAAAAATGACAAATCAATGTTTCTTATAGGGTTTGGACATGTTTAATATTACAGAAGCTGTTCAAAATGTCCTCCTTTATTGGTTATGCACATTGTTGTTGTTAAAACAATGTGTCGTGACCATATCCGTGTCAGCCCTAATTTCGTTCGCAGCGGTATGGATCCTTTCCACGAGTTCTTCTCGTGTCACCGACACATGACAGTAAACTTTTTGCTTCATTGTGTCCCAGAAAAAATAATCTAGAGGCGTTAGATCGGTTGATCGGGATGGCCAAGTAACAGTGCCTACACGTCCTGTCCTTGGGGAATGTTGTGTGACGGCGGTTGATGAGTGGCAGATCATGGAGTAGATCTGCAAACTCGGTCCTCAAGAACTCACAAAATCCCGGGCCATCTAACCTTGGAGGTAGCTCAACTAGGCTGACTACACTAAATTCCTGTTGGAAAGTGCTCGGTCGAACAGCATGAGAGTTTTCCGAAGAACACAAGTGCTTGTTTCTATGATTTATGATCCCCTGGCTCGTAAATTTTGCTTCGTCCATCCACAGAATTTTTCCCAAAAGTTGCAGTCCTGTCGCAGCTGCCGTTGAAACCAGGAGCAAAACATGATTATTGCTGCATAATCTGGTTCATGAAGATTCTGAACTTAGAAAATGGTAAGGATGTAAACCTTCTCTCTTAAGGACTCTCCAAACCGACCAATGTGACAAGTATAGTCTTGCAGCGATCCTCCTCACACTAACTCTCAAATCATGCTGATAATCTCTTGTGGAGACAGTAGCCGATAACGGTTGTTTACTGGTCTTTGAATCCCATTTTCCGCCAATCTCAGGTATGTAAAGACAAAAGTCCGAACATTTGGCGTAATTCGGTCAGGAGATTGTCTTCGATATTCTCTCACACAGCAGCTGCGGCATTTCCACTGCAAAAGCCGTAAACAAACACCATATCAGCAACATGGTGATTTGAAAATTCTTTGCGTGGACGACTTGCCATGTTAGAAACTTAGGTACGACTAATATAATGTTCAGTCACAAATCACTTCCAACTCAAATACTTTCAGAAAACTGATATTGAAACTCAGCAATTGTAACAAAATGAACGTGTGATCACAAGCGTGGCGAGGGACTGCAAAACACTCACTATAACATTGACAACAAATAACCGATGATGAGACCTTTCGCTAGATGTTGTTTCACTGACTCTGAATACATTCATTTCTATCGGCAGAATGTGGGGTCCGGTCCGCCAGCTAGATCGGGGCGGCTTGCACAAGGGTCACGTTTAACCAACATTTGTACTTAAAATAACTAACAAAGGGTAACAAATTTGGTGTCTTTTTGTGAATAACATAGTTAGCTATAGAATTAGTACAAAAAAGTACAACATCACCTACTGGTTTTTGAATGGTGTGCGGAAATGCATAAAATAATCAATTTTCTTCCAATTTTTTTTTGTCTATTTTTAAGTATGTTTGATGGTTAGTATCATTACAAGTTTTTCAATAATCGCTAGGACATCATGTCGTCATTCAAATGATACCAAATGTATCATTATGTGACACTTATGTACTAAGTTATTACAATTTTCATACATGCACCACCGTAATCGTAACGTAAAAATAAAAATGGCATTTCAACGTTGGTGACGTAGGAGATTGTAGAGGGGTGGCTTTGTCGATAAACATAGCTGAAAAATACCCCCTTCATATATCGGTATGTCGTGATCAAACACATTGTATATGTGGTTCTACATGTATTTCCAGGCAGAATATTGAAAATTAGTTGTATTAGTATCTTTTGTCATACAAATACTCTATCTTTGTGAAAACTGTTGGCCCACGTCATTACATTATAGCCTATGTGTGAGTAGGCTAATGCATAATATACCATATCATTAGTCCCTTCTCGTCTAAGGAGTCTTTTAGTTGTAATGGGCATAGAATGCCTTATTAAGTTTTTGGCACACGGTTTCAATATGGTCGGAAAATGCTAGTTTTAATTCAAAGTTAGTACCCAAGAACTTTGCCCGGTTCGAAGCCTTAATTGAGGAAGTATAGCTGAATCGTTGGGTAGATGTTTTTCAAAGGCGTAGTTCATTATCACCGTTTCGCTTTCATTTAGGATCAGCCAGTTACGTTGACACCAGCCATTAAATTTAACTACAACATAGGCTACATTTTATTGGAGCTCTTGAGAATTCTGTCCGTGAACTATTATCATCGTATCATCAGCGAGCATATATGTAAAGCGGCAGACCATTGACATATAGGAGAAAGATTAGTGGGCCTAGGACAGGACCCTGTGGGACCCCTAAACCAAGATCAGGTACTAGGGCTCTCGGTAAGGAAGCTGTGTCACGCCTGAATTCGCTGCTTCTAAACGATAGATATTTAAGGCTTTTCTAGTTTGAGGTAACTGTACAATCTGTCTTATAGAATCCTTGAATAGAAAATACGAGGGGTGTCAGAGTGGCCTTATCTATTGCTATGCAAAATTCATCTATAGTTCCATCATCACCTTATTTTTTAAGACATAAATAAAAACTTAGAGATAGAGATATGAAAGATAAGTTAATGTAACATCGGAAATCCATCCGGTGACCGTAGATATAGAAAATTTCTGTTTACAGACAATTCCGCCACCAAGTAAGTACATACCTAAATGACAGTTAAAATGAAACTACTGATTCATGTTTGCAGAGCATTATGTAGTTGTACCGCTAGATCCCCTAGTACAGCATATTAGATTTATGTTGTACGCCAATGAGATGGTAGTTTCGGCTGATGTGCGGCGGTCCCTTTAGGGCAGCTCTGCCACCCGAAATCGCCACAACGGAATGGTTGACCATGAAAAATTTAATCTAGCTCGCCCTGTTCTTGTTAAGGCTGTCGCAACAGGGTCCAGTTCAATTTTTGATTCGCTTCTCCTACTGGAAAAGCGTTGCGACTTCAGGGATCTCGGCATTGGCGTACTATATCCTTGTCAATCAACATTATAACAGGCAGCGATATGGAAGAAATGTGAAACGGAAACAAAAATACCTCGCAAGACTTAGGAAACTAACTTTTCTTGTACCCGAGTACCGGGTAGGTACTTATTTAAGTATCCGGGAAAACCGGGTATCTAAGAATCTTCACTTGTAAAAAAACGTTCATATAACAAACCGACTTACCTATATTCCTGCTATATTTTCCAAATAACATGATTAACGATTTGACGTATTTGAAAAAATGCTCATTAATACATGAAATACAGGCATAAGAACACATGCGTCGCTCTGTCATATATGTCGAGTTCCGAATAGACTTTAAAGTCAGTGGCGTATCTACAAATCAGCCTTATTAGCATTGCAGCTGCATGATAAATAACCCCAAAATATTGGTTTACAGGTGGTTGTATTGTTTTGATGTTTGTTTTGATCTGTGAGTAAATAAGTGTATGATTTTTTGAATGGATGTACTTGTGTTGTGGAGCGATGAGACGAAAACGAAATGTGTTCGAGAGACTTGAAGACACATAAAAGTAAGCGAATCAGGCTTGGACGTACAGCGAAAATGCAGTATGAAAACCAGTAGTATATGGATAAGGTCATAGCGACAGAAAGGCAGGGCAAGGTTATAGCGATAGAAGAGCGAAATGAAACATACCTATCTGAAGACGAGATACCATTAGTCTAAAAGTGTTGGCAGATACGAAAAAACGCCTCATATAAGATTCTTAGGCTAATAGCAAGAAAATTATGGCCGGAAACCTAGGCAAACTGCAGGTTTTGGCACTTGATGGTAATGCGACGATGGTTTCCTGCAGTTCAATTACTCGCAAATACAAAATGTTTGAATTTATTTAGAAGAAAAAAACGTAACGTTCGTTTTTCGCTTAAAAATAAGATATATCTTTCGGAATAGTTTGTTATTCATATTGGCAAGGTAAACCCGTGTATTTTACTATTAAATGATCTTTGAATGAACCCTGTATATTGCTCAATAAACTAGTAGTGATGGCTGGAAATCAGGTGTTTTGGGATAAACAATTAGAAATTCTCAAAAAACTGCTTGACCAATATAATCCAAATTTGTTGTTGTTATTTAAAAGTATGAATCCTACGGATTTGAAGAATTTTAAGTAGTTGCGTGAAATAATTATCGTCGCGTTACCATCAAGTGCCAAAACCTGCAGTTTCCCTCGGTTTTCGGCCATAATTTTTTTGCTATTAGTCTCATAAATACCTAAAAATCTTACATGAAAAGATTTTTCGTTCCTGTCAACACTTTCGGTTTAATCCCAGAAAACACGTTTTCTCATTATTTGTTATCAAATAAAAAGTTTTCCCACAAAAATTGGTGTACCCATTTTATGCGTCCATGTTTTAAATACCCCCTTGAACAAGTTGCTATTTCCGGGAAATTTGCTAATATGATTCGACCACATTGTCGAAGTATGAAGGCAAGTTGTTGTACATGAATCCGAATCCGATGTTGACAGACCAGTGGCTCGTTACTGAGATTTTCTGCAAAAACCAATTAAAGACAACGATGCCACATCATATCAAGTGGATACCATTTTACGACAAAATGATGACGAGAAAAGTGAAAATGAAGATGCTGATCCTCCTTTGGGCAGGTGCGAAGTTATATAAAGAGGAAATATTTCATGCCTGTCTTCGATGTGAAGTCTTAGTTTGCTTTTCACACCTTAATGAAGATGTAACAAATTGTGATCATAAAAAAACCAAAGGAATACTAGTAATTACTACACTGATATTACCAGAATCCTTCGAGCTAGATGGGTCAGGAAGCGAGAAAGGCATAGCCAGAAGAATTAGAATAAATAACAAGAAAATTGCAAAGCTCCAAAGGAGTCTCCAAAAATACAATGATCTTGTGGCGTTGTGCAGTGGATGCTACCCCTGTAGTTAAAGAGACAGAATTTAAAACTTATAATAGGAACCTACCTCACCATGATTATGATGTTAATTAATAAAAAACTTTTTCCCAGATCCTTTAATAATTATAATTAAGACGATTACATGATGGTGTAAAATAATTTTTGTTTTTCTTTACATTTACTCAGTAACGTTAAGAAGGTTTAAGTTTACTTGTTTTTGCTTGTCAGATCCGATTCATTAAAAAAAATAAAATACCTTGCATGCAATGAGTAAGTACTCTTAATTAAATCGTGACTGTTACAGCAGAATTACCTTGAGACGTTTTAGTTTTTTTTGCTTTCCTGTAGAATTTATAAATTGTTGGATGCGCCAATATGTCATAAAGGAGATGATGTGTTTCGCTCATTCAAATATTTGGTCATGCATAAAGAGAGAGAGAGTTCTTCACTAACTAGACGACTTAATTGCCGTATTTTGAGTATTTTCACCTTTTGTTTCTAAAAAACATCGAGAACCTTATAATAATAGAAATAATTTAAAAAAATCGTGCTTGCAAAGTTCTAACAAACAGCGACAAGAATATATACAGGGTGTCGCATCGGGAGCTCCATCGATAGATTTCCCGAAAAGTAGGCATATATTTTTGAAAATTTGGGAGTATATCAATGGAGCAACGGCAGCTAAAATATTTTCAAGATGGTGGCACTTCAGGTTATACCGGAAGTTGATGCCAACTTGCTTATCTTAAATTAGTCTTACTCAATATTCGGAACTAATTAAAAAATTAAATCTGTACTTATAGGGGTTTTACAATAGAAAAGTAATAAATTGCAAATTACTCGAAAAGTAAACATTTTTGGGATAGATAACCCGGTATGAAGTTACGCTAATTCTTAATGCTTGATGCGATTAACTCATAAAAATAGGGGTTTTCATTTGAAAAAATTGACGTTTGGCAATTTTTGACGTTCAATTTTTATACTAATTTTTTGACCATCCTGTATAAATAATTATCGAAATATCATACAAAGTCTGTTAAACTATATCCCTGTTTACCAGAAAATCAATCCACATTAAACAAAAAGGTGTTCTACATAGGGGAAATGAACAATTATTTTAGGACCTGCAAACGTGGTTTTTGACATAAAATTTGAAATATGACTTGGGCACAGGAGATTATACATGAAATGTGATTAGAATTCTATGTAGAATCCGGATATCGAGTAATATACAATTTTAAATAAGCAAGTTGGCATCAACTTCCGGTATAACAGGAAGTGCCATCATCTTGAAAATATTTTAGCTTTCGTTGCCCCATCGACATTAGTAAACTCCAGAATTTTCAAAAATATCATATGCCTACTTTTCGGGAAATCTATCGATGTAGTTCCCGATGCGATACCCTGTATATGTAAACTTCTTCGTAACACTAGAGCAACATAAACTAATATGTAACGAAACTGATGATTGTAAGCAAACGCGTCAATTTTCTTTTCGAGTTATATGTTAGTTGCAGGAGAGATTAAGTGAATTGGAGAAAAGATGAAAAAGAAGCTGCGAAGTGTCCAGGTACTCTGGAAATAGAAAAAAAATAACTCTGAAGTGTTGAGGCCTGGCTACCAGACTTTAAGCGACTATAGTTTTCAAACGCATTTTCTCTATTATTTTCTTAAGTCGCCAATGAATTTCATTTCATAATTTTAATTGATTCTCGAGTATCCGAATTGTTGTCGAGTATTTCCCTTCTCCGAAAAGTTGTATCCTGGGTATTCTCATCCAAAACCCCTAGTGGCGACCGACACCAACATACACTGGCACGCAAAATTAACCGGACAAAAATTTTTTTTTCAAATTAAATTTTAAATAACTCGTTAACCTTTACATCAATTTCGTTAATTTGTTAGTCAAGTTGAAGGTAAATTCATTTTCATCATTATCGACTCGTCAATCTGGCAAAAAAATTGAAAATGTTTGTTGTTATACAGGGCGTAACTAAAAGGTGTATTTTGCCCTAAACTTCTGAACACCCTGTGGAAACTTTGGATTACTGAATAATGTGTCTTCATAAGTAAATTTGAAGCCTCGACCATTCTCAACAGTTCTTTTTTTGATTCATGTCAATATCTCAATTATTGAAGAATATCATGCGAATCATAGCCATAAGCAAGAAATTGTTTCGAGCAAGCTTTGCCGGGTAAGAAATTGTTTCAAGTAATCTGTGTCAGTTAGCATTTTCATAGCATGTCAAAAAGATTCTTGTCAAGCCATACTCAACAAAAATGACACCGGAACGCGTAGCGCAAGCTGTAGCTTTACCAGATGATGGTCGTCCTATCCGGTATATCGCAGAAAAGCTTGCCATTCCACGCAGTACGGTATTCGATGCGATACAAAGATTTAGAGAAACTGGTTCTTACCCAAGAAGACCTGGGCAGGGAACACGGAAAGCAACAAACGTAGTTGAAGATCGGTTTTTGAGACTTCAAGCTCTTCGAGAAAGGACAGTTCCTGCTACAGTTTTGACTCGAAGATTAGATGATGTTCATGGTACCATAGTTTCACCTAATACCATACGCCGAAGGTTGAGAGAGAGAAGGAAACCTATCATCTTGTGTACCTGCTACACTTCCTCTATTGGATGAAGGTCATCGAAGGCAGCGCTTGGTATTTTCTCGAACTCATGCAAATTGGGATATGGACGACTGGAAAAACGTTCTTTTTACAGACGCGTCTCGTTTCACGAGATATACCCCTGGTGGTCGCTAAAGAGTGCGGAGAAGGCGTGGAGAACGCTATGCTCAAAGTTGTTTCGCTCCTAGAGTGCAATTTGGGGGTGGCGGAGTGATGGTATGGGGCGGTATTTCTTTGGAATCCCGCACAGATGTTGTTTCGCTACGAGGAGGACACCTTATCTGCAGACAGGTACATTAGAGAGTGTTTGGAAGAGCATGTAGCCAGAATGACTAGGCAATACCTCAACGATGTTGGAATTCAAGCACTAGTCTCGCCGATAAGGAGTCCGGATCTCAGTCCCATTGAGCACATGTGGGATACATTAGGAAGAATGCTTAGGCAGAACTATGGAGAATTTTAAACTGTGGATGCGTTGAAACAGGCGCTGGTAAACCAGTGGAAGCTGATACTCCAAGACACAATATCTGGTTAAATTGAGTCTATGCCAGAGAGGATGAGAGCTGTTATTCAAGCCCGGGGAAGAAATACTCGTTTTTGATAACAATTTCTAATTACCAATGATGTCACTGTAATTTTTTAAGTTATATTGTTTATGATTATGATTCGCACAGTTTTATTACCAATGTTGTCCCTGTAATTTTTTATATTAAATTGTTTATGGCTATGATTCGCATGATTTTCTTCAAAACAGCATATATTTTCTTCAATAATTGAGATACTGACATGAATCAAAAAAAGTACTGTTGAGAAAACTTGAGGCTTTAAATTCTCATACGAAGACATATTATTCAGTAATCCAATGTTTCCACAGGTTGTTCAGAAGTTTAGGGCAAAATGCACCTTTTAGCTACACCCCTGTATAACAACAAACATTTTCAATTTGTTTGCAAGATCGGTAGTCGAATGGATTACCTACAACTTGCCGAACAAATTAACGAAATTGATGCAAATTTAAAAAGTTATTTCAAATTTCATTCGAACAAAATTTTGTTTGTCCGGTTGGTTTTGCGTGGCAGTGTATTTCAATAGGTTTGGTTTGGCTACGGATGCTAGCTACAACAATCTTAAAACACTATGAAGTGCAACGCAGATATAGTAAGATAAGGCATAGTGAGTGAAACAGACTATGAAACAAGTTTTCTTCATACGGCCTATCCAAGAAGCTCTGTAAAAGTCAATACCTAAGCCCCGTCCATATTCTAAGGAACTTTCAATATCCGCAAAGCACATACGGCCTTACAACATTTCAAATCAAACGCAACTGCCATATAGAAAGTGATATTAAAATATTTGCATGCAGTCTCTCATAGATTACCGAGTCAATTTATATGCTTTGATATTTCCATAATTAAAGTATATTTACTCAAGGATAGGAAAGATATTAAACAAGCAGTCAAATATGTCCTGAGAATCCCTTGAGTATCGTACATGTTCAATACCCACGTCAAGAAGTGATGTAGGATAAGATAGTGATTTGCGAAGATAAATATGTATACAGATTTCAAAATCGAAATAGTATAAGTTTTGGATATTATATGACATGTACATCATACAAAATCTTGGCGCATTTCCTTCGTTCTGTCTGTCTAATTTATATACATATATAAATTAATGTGAATGTCTGTCCTGAGTCTCAGCATCAGGCCTAAACCACAATACAGATAGACATAAAAATGTGTACACTACTTGAAACCCGAGGAAAGTTATATATGTATGGCTTTATCCGAAAAAAAATATACTGTATGTTCAAAAAGTACGGACATATCAAAATATCTGGAAAAATACGGTTCTCGGAAGAAAGATCAAAGTTGTAATATTTGAAAAGAGTAATAAAATGGTGACCTTGAAGATGACTGTCAAGCTCATTTGAAGATACGCCGTTCTCAAACTCAATTTTTGACATGGAAATAAAAAGAGCAAGAAACCTTATGTTTAAGTAATCCCATGACCTTGTTAAGTTGTTTAAAGATCAAAGGAATTTTTAATTCCTGATATGCAAAATTTTAAGCTCAAGTACTTGTATCCTGACCATGACCTGCAAGGTCATTTTACAATCAGATAAACTTTCAATTAAACTCCTTACTTTTTGCAAAGAATATAAAAAGCGAAACATTGCAATTAATTTATTGTTGTATTACAGTGTTGGATAAAAAGTGTTCATTGCCAAAAGTATCTGTTGCACTACTTTGACTATTGTGCTTCTTTCTTCTAGACCAATGTCCTTCACCTTCACACTAATACAAAAAATGACCTATACTTTACACCATTTCCACGCGAGCGGAACCGCGGGTTTAGTCTAATAATCCTCTCTAACTGAGAAAGTTCTACTTAGATTTTGATTAAATTCTTACACAAGATCCTTTCCGTTTCTGGGATTTATTGTTATTTTTCATCATAGTCAAAAATCTTGAGCGGATTGAAGTTTGAAGAAGCGACGTTTTGTTTAAGTCAAAGAAATTCTTTAGCTTCTACAAAGATTATACAAGTACCTTTTTAAAAAATACAAAAGTTCCGATTGCAGTAACATAAAAGAATGTATTTTTAATTGCACTATCAAGGCGGTTCCAGGGATACCTCAAATGTTTGGACTGTAGCACGTGAAATAGAAATTTGAAGGTTAAAATCCGAAGTTTTGGTGTACCCAGTGTCACTCGCAATGTCAAGACAAAGCTAGGAACACATTATATAAAATCCATCAAGCCGTTCTGTCTGTAGCCAGTGAAAATGACATAGTTTATATTTTCGATTAAAATTATTAAATCATGTTACTTTACGCCTCTTATTTTTAGAATATCACTGGTATTATCATCTACCAGCCTAGTCCAGATATTTTATCGAAATGGTCTGTTACATGTCATCATACGATTACAATCATAATAGTCATGCTTTCGTTCGGTTTGAATTTTCCTAACTACATAGTGGATAAGTATCTTAGTGTAAGTACATATTTGCAATTAAATGAGCTTATGTTTTTTGCATACCTGATTTAAGAAGCTTCTAGATAAAACTATTATCATATATTGTGCCTACGGCAAAATTGTATACACAATTAATTAGTGCAACGACGAGTTAGTTATTTCTAGGAATGAGTAAGCAGTTCATGGAGTAGACGATGGTTAAGTCCGGAACTGCACTATTTTAAGTTTCGTTGTTCGACTACGTCCTTATACGAGGGATGTCTTTTAAGTTTTGCATATAGAAACATAGTAGGCCGCGCGGATCGAACGTCAGTACTGAATCTTAACCTTACTCTTTAGTAAACTTAAATTCAAAGTTTCACAACAATACGTGAAGTGTTCTCACTACAGTGAATTTTTAAGTGTCACCAAGTCATTAGAAAAATGGAACTCAACCAAGAACATTTTCGCGCCATAATTTATTACAACTTTCAGAGACAATTATCGCAACAAGAATGCCTTGCTGAGTTACTGTCTGTTTTCGGCAACGAAGCGCCACATCAGTCGACAATTTCCCGTTGGTATGGAGAATTCAAACGTGGACGGTGAGTCTTAGCGACGATCCCAGGATGGGTACACCAATTTGACATATCGCGAGATTGAGGGGTCCTTGAAGATCTCAAGGACCTCAATTCAAAAAATTTTACATGAAGGATTAGGAGTAAGAAAATTAGTTTCTCGTTGGATACCCCACCTGTTGACTGAAGAGCAGAAAGCAGCCAGGGTTAATTGGTGCCAAAAAATGCTTGACCGTTTCAATTCCAGAAACTCAAAAACTGTGTACAGCATTGTTAGTGGTGATTAATCGTGGATTTACTGTTTGAACCAAAAAATAAACGACAGTCGGCTGTTTGGGTGTTCCAAGGTGAAGAAAAGCCAAGAAAAGTCATCCGTTCTCGAAGTGTTTCGAAAAAGATGGTCGCGACATTTGTGTCAAAAGCGGGTCTATTGCAACAATTCCTCTTAACCAGCAAAGAACTGTTACTGCGGATTGCTATACCACCATTTGTTTGCCAAAAGTCATCACCGGGCTTCAAAAAATCAATCCCGAAAGAAGAATCATCCTCCGCCAATACAATGCAAGCTGGCACACAGCCCAAAGAACAAGGCAGTATTTAACGGAAGAAAACGTGGAATTATTGGACCATCCTCCATATAGTCCCGATCTAAGTCCTAACGATTTCTTTACTTTGCCGAAAATTAAAAACAGCGTGATCAAAGGTTCCCGTCACCAGAAGAAGCAGTTGACGCATTCAAAAATGATTTTTTGGATCTGCCAGCAAACGAGTTGAATACGTGCTTCGAAAATTGGTTCGAGCGCATGCAGATGTGTTTTAATCTTCGAAAAACAATAAAGTCATTTAAAACCAGCTACCGTGTTGTTTTATTTCCATATGCAAAACTTAAAAGACATCAGTCGTAGTCAATCCTAAGATTCATCGGCATACATCGTCAACGTCCGATACCTACGAAGAAATGTATCAGGATTCTATAAAAATTGAGCTTTGGTTATTATATTGGAAAAAAGTCAGGTATACTAGATGTTTTCAAATTGTACCACGTCAATATTTACGACAATATTTACTAAGCATTAAAACCTGGCGGTCGTTCGTAAAAGTTGAATTTTTTTGATATCAGTAAACATTAGGTCAACAAGGATTGTGCAACATTTGATAAACCTCAGTGTCCAAACCCCAGTGTATCTTCTGTATCACTGTGAAGGCCTGGCAAGGCTACGGTTCCAAGAGCCACAGGTCCAACAGCGGAAAGCTACATGCAAGGCCATGTGTCAAGGCTATGGAATATATCTAATCAAAGGATGAATGCTGGACACAGTGCTTTAGCAATCATATAGGGGGTCACAATAGACCCACTTAGGTCGCAGTGACGTTAAGGCTGGTAAGCCAACCCTTCAATTCTGTAATATGTAATCTGTACGTCTTTTACTGTGAATGTTGATAGACACATGTAAAACATGTAATCTTACTATAAATCATAATTCAACTTAAATGAGTAATTTACGTGTTGTTTCATGAGATATTCCAAATGGTAGGAGGAACATTTAAAAAACATTTTTTCATGTTTCAACATAGCCATAAATACATAAATATTTAAGAATTTTTCAATTCGAGGCACCAGCTTTTGGATCCCGTCATCAAACAGCACACAACATTGCTGCCTGACCGCTAAACCACTTAGTAACTATTTCTTTCAATATGTCATCATTTTCCAAGATCTTTCCACCAAGAAGAAGTTTTGGGAAAAGATGATGTTTGATGATTTAGTAATTCGCAACAGAACTTGTCCAGTTGCATCAGTTTTCTTGCCCCAACGTGAGGCCGCGCGTTGCCGTGATGCAGAATGAAGTCGTTACAGAACAGTCCACCACACCTCTTAGCATCTATAGCAGGATGAACTTTCTTGCGTTCAAAAACCGAATAACTGAGCGCACTTCCCAATCGGCGAGTTTACTGAGCGACAAACAGGGCAGGATAAGCAAGGAACCAACACCGACATAGACGTGAAACGTAATGGCGGGTAGTGAAGGAGAGCTAACAGTGTCTGAGGTTGAACTGACGTTACATGACATGGTGCGCGGTCACGATGCGTAATCTGTTTTTATTTTAAAAATGGCCCTCGTGCAAATTAGCCAACTTTACCTCAAATGTCTAGAAGTGGCTTCGCTTCAGATCTCGACTATAACACATCCATGAAAAAATTGTATGCTAATGATGACTTAGACTTGATACAAACCTGAAAGTATTTAAAGCTTAGTATAAATTCGATGCCCCTGGTACATTCATGGACGCTTCCAGAGAAGGATTGCGTCTCACTTGTGTCTACCCTTGACCTAAAATACACCTGCTACAGTCCTGCATAGATACGCTCTCGGAGATCTATGATCATAGGCGTGGAGGTTTATAACAATTCTATTTCTGTAAGCTTCTACTACATAACGCAAAATTTTTGAGGTCTCCTATTTGATGAACATTAACTCAGTAGCAAAAAAGAAGGGATGTTGCATATGTAACAAATCCACGAATTTAAGTTTTCTTCAATCAAAAGTCTTGTCTGCCGAGACGGTTCCTAATTATATTTGATCATCGATTAACGTATTCTGCCTGGAGATAGTGAACCTAATACTGTATTTCGACATCCAAAAGAATATCCGAGATGAAATGAGATAGTAGCGTCGTCTATAAGAAGCTGTTACAGCTATGTTTCTCCTACCCGCAGTAATTGGAAATCTACTTTGGAAAGGTTATTGCATCATAGTAGTAGATAAATATATGTTATATACCACAGCGTGGTATATAACATATATAAGTGGATTTCTAATTATTACTGAGAGGAGAAACATCTCCGATAGCACGAAATATTCATTAAATATTTATTCAATATTTAATAATATTTTTATCTTACTTAAATATTTGTTATCTTAAACAAATATTTAATAAATATTTGGAATATAATATTTTTATTAAATATTTATTCAATATCTTTTCAATATTTTAAGTACAATATTTATTTTATAATATTCATTAAATATTTCCTTTTCAATCAATGGAAAATATCACCATTGTTTAGAAAATATTCACTGAATATTTTTGGCTAAGGCGCATGTGCATGCGACCCCAAGCGACCAACGGCATAATGGTAAGCCGACCTGAGCCGACCCATTTGCCGGCATCCATTTTACCTGTGAGTTTCACTATGATAGCGTGCTTCCTGTGTACACCAAGTGGTACATTATTTGAGTGATTTCTTTGCGGTAAAGAGAAAAAGGTAAGTTTTTCGATAATTACATACCTAGCTTAATTTATCTGACTTATAAACATTATTGTGCCAGTTGAGTATAAAGATATTTGCAAGACCATATATAGCTAGCCTTGAAGTGTAACAATTGCGATTTGGGATTGGTGGATATTTTCATCTCGATATCTAAAATAACATACCAAGTTTTCTTAAAAAATAACCAAATATCTAACTCTCATAGTAAGAAAATGTGGGGTCCTTTAAGGTGCATTATATAGCTGCTTTTTAGTGACCCAGTTGAGCTACTCGGAGTAACTCAGCAGTGCTCAGCACCAATATTGTTCCACTGCATTCTATGTATATTCCCATAAATACCCTTTCTAGAGTAGTTTGGGAGAATATCTTTGTCAAACAAAAGACTACTGGAAAGCAGCTTATGTATACAATAATACTTCATAATTAGTAAGTTTTTTTTTCAGAGGAAAGGATTTGCAACATGCAGAAGAGGCTTAGAATATATTTTTAATGATATTTTTCTAGCAAACGATATTATATTATACCTAGAATGAATTTTCTTTATAAACCCAATGTTATGAAAGCATTCCTATAGATTTTGCTAAAATAACCAATAAAGGATCTTCTACATACGATATATGTATCAGATTAATGCTTGAAAATCCATACATATTTACGAAAAATATTAGATATTCCATCCAAATATAAAATTGATATTTAAAAATCTTTCCTCAAGTATACTAACTGACATATAAATCCGAACACCCAGTTTAAATGGTTTTATTTTAATAAAATTTTGTATAAGTACTTAATGAAGCATAATAAGTAAATGATAAAAATTTCAAAATGATTGCACTGCTTTAAAGCCCTTTGACCTTTAATAATGTGTGGATGCACCCTGATGTGCTACGCATTCTCCAAAGCGCCTAGGCATGCTTCTGATCAGGTGGTCAATGTCCTCCTGTGGTATCTCATTCCAGGCAACCACCAACTCCTCTCGAAGTGCTTCTAGAGTCTGAGGAGGACGTTGCAAATTGAGCAATCTCCTACCCAACATATCCCACACGTGCTCAATTGGGGATAAGTCGGGAGATCTTGGTGGCCATTTTAACAATGTGACATCATTATGTTGAAAGAAGTCTATTGTGACTCTTGCAACATGTGGTCGGGCATTATCTTGTTGGAAAGTTGGATCTGCCAGGGTGTCAAGATAGGGTAAAAGATGGGGTTCTAGAACTTCGTGGATATACCTCTGATGAAGATTAAAGTTGACCTGGAACCATAAGCTATAGCACCCCAAACCATAACTTCAACAGTGTGATGAACATGTCTTTCAACAAAAAACTGTGGATTCCTACTTTCACCACGTCGCCTTCTAACCCTTACACCGACGTAATCGCCTTGAGTGGTGCAGACAACGGTCACTCTGGGATCAGTATTGCCTTTAGTGACGAGTCTCGATTTTGTTTAGGCATGCACGATGGTCGTGCCAGGGTTAGAAGGCGACGTGGTGAAAGGAGGAATCCACAGTTTTTTGTTGAAAGACATGTTCATCACACTGTTGGAGTTATGGTTTGGGGTGCTATAGCATATGGTTCCAGGTCACCTTTAATCTTCATCAGAGGTAACATGAACGCGCAGCGTTATATCCACGAAGTTCTAGAACCCCATCTTTTACCCTATCTTGACACCCTGGCAGATCCAACTTTCCAACAAGATAATGCCCGACCACATGTTGCCACTTCTTTCAACATAATGATGTCACATTGTTACCATGGTCACCAAGATCTCCCGACTTATCCCCAATTGAGCACGTGTGGGAGATGATGGGTAGGAGATTGCTCAATTTGCAACGTCCTCCTCAGACTCTAGAAGCACTTCGAGAGGAGTTGGTGGTTGCCTGGAATGAGGTACCACAGGAGGACATTGACCACCTGATCAGAAGCATGCCTAGGCGCGTTGGAGAATGCGTAGCACATCAGGGTGCATCCACACATTATTAAAGGTCAAAGGGCTTTAAAACAGTGCAATCATTTTGAAATTTTTATCATTTACTTATTATGCTTCATTAAGTACTTATACAAAGTTTTATTAAAATAAAACCATTTAAACTGGGTGTTCGGATTTATATGTCACTTAGTATATTTGGAAAAAAATATCGCAAAAATTATATATACTACAAATATCTATAACGAATATTTTATGAATATATAAGAAATATATCCATTAAATATTGAAAAATCTACCACTATAAATGTTTAACAAAAATTGTTTGAAAATATTTAATTCTGTTGAAAAATTTGGGAGTGAACGTAAGGGAATATGCTTGAATGGGGTACCATCAGATGAAGGGTTTGATTTGATAGTTGCTCGACGTTCTGCGCAGTGCACATATTGAAGTTGAACAACAAAAACTGTAGGTCCATCTAACAGCCGGAATATCAAGTATTCACAGAGCAGCCCAACAATGGCTTTCTATACATATAGGTATGCATAAATAGAGTCATTAGCAACTCAGCAGAGGGGTATAGGTCTATGTAGATGTCTTGCATGAGTACGAAACAGCGCTGTCTGCGGTTGGTTGTACTTACGGAGACTGAAAGGAAACTTGGAAAACGTAGAAGAACTCGTTTCCCTGGAAGTGTTCGGCCTACAAACCAACAAGCTTTCAAGTCTTCTGTAATAACATCCCTGTCTCAAATAAAAGGCCACATAATGCCCTACTTTCATTGTTGTTCTTTCACAGTCAAAACGCATAAAAGTATCATTATTGAAAAGTTTGTAAAAACGCAGTGTTTTCTTGCTGTTTTCGCTAGTACTTTTGAGACATAGCCTCCAGCCACGATCGTCAAGTTGATATTCGCGATGCTTATATAACATATAGCAACACCACACCATGCAATGAAAGTGAAAGGTACGTCTATGACTACAATTTTCTATCATCAAGTTCATTACATGGCCATCTGAATTTGTTCGTGGTTATTCAATCGAGGCAGACAGTGATTAGTATACTTCTCTTTGTCAGTTTCATTCTCTACTTTATCAACTAAATATTGTTACAGATATTCAGTGATTTACTAGTATAAACAGCTCTGATAAGGCGCAGTATAGGCTATAATAATTGTGCAACGATGCATACCTGAGTGCCAGTTGTATTTTTGTGTGAGAAAAAAATGGGTGTTGGCGTACCTGAGATCAAGAAATTGGATGAACTGATCAGAGACGTGGTAGGCAGTGATAAAAAAATTAAAGATGTCGAGGTTTCTAGATTAACTGGCCCTGGTGAGAACTATGGAAGTTGCATGTTGAAGGTAGACATTACTCTGGAAAGGAAGTCGGATGGCTATGTTGAACTACTACACACTGTTGCCAAACTTATTCCAGAACTGGTAAGTCGATGCAATGGAAAAAGTTTTGGTTAGCAAAGCTCCTTCATGCCTTCTTGTTATGAGAATGCCGTATTTGCCTTGTCAAAAACCGTTTCAAGCATCGATTATTTCATTATACAAGGAAACAGGGATGTCTCAGGCCAAACAGGGCCGGATTCTTCTTTAAGTACAACTGTTAAGGTCAAGATGAATAAGAACTTCTCAAAAAAAAGCCTCAAATGAGGGAATAAATATGCAAGAAGATGGTCTTAAGGCTGGAATGTGTTTTCAGGAGTTTTTCAGAAAAGTGTTTAAAATCCATATTACAGTGAAGGCGGAAATAGCCTTCTATGACGTGATCGTACCAACCTTGCAAGACTTCCAAAGAGAACATGGTATCACAAACGTCATTGACTGTTTTCCTAAGCTATATGCCGCAAGACTGAACTTGAAGGCAGACCTAGATGATGTTGACGAGGATTCAGTATTACTTTTTGAAAACTTGGCTACTAAAGGTGGGTAGATAGCTAAGAATCTCGTAAAAAATAGGAGTTAGAAATCTTGGAAACTGTTTTGTTATTTTTCTTTCTAAATAACTTTAAAGGTTGCACCCATACGGCTTTACAATATCTAAGGAGCGTAATCGTACGTAAACGTGATTTTTGGGTCACTCATAAGTGTTTGGTCATTTTGTTGTGACCTAAATGCATGACACCTGTGCGCATAAAATCGCCAAAGAAAACGAAGATATATTTCATGTTTCGACTTATTCCGTTATTTTTTGAGAAGTCAAATGAGACTTTTGAACCTTAGCAATTTCTGATACCAGTTTGGATTGTTAAACTTAGACGTTGCGTTATTCCTTATAAAAAATGAGAAAGTTGAAGTGCATTGTCCTCCTGCAAGACATATTTACCTTTATTCGCAAAAGATATGTTCTATATATGTGTCTTCCAGTTTTGGTATATCAATTATATATATATATATATATATATATATATATATATATAAATTGATATTCTCAAACCCCATAGGGCCAAATGCTGAAATTTACTGTGGAACGCCACAGTCAGAGGAACATAAAGGTTCATATTGCCTCCTACATCAAAATTTACACAAAAACATAACACATAATAAAAGATGTATTTTTCAAATACTAGGAACGTAAATCCTGCTAAATAAATTGATGAGTAATACACATCAATCTGTGGCAGAGACCCATGTTCTATATATATATATATATATATATAGGTGAAAAATTAAAGCTTCCGCCTTTTGTTGGGTACTTCGACAAAAAACTGTTCATCAATAATGGTTATCCGAAGTGTCTGATTAACAAGATCTTATTTAGTTCACCTTCCAATATTTTGCCGAACTCTGGTGATGCAGGTAATAGTCACACAACCCCTAATAATAACGAAACTGATGTAATTCCCGATAATAGCATCAATCCAAACAGTACAAGCACCAACCCAGACTCCAGACCTGGTTTTGCTGTCCTGCCCTATATCAAGGAACTGACCCCTAAGCTGATCAGATTGTGCAGTCCTTTGAACTTTCGAATTGCTTGCAAATCCGTCCTCACTATAAACCGCATTTTTTCAAAAATGAAAGACAAAGTCCCGCTGCTTAGCTTAACTAACACAGTCTACTCCATCAATTGCAACAACTGCAACCAAATATACATAGGTCAGACCTCCAGATCTCTTAAAGGAAGGATTACATCACACAAAAGTGATGCTAGGCTTCATCCTGAAAGATGCGCTCTAGCATCTCATGTTAACACAACAGGGCATTCTATGAATTACACAAGTATCAATGTTCTTGATAAAAAAAAACACCTTTCCAAACGTTTATTCCTGGAAATGTCCCACATTTTCATGAATAACAACTGTATCAACAAAAAGACAGATATTAAACAACTGAGTGTCATTTACTCATATTTGCTAAACTGCGAAAAATTAGAGAACTTACATATCTCCCCAAATTTCGACTTTTCACAACCATAAATATAATCTGTGTTTTGGCCGATTCCACCAACAAATTTCTTTCCACTCAAAATCTAATAATTCTGTTCTCACGATTTATTAATAATTGTTAATTTAAAATTCCCATTAATTAAAATATAGTTTATTCAACTGCCTCTGGTCGGTTTAACAATTTCTTACATAACATTCTGGAAATCACATCATCTGAAATGATTTGGCAACGTTTTGGCACACGCCCACAATTCGTTCCATCTTTCAACACAGACATTGACAACCTTCGGCCTTCTGTCAAAGGTTCATCTCACTCATTATTCCATGACCACCATTTTGTGCAATCATCAAGTTGCTTCACGACGTAATGCTCTAATGTTTTCTAAATAATTTTTAATCTGTCATTAACTTGTCTTGTCATATCTTATATAATTTTAACCATTGTACCATGTATCCAGCTCTCACCATGTTACTGGACGTTTCCCTCATCCTATACGAAAACAACAATTAGCAACATCCTCACATACTACTGTAAGTTGATTCAATTTAAATTCATTTTACACTTTTGTTGCTACTGTTATCATTGTAATTGCAGCTCCTGATGATGATGGCAAAGTCCATTGAAAGCTAGAGAGAATTAAAAAAAGTATAAAGAGTCCTCTTTGCTTAAATTTTGTCGAAGTACCCAACAAAAGGCGGAAGCTTTAATTTTTCACCTAACTGGTTTAGACGACAATGACCACGTCTCAAGTTATATATATACATATATATATATATATATATATATATAGCTGAAAAATAAAGCTTCCGCCTTTAGTTGGGTACTTCGACAAAATTCAAGCAATGAGGACTCTTCATACTTTATTAGTCTCTAGCTTTCAATGAACTTTGCCATCATCATCAGGAGCTGCAATAACATTAAGAAGAAGTAGCAACTATTGTGCAAAATGACTTTAAATTACTTACAATAGTATGTGAGATTGTTGCTAAATGTTATTAAAGGTTAAGTTGAGGTAAACATTTAGTAACCTGGTGAAAGCTGGATATATGGTACATTCGTTAAAATTAGTATAAAATACACAACAGATTGAAAATATTTGGAACGAAAGCTAAAATTTTTATATGTTACATCGTGAAACAACCTGATGCTGCACAAAATGGTGTGGCACAGGATCATAAGTAGGATGAAACATTTGACAGATGAAAGAAGGCTGGTGGTGTCAGTGTCGATGGATGGAAAAATGTGCGCTATGTTGACAAATCACTTTATTTTTCACTTAACTGGTCTAGACGACAATGACTACGTCTCAAGTTATATATAATATATATACTAAGTGACATATAAATCCGAACACCCAGTTTAAATGGTTTTATTTTAATAAAATTTTGTATACGTACTTAATGAAGCAGAATAAGTAAATGATAAAAATTTCAAAATGATTGCACTGCTTTAAAGCCCTTTGACCTTTAATAATGTGTGGATGCACCCTAATGTGCTACGCATTCTCTAACGCGCCTAGGCATGCTTCTGATCAGGTGGTCAATGTCCTCCTGTGGTATCTCATTCCACGCAAACACCAACTCCTCTCGAAGTGCTTCTAGAGTCTGAGGAGGACGTTGCAAATTGAGCAATCTCCTACCCATCATATCCCACACGTGCTCAATTGGGGATAAGTCGGGAGATCTTGGTGGCCATGGTAACAATGTGACATCATTATGTTGAAAGAAGTCTATTGTGACTCGTGCAACATGTGGTCGGGCATTATCTTGTTGGAAAGTTGGATCTGCCAGGGTGTCAAGATAGGGTAAAAGATGGGGTTCTAGAACTTCGTGGATATAACGCTGCGCGTTCATGTTACCTCCGATGAAGATTAAAGGTGACTTGGAACCATAAGCTATAGCACACCAAACCATAACTCCAACAGTGTTATGAACATGTTTTTCAACAAAAAACTGTGGATTCCTCCTTTCACCACGTCGCCTTCTAACCCTGGCACGACCATCGTGCATGCCTAAACAAAATCGAGACTTATATATATATATATATATATAACAGAAAATGATCGTGAGGAAAAAGGTATATAACAAAAAGTAGGAAAATATTGTTCAAAATCCGCAAAAAGGAGGAAAGTGGATTCGAGCAGAAAATAGGATAGATAACCCACCCGAGCGATACGAATTTCTGCCAGCTGGCTTCATCAGGCCCGAAATGAATGCACATATGCAACTACAAAAGTAGATACACATGCCCACACATCCGGATACGGGTGTAACCTGAGGAAACGAAGATGGAGAGGAAAGAAACAACACACGAAGTCCACAACAAGAGCCAACCTACATATTAGAACAATTTTCCCCCTGAAGGGAAGAAAATTGATATTTCGGGTCTTGCCATAGGCCTGACCGTTGAGATTACGTTCCCTATCTACAGCTCCGGAGTCAGTATGTGTGCGTCTCTAGTCCCCCTTACCTTCGTCCTCCTCCCCTTTCTGTACGCCCATGCTCCTTGGAGCGATGCGCGCGCTGGCTAGTGGCGAGCGATTCCCCGCTCGCCCTTCAGTACTCTTGCGCCGGCAAGGCGTTACCTAGGTCAGGCCTATGGCAAGACCCGAAATATCAATTTTCTTCCCTTCAGGGGGAAAATTGTTCTATTTCGGCTCTGTGCCTACGGCCTGACCGTTGAGAAGTGTTTACAATCTGCCGGCGTGCCACGGCGTTAGAAAGCGTACTATGACATGGTTATAGTATGAAGACAAAAAAAAAAAAAAAAAAAAAAAAAAAAAAAAAAAAAAAAAGGTACACTAAACCATACTGAACTTTCTATATTTTCCCTCCAGAAAATATCAACAATACAAGGACATAAACAGAATATGATAACTCTAGCAGTTCATAAAAAGAAAAGTAACAGTCATGCTTGGCTCACAGCCATGATAATACTTATATAGGGACAAATTTATCCGAAATAAGTCTTCTGTTGCTGTTGTCAGGTACCAAATCCTTATCGATATTTTTATAGTAGTGTTTGAAGAAATTGCTTGATCCCTGCCAATTTCCTTTCTGCAAAACCTCATCCAATGGCATGTTATCATTGAAGCGGGATGTTGCCACTGCCGAGCGGGTACTGCCGGCTCCTCCTTCTATACCTGCCGATTTCAACGCTGTGCGGACCCATCCTGCTATCACTGACCGAGATGCCGGTCCTATCTTCCCACGAGTTGTGACGAATAGTTGAGGAATCGGTCGACAGTGGAGGTTCCTTCTCTTTTCTGATATTTCTAGATATATGGTTGTCCAGTGTACTAGATCCCAGATGCATTCTCGATTTTTGAGGAGTTTCCAGCCTGACTGGACGTAGTTATGCTTGTCTGTCTTAGATCCATGTTGTGGCCAGAAAATTATGTATTCTTCGGTTTGTTCAAAGAAACCAGAATCTATTCGAAGGAGTGTCAAGTCATGGACTCTCCTTCCCGATGATAGCAGCAAAAGCAGCGATAGATGCCGGGCCACTTGAAAGATACTATTCGTATCTGGATGGTTATCATTAATCCAAGATAGAAGTTTATCGATGTTCCAAATCTTTGGCCTAGTTGCTGGAGGATTTGCATTTGCAATACCTCTAATTACCTGTTTCACTGTTGGGCTACTGGAAACTCCTTCACTATGTAGTGGATTGGAGAATGTCGCAATGGTGGATTTATGTAATAGGATCGTTCTAAGCGCCAATTTTCTTGTGTTGTGTAGGAAGCAGAGGTATTGAGCCACCTGCGTGGGGTTTGGATTTTTAACTGAAACTCTTCTTTTCTTCGCCCACGATTGCCAACTTTTCCATGCAACGGCATACGTTTTGAGAGTTGACTTGCGCCAGGATGTTTCTAAGATTCTCCTTTCATCCTTTGACCAGTGATTCGCTATATCGGACCACCCCGTATCTTCCATGTCTCCAGGTGTAAATCCATTACCTTTGGAGGAGGCTGGTTGGTTTGAAGATCTTCCAGGTGAGCCTTCAGATTCCGAATGGTGAACGGGTGGTCGATGGCACGTCTCTTCAGCAGGGGCCGCCAGAACACCCTTTCCCACCTGGGGACTATCATTATGAAAACTCCCTGACAATAGTTGAGGTGTTGGAGAACTCTTGGTATTAGGGGTGGAGGAGGGAATATCCACGCTAGCTTGTACTCCCACGTTCTTGTAAATGCGTTGACGAATTCTGCCTCCTTGCATGGGAATTGCGTTACAAATCTTGTAACGACGGCTGATTCTGGAGTCGCAAATAGGTCGATGCAAGGGGTTCCCCACTTTTCGAAGATCCTCTTCTGAGCTATCCTTGATAAGTGCCAGTCTGGCAGATCCTTTCCTCTGGATAGGTGGTCGGTCACAATATTGTAGTTTCCTGGAATATGTTCTATTCTCAGAGACATACTGTATTGATGTGCCAGCTCCAGGATCTTCCTGGTCAATGCCAAAAGCGTGACCGACTTGGTTCCTCCTTGATTTCTCAAGTAGGAAACCACCGTCCTGTTGTCCGTCTGAATTAACAGTGTTTTGTTTGCCAATCGATCTAGGTGGTTTCTTAGCGCTAAGTAGATCACGAACATTTCTTTTTTGTTGATATGCCACTTTTCCTGCTGCTCTGTCCAGTTTCCTTTCCTCAAAGTGTCTCCTACTTGGGCTCCCCAGCCCGTGTTTGAGGCATCGGTTATTATATGAACTTCCGGTTCTTTCATGCAGATTATGGATGACCCTTTTAAGTTTTTCTCCCACCATCTTAGCTCTCGCAATACGTCCAGGTCTATATTGAACAGTTTCTTTGGTTGGTTTTCTGACATCCGATTGACTGCTCTTTGTATCTTTCTGCAATGTAGTCGACCCAATGGGATAACAAACGAGGCAAATTCCATTCTCCCTAGCAGTGCCTTTACCTGCTTCCAGCTCCAAGTCTTGCTCTTGATTCCAGCTTGGATTGATGTTTGCAGACGGTGGATTTTGTCCTCCGGTAAACTCTTTTGATTTCTTATGGTGTTCCACATAATACCTAGATATGCCAATTTCTGTGTAGGTCTTATTTCGGACTTCTCCAGGTTGATGCAGAAACCCAGCTTTATGAGAGTATTTATCAGGGTGGATACCTCTCGCTTTAGTTCTTCTGGATTCTGGTTTGCGATCAAAAAATCGTCCAAATAGACCATTACTCGAATGTTTTGTTTTCTCAAGTAGCTCGCCACCCAGTTCGTAACTTTTGCAAACACCTGTGGAGCGGAGCTTAGGCCAAATGGTAGTGCTGTCATAGCGTAGATGTTTTGCCGGTAATAAAGTCCCAGATAACGCCAATGCTTTTGCTTTATTGGCAAATGGAAATATGCTTGAGAAAGGTCGACTTTTACCATATAATCTCTTTCCTGGAGAAATAATGGCAGTTTGCGATGGTTCATAAGGCGGAACTTCTTGGGCGTGATGAAGCTGTTCAATCTTTTTAGATTGAACACTGGTCTCCACAAGCCCCCCGATTTCGGCGTCAAAAACATCTTTGATAAGAAACCTGTTTTTGTTTGCAGTTTTACTACCACCTTTTGATTTATGAGGTTTTGTATTTCTCGATCCATTTGTGTGGATGCTGGTGTCTCGAATTTGTTTAGTATCGGTTGGGATAGTACTGTTATTGGTGGCTTTATTGAGAAAGGGATCACGTAGCCTTTCAGGATACTGAGAATCGATTGTGAGGCTCCCATACTTTTCCAAGCAGAGACATATTTGGCGAGTTGTCCTGCCTGAAAACTGTCAAAAACTCCGCCTTTTATCTAAAGGTGGTTGCTCCTTACGAGCTAGCTTGGTATGACTTTTCGCCCCCGGCTTACGCGAATGCTTAAACTCTGCCTTCTTCATTTTTTTAAATGAACCTTGACGCAGATACTTTTCATGAGAAGTTCCTTGAGGCACCTTCTGTCTCAGTGCGACTTTTCCCAAATTACTCTGCCAGCGGACAGGAGCAATTTTCGTCACTCCATGCATTTTAACCACATCTTTCAGCTGCTCTTCATCCCACAAGTGCGTACCTGACGGAGGAATCTCATTGACGATGGACCTATAGTAACTACTTTTAGGCTCGTATAGTTTCCTGCGACTTTCGATGATTTCCGCCCTTTTTCCGCAAACGAACTGCAGCAGGTCGTCCGAGATGGTCTTGTATTCACTGTTAGCAGCAAAAACTTTTTTCAAAGTGTCTGCCGCTTCCGGGTGTTTGTTCCCCGCCTCCTTCAGAGCCTCATGTATGATTCTCCGTTGCTTCAGTAGACCGTGTGAGATAGTCCCGAAGGCCAGGTCACTTTTGGATAACATATCTGTCATTGGGCTTGCATGTCCATTGTTGTACAAGGATGAGTTAACCTTCAGAGTACTGAAGACTGGTGATGCGTGGAGTTTTTTCTGAGCGTCCACGTAACGAATCTTGTTCCATGTCTCTTCCCCGAAACGCTGGCATTTCATGCCCTGTGTCTCGATTACTGGGTCCGCCCTAGGGACTGTAGGCTCGATTTCCCTAGTGACAGGGGAAAACGTGTCCCAGTCGTTTACGCTGCCACATGTGCCAATACTGTCGGCGTCATACAGCTCTTCACCTGTAGGAGTTGGAGCTTGCCACGTCGAATTCATGACGCTGCCATCGTTCTCTTTATTTCCTGAGACCAAGTGGTAAAGATTCTCGACCATGCTTTCCACGCGGCGTAGCCTTGTCTCATTGACATCCTCCTCCGAGCTCGAAGACAATACTCGCCGCCTCCTCTTCATTGGTTTCTCGGTTCTGACCGGGTACTCGTCGTCTGAGCTGGACGATTGACACCGTCTCCTTTTACTTCGGGACGTATAATTAGACTCCGTTGAAAGGGCCTCCGACGTCAGCTCTCTGGAACGCATAGTATGTTTAAGTGGTTCCACCGCCTTATTAAAGAGCTCCGCTTGAGCCATAGATCCTCGTAACTGACACGCTACCTGCCGTGGGCTCATGATCAATGCTCTACAGAGGTTCCAGTCGAGAAGCCTCAATTTTATATTTCGGTAGGTTTTCTCTCCCACCGATGTTGCTTCTGGGTAGAATGCTTTCACCAGTTCCAATGTGGGGAGGGCGAAGCGAATTTTGTTCAATACTTTGTGGTCTATCTTTTTCCCAAATAGATCTTCTTTCTTCCAGTCAATCACCTTTCAGTCTCTCCAGCCGTCTGGCAGATGGTTCTCTATTAAGACCTTGATTCTGGAAAATATCGCTTCATCTTCTTCCTCCATTTCAACGTGGCTGGACCAGAGTTCACCCAGAGTAACAAAATTGGTTGCCATCGCCATCTGGAAGCAGATGTGCTATAATTAGTTAGTCGGTCGGGCCAAAAATGCAGCCGGTCGGGCCGAAATCTGCAGCCGTTCGGGCCAAATTCTGCAGCCGGTCGGGCCAAAATTTGCAGCCGGTCGGACCGAACGTAGCGGCCGGTCGGGCCAAAATTCGCAGCCGGTCGGGCCGAATTTAGCGGCCGGTCGGGCCGAAGTCTGCAGCCGGTCGGGCCGAAGTCTGCAGCCGGTCGGGCCGAAGTCTGCAGCTGGTCGGGCCGACTTGACGGGCCGGTCGGGCCGAAACATTGTGTAGATGGATCCGGCTGCAGGACTCCCTTCAATTTTCCTATGAATGGGCATTGTGCGCTTGCACACAAGTGCCCATATTATGCTCTAGCGAATTTGCCCAAGATGCATTAGAAGGGAGTCTCACGTCTGGACCGAGTGATCCGAGACCGTGACAATTTTATATCAAATGGTAGCCATCTACACTAAATTGTCAAACTAAGGTTTTTGTCTCTTACCTTTGCATTTATACTATTATTCTCTCGAACGTTACACAACGTTTAACTCGCGATGTTACACATACGCACACGCACACACCCTATCCGTGCGATAAATAAAAGCGTACTGAAGGGCGAGCGGGGAATCGCTCGCCACTAGCCAGCGCGCGCATCGCTCCAAGGAGCATGGGCGTACAGAAAGGGGAGGAGGACGAAGGTAAGGGGGACTAGAGACGCACACATACTGACTCCGGAGCTGTAGATAGGGAACGTAATCTCAACGGTCAGGCCGTAGGCACAGAGCCGAAATGTAGTATAAAATGGCTAGAAGACCTCGAATTTTCAAGGAGACATCTAACATCAACTACGCGGCCGGTTATAACCACTTGCTGAGGTAGTTCAAGCCCTAAGGATATATATACCACGAAGGCCTAAGGCCTAAACACCCATGGGGTACCGTGGGGCTATAGGGGGATACAGGGGAAAAGCGGAACGCCACGCGGACTCTGGCGAAGGAACAAGTGTGCATGCAACATGCACACATTCTGGTCCCGCCTACGAGATCCGCCGGGTGGTACCTCTACGTTCGACAGTCAGAAACCGTCTACCGCCTACGGACAATAGCAACATCCATAGCCAAGAGAAAATTTTCTCTTGGGACGGGATTCGAAGCCGCACAGCACCGAAGAGTCTACTACTGCGGCCACCGCTGCTGCCTATGCCCAAGTCTTTGAAATTCAGTAATATTTGTTTGATTTTAAAACTTGAGTTATTGTATATGTATGGCGCTACATCTATGTATCTTTTTTCAGGGTTCAAAAATATCAATAGATTGGAAGGCTTCGACTTGGATGGCGCAAAGCTGGTTCTCAAAGACCTGGCAAGCCTTCATGCCGTTCCTTTAGCCCTCAGACTCCAGAAGCCTAACATATTTGAAGAAAAAGTGAAAGCGTATTTCCACATTCACGAACCAAGCCCACCTCCGAACGACCCTGACAGTCCAAAACCGGAAGATGTTTTCTTGGAAATTTGCAAGGATTTCGGAGAATGTGCACCATATATATCGGAAGTAGAAAAGATATTGACGCATTTCAAGGAAAATCCAGGGTACTTGTGGAAAAGCAAGCCACCTAGTGAGACCTGGGCCACACTGTCGCATGGTGATATGTGGGTGAACAATACCATGCAACGATTCGACGAAGGCAAGATTGTGGAAAATAAATTTGTAGATTTCCAGGTAAATGCATGCGAGTTCATTTCCTACCCCACTAGCAGGGAAGTATTGTAATATCGAGAAATTTAGAAAATGAGATATTGTTTTTTTGTATATGCATTTCCGTCGGTCTGTCCATCTGGACCCGCCATAACCCGGAAAGCACCGGTCGGATTTTGATGACATCTGACCGATATCTGAAACATAGGGATGAGTGGCTATCAAGGAGCGAGGATAGTCATAGCAACGGTGCCAGATGGTCGTACTGTCTAGGGCTAGAGAGATTCCAACGTTGTCAAATGTATGGGGACTACGAACTTCTTGAATTGTCCTGCTTGACTGACTTGATCCCGTTTATTTTTGTTTTTTTATCCATATTCGTAGCTAACTTTTTGTAAATTGTATTTTCCAGATGTACAAGTCTGACACACCAGTAAAAGACTTGCAATTTTTCCTGTGGACCAGCTGTCGATTAGAAGTATTGCAGACTCATCTAGAGGATCTTTTGAAACATTATCACGGTTGTTTTGTCAAGATTCTAGAAGAATTGGGTTGTAACATAAGGCCCTACAGCTACGAAAGGTTCACCTGTGAAGCGGAAAAATTCGCAGCCATTACAGCTTTCCGAGCGATGTTTTTTAGCATGTTTGTTGTGCAAGCTAAGAAGAAGGAAACTGCTGATATAGAAAGTATGACATCTTTACGTATCAAGAAAGAAGACGTCAATCCTTTGCTGATGAAGAAAATTGCTTGTGCGATAAGTTATTACGGGAAAAAGGATTTATTAAAGATCCAATGTCAGTGAGAACGTTGTAACTAAAATGCATTTAGGTTCTAAACACACGCTGCTTCTTGACTAATTCTTTGTTAATTTAGAATGGGAGAAGTAACTCAAAGACAGACATTCTAGGGGCATTTAATTGTAGGTATACTAAAAAATGTTACCGGCAAGGTGCAGCTATACATTTTGGACAAAAAGATAAACATCATCGGACAGGTAGTGGACTCTGTTATAAGGTGATCTGAGCCCTGCCAATGGTGCAAATATTTCGCTGTCATCATTTGTCAGATCCTCGAAGACTAGAGATAGGAGGCTAAACTCACAGAGTGAAGGTTATGCTAATAGTGTCGACGACAAAGTAAGTACACTGAGCAGAAAATGAATGTTAGATTCTGCGCATGTGGCATCTCTCTCACATGTACACTGCGCAGAAAATTAATTTTAAACTCGGTGCATGTGGCATCTCTCACTGTCGCATGACTGTAAACCACGGAGCAGACGCTCTGCGACATATTCTACACGCCATAGATTTCCGAGAGCGAAGCCCTCCTTGGCGAAAAGATTTACTTCATACGAACACGTGCATCCCTTACGCGGTTTCACGTCTTATCTCTATTCTTCGTAGTCAGATCGAAAGAGAATTTTCAGCTTTAACTTTAAATTGTTCTTAACCTCAAATCGATTAATTGTGTGTCATTTCCAATGATATCCATTTATTTTTACACTGCACGTATCAAGCACAGACATGCTGGACCGACATCCGCCAGATGGCGCTTTGTATGAATGGAGAGAATACTATTATCACTGAATTAAGCAAAAATTTAAGCGACGCTAACGTATGTTTCGTACCATCAATCAGGATCATTACTGTGATTTACTTTGGATTAACTTGTGAATCGTGGCCGTTACGTTATTAAATATAATATTGCAGTACAATTTGAATATCCGACCATGTAAACGGCCATGGTTTCCCTGACAATCAGTCTCTCCTACTACTGCAAATATTTGCATTAAAATAATATAAGGAAGCTATCGAGTATTTTATTTTTCATGAAACACCTTTCACCTATACCAATTTAAATGGCTGCACAATAACATCGAGCTGGACCGACGCACAAACGATTCGAGCAGGCAGTCACACCATTCAGTACTATGCATGTTAAGGACCGCCTAATGTAGTTTTATCATCTATAAAAATCAAAGGGTGTAGTGATGTAGAGATTGTGGAAGAATCTACAAGGGGAAGCTTTTCCCAGTTCAAAAATCGGATTAACTACATTTCTTTTAATTCCTCATATCAGCCGCAGTGTCCTGGCATTTAGGTTTCTGCATGCGTGGCTGCTTATGCGTAAAAATGGTTTAAATGTCCCCAGCTCTTTAGGTAGAAGTCTTGCACAAATTATAGCAGCAAAAACTATAGTTATTCGTTATCCTCTATCAGAGTGACTCGTAGAACCTTTGAAAGTTCCGAGTTCTGACTGGTCTGAGAGTTCAGATTCTAGTTTTATGGATGTTAGTTAATTGGAGATGGAAAGTGATCAAATTCAAGTTATTCGGATTCACAATATATTTTTATGTTGTTATCTTTGTTAATACAAGTGGAGTCGACGCTAAATTTTATGATAAGATAAAATCATATACATATAAACAATTACTCTGATTGTCTGTTACCCATTGTTAATTTTGCTGGTGTCCCTGAGATGAGTGACACAATACCTGAGATAAAAAAAATAGACGAACTAGTCGAGCATGTTATAGAAAGTGATAAAAAAGTTAAAGATGTGGAGGTTTCAAGATTAACAAGTCCTGGTGAAAACTATGGTAGTTGCATGTTGAAGGTGGACATTACTTTGGAAAGGAAGTCAGATAGTTCTACTGAGCTACTGCACACTGTTGCCAAATTGATTCCAGAAGTGGTAAGCCGATATATGAAAATATTCCGAATATTCGGGTGGATATCGCAAAAGCAGCTTGAACTACATAGGAAGCATATTTTGCTCAATATTTCCAAAAATTTAATCTAAGAGGCTGTTCTCACCGAAAGCAACTTTCACACACCAAAAAAACGGCAACGCAGCCAGTTGTACTGCTCAAAATTTACAGTACCCAACACCATTTGGTATAGTTTCCCTGCCTCTACTGCTCCAATCTCCCTTGACTCTAATTTTGGTTTCCCATATATTCACAAAGGTGGTTCTGTTCCCCTCCCGCCTTGTGTACAGTTGAAGCCTCGAACATAGAATCTATTTTGTGCAGGTGCTCTTTCTGATTGTTGTGTCCCTGGAGATAAATTATTCCCCATGCCTGCATTCATTCACTAAGTGCCAATATTCCTTGTGCTAGTGTCTAAGCCGTTATTAAATTGGTTCTTTATTATGTTTTTTGACACTCCTAAATCGGGTCCTGGGCCTGTATATTATGTTGATGGTCCATGGTAAAATTCTGTATCTTGATGCGACTCTTGAAAGAGCGATACAACCAAATTCCCCAAAATTAAGTTTGATCAACGAAGTTAGGCTATACAAGTCGGTTATCAGCAGTGGCGAAGCTACCTTGGGTGGCACCCGGTGCGGAAGTTGGTGGTGCCACCCCATCGAAAGCCAAAAGCAATAAATTTTATATGATTTATAAACGTCATAGGTCATATTTATATTTAGAATATTGAACAAATGACAAAACACAATAAAAACTAAGGCAGAAATAATATCTTTTTTCTAGCTTTTATAGCTGCAAACTCAGAAATAACTTTATCAAAATTGATCTTTTTATAATTTGTATATTGTTGCCCGCAAATAGTTTTTTATCAATTTTAGTTTACTGAAACTCCTTTCACATGAAGCTACCGACACGCAAACATAAACAATTTTAGTGCAATCATAAGATTTGGAAGAGATTCTGTAAAATCCCATTCAACAATAAACTTTAAAAAATTTAGAGATACACAATCAGAAGGCAGCAGCGGTGGCCGCAGTAGTAGACTCTTCGGTCTCCTGATCAGTCGCCGTGCGCTGTGCGGGTTCGAGTCCCGTCCCAGGAGAAATTTTTCTCTTGGCTATGGATGTTGTGATTGTCCGTAGGTGGTAGATGGACTCTGACTGTCGAACGCGGAGGTACCACCCGGCGGTTCTCGTAGGCGGAGCCAGAATGTGTGCATGTTGCATGTACACGTGTTCCCTCGCCAGAGTCCGTGTGGCGTCCCCCCCTTTCCCATGTATCCCCTATAGCCCCACGGTACCCAATGGGTGCTTAGGCCTTAGGCCTTCGTGGTAGTTGGAGTATAAAAAAAAAGAAATTGTAACATTAGCAGCTTTTAAGTGTCTTCGCAGTCTTGGTATCTCCAAAAGTAATTCTGTTTCTGAGACCTCATTATAAAAATCAATTTAGATGCAGCTAATTTCTGTTCTTCAGTATTCGCCAAAAGCAAAGTATTTCTTTGTACGATCTCGAGCGATGAAGCGAAGTCTTGAAGATACTTCGATCTTGTCTGGAGTTCAACTCTGAATCGGTTAAGACATTCCAGCATATCTTTTTGAAGTTCGTCTTTCAGTGTGAGTCCTGCATCACTGGCGATCTCACCAACCACCCGTTTTTTACGTTGGAATATCGTAGTCTTCTGATTTTTTTCTAGCAATATCTAGTGCCTCGTCCACAATGTGACCCCGTTTTTCTTCGATATAAAGATGAAGTACCTCTACTATTGTTGCAGTTTCGTCAACAGATAAGCTTTTACTTTGCAATGGAATCTCTGCATTTTTTTATATTTGTACATTGTTCTTATAGTTGAGTCACCGGGTGGGGGTCACCCCAAAAAAGGTGACACCCGGTGCGGCCCGCCCCCGCCCCCCTTGCTACGCCACTGGTTATCAGATCAGCGAAGACCTACGCATGTTCAGTGTTTTGAGCAGCCGGTAGGTTTCGCAGAACTGAACCCTGCATACAGTCACTAACGCCCCATGGTATGTCTTCAATGAGCCCTTTCACTGCGATCTCGGGATTCCTTCCCTAATCGCAGCTACGTTATAGTCAAGTGGAATCGCATAGCAACCCCTTGTTGTGTGAGTGAGTAGACTGCACAGTCGAGCTATCAGTGTGAACACAACTAAATCGTGCGACTTTAGGTCCAAACAAGAGTATAGTTTTTCTACAACAACCAATCTCTAAATCAAATTTAGGATCAATTTAAAATTCCCGAATACTAATTGACAATGCCAAGCCACCTTCCCCTCACGCACTTAAAAAAAACTTTGCTCTCCTCCTTGCTCTCCTCCTTGCTTTCTCTTTTCTTTCTTTCTTTCGCCATGACTTTGTTTAGTATCTGGGCCATCAGACCTGACAGACCAACTGACTTTAACAGCAAAAGTCCTATGGACAATGTAGTAGAGATCGCTTTATTCAGATGGCGCTTAAAGCAGTGTACAAAGTCATGTATCATACTACTTGCCCTGATGGGAACGCAAAAGTATAATAAGGGTTACTTAGGTTGCTTTCATCCAGGATCACATACTCAAGGTCGAGGTCACATAATTTATCGAGATTAGTAATGTTTATGGATGATTTAAAATCTCACAGTAGGTTTTCATCGAGAAACGTAGTTTGCTTAGCTCAACAGAGACTGTCTAGCTCTTTCGTTCGTAGGATAAGGATTTTTTTTTCAGGAATTCCTCCGTGAGGCTTTTCAAGTTCAGAAGACGGTGAAGACTGAAATTGCCTTTTACGATAAAGTTGTACCAAGCCTGCAAGACTTTCAAAGGGAATATGGCATTGCAAACGTTATCGACTGTTTTCCCAAACTATATGCTTCTAGACTAAACCTGAAGGAAGACTCAGATGAAGTGGATGAGGATGCAGTATTACTTTTTGAAAATTTGTCAGTTAAAGGTAATTAATTTTAAAAAATGTAACCCCAAATTCTTCACACATCTTATGAAAAATGAATACTCTGCAGAAAAGCATATAAGGGGTTCTTAAATTCTGTATGTCACCGCAGAGACTCAAGAATTTACACTTTTTCAATTGTGCTACCTATATAGGTTTCAGAACGCAATGTTTCCACTATTACAATCTGCCGCACAGTAGTCTAGGTCTAGAACACCGAACAGCTGCTAAAAAAATTTATATGGTATTTGTTCAATTTTCAGCACAAAACGTGAATTTTTGGGTTGCTGATTTCGAATCTGACGTAAATTTGCCGCTATGAGGCCATTTGAAGGTCTTTTCAAGGTCATAACAAATGGCACTTTCAAAACAAGCCGAGCAGTTGAGCCCAATCGCGTCCCGCTTAAGTTTTTCTTTGAAACCCACACAGGTATTACGTATCATTAAGTCGATTTTTTTTGACAATATATTGATTTTTTGTGAAATTATGTAGGCTTTGCTACAAGATGACAACTTAGCACTAGCTGATGGACACGTTGTGTTTTTGTAGTTATACGTGTTGCCCAAACATCATTAGGATTCAGTTATCAATGTTTGGCATTTCTGGAGGTAACGGCAATGCATAGTGAGGATTTGCGTGCTAATAATATGTGTTGATGGATTCTTGTCTCAAATACACTTACTTGAGATTCAAAGCTATAAATTAGTTGCGCATCCAGTTTTTCTTATCCATTGTGATGAAAAATAATTATATTCACTGTACTCTGTCGAATTACATATATACATGGTAACAGTAATTACACACAACGCGGGCGCGATGGTGAAAGTTTTTGAAAACAAAAACAAATGTAATAAATCGTAATTTATAACTCTGAATATAACATGACTTTAGAAAGGACAGCATATAAATAACCCGTCGAGCTCAGCTAATAGATTTACTTCATTGGCAGCATACTCGATAATGATTTTCTCACACAGCAAATACCACTGTTTTTATACACATGCAGACCAATACACACAATCATCCAGTTGCGATCTTGCTATTCCACCAACTTTCTTGTCAGAGATGAAAGCTATATACTACTCGGCTTCACAAAACATATGGAACCAACAATGCGTCATTCCTCCATAGATGGACGCTCACAACGGTCCTAATGAGCAAACGTGGAATGACTGTTTGCTGTTAACTACCTAGTCTGTAAGATGACATTTTATATGTTTTTTTAAAACGTTTTATAGGTTTTTTACATAATACCCGTGCCGATATGTGTAGACAGAAATGAAGGAGGCGTGTATTGAAAATTAAAGAGCGGAGGTGGCAGTGTGACCCTACCCGTGTACTCATACGCTATAGCCTAAATGAGATTTAAACAATAAATCTAATTTAAAAGGTCTTTATATTTAAATAAAATTAATTCTTCTTTTCTGTCTTCTTGCAAATCGATGTATGACTTCGCCCGCTGTCGGTACACTAACTGGTAATGTAGCAAGGATACATAAGAACTTTTTGATGTTAAGATACATTTCGGCATCGGAATTTGCAATAAGAGTAGGTATCGATTTTAAAACAAGCGAGGATATGTGAAAATTATTTAATAAAAAGCTATTTCCAACGACGTCTCCTTCAGAGACCTGTTTCTCCAGAATCAAGTGGTGCTCTGTGTTTGTCTGCCAAAAAGTATTTTTGTCAAATTTGATCATAGCGTTAAAGGCACACCGGAAGAGTTTTATACTCCTGTCCAAATGTATGAATTTTGAATTAATTTTAATTAATAATCCACCAGCGGACATGTAGCATGTAGTGCTACCAAGCCGAAAAACTTACGCAACCCTCGCGCCATCATCGATGCGTTTACAAATTGTTTCACCAAATCTGGTGTATCCATAACATATTTGAGAGTATGTATTTTATTATATTTAACGAAGGGATTCAAAAGATATAAATAGTAGTAGTCAAAGTAGATTCGCCCAGGAGGGATCATGACTCACATGATACCTCCCCCCCTACTGGATCCGCGATGGATTCTTTGTTTGAGTTAAGCTTTCGAAAATATAGTTTCTTCTTCAGGACACACTACAAAAAGTATTGAATGCCAGTTCAAACCATTATAATATCAATGAAAAAACTAGTTACAACGTTACAAGTCCTGAAGAGGTCTCGTCGATTTCAAACATCATCATATTTTTGAACATTGCCATCAAAAACTGTTAGTGTCGAGCAGCCTCATTTGGCATGAGAAATTGGGATTTTTACCACATCCCGTGGGCCTTAATGAAGCAGTCACATCAAATTCGTAATTTATAGACCAGATTTACTAAAAAAAATTCGATATTTTTTAGACGAACTATTATTTTGTCCTAACTATGAAATATAGCTGGTGTTTCGTGCTAAAGAACTCATAAAACCAGTCCAACTTAATATTTTAAGACACTGCAACACGGGCGTAGCCAGCACTACCACCTGGGGACAGTATCAAAAGAAAAATGCCGCAAATTGTAAAATGAAGAGCAAAAAAAGATCTTCAGGTCCTCCTATTTGGAAAATGCGACACTTCCAACGGAGCGGGAGGCGGTGGGGGTAGTAGCGCATACTACTTGTTGATTTTTGGGATTTTGTTAATTTTTCAAATTGTCTCTGATTTTCTCTGATCTTTGCTGTGGCAACTTTTGTTGATGACCCCATTACTTCAACCCGCTTTTTTAACAAAAACTTAAAATATTTCATGAAAAAGGTCGAAACAGTTGAACTGACTGCTATCATAATCAGAAAAACAGGAAAATAGATGTTTTTTATTTTTTAATTATCTAATGAAGTTAGTTTATTGATGCCAAGTCACCCAGCTGACGAAACTATTATCCATTTCATTCGTTGATCCTAACTCATAAGAAGACATTGAGAATTATCAGACGATGAACTGTTTTAGTTTTAAATCAAAAGCGTTCCCTGTCCCTGTCCTGGCCTTCCAATAAATATTAGAAAATGGTTTAAGTGTTTTAAAAATTCTGAAAATGAACCCTTCTTTCCAAAAAGTTCCTCTAAAGTTCCTCCACGGTCCAAAGAGTCACCTCTGGTGCAAGAACAAAGAACTGGAAAACACCTGACAGCAAGCGGACTCCTTCACCTCGACTTTATCGTCGGGCATAGTTCAAATCTGATGAAATAGGTAGCACCATCCGCCGCATAATTTTCACTTGCGCTATATTTCACACTGTAGGCTGGAATGAAATAACTTTTAATTTTAATCAAGAAGTTATATAAACTATTATTAAGAATTCAGAATTTACTAACAATACCCTAAATAAAAATCCACTCTCCAATAAACAATTGCTTTTTGTTACTAGCTTCAGCCGTGGGTCTGGAGGACTGCTTAATCCCTCTACTACCCCCCTCCCCCCCCTTGGCTAGGCGCAGGCACCGCAATCATAAATTTGTCCTTGCAATGGCAATCAAATTCATTCTGTATCCACTTTTAGGCTTCAAAAACATCAACCGAATCGAGGGTTTCGACTTGGAGGGAGCGAAGATCGTCCTCAAAGACCTGGCAGGTCTTCATGCTGTTCCTTTAGCTCTCAGACTCCAGAAGCCTCACGTTTACGAAGAAAATGTCAAAAAGTTCTTCCACGCTCGAGAGCTACCTCAACCTCCAAAAAATGAACCTGACGGTCCCAAACCTGAAGACACTTTCTTGGAAATCTGCAAGGATTCGGAAGAATGTGCACCATATATGACGGAAGTAGACAAAATATTGACGTATTTTAAGGAACATCCGCAGGCGTTGCATAAAACCATTCCACCGAACAAGATATGGGCCACTTTATCACATGGTGACATGTGGGTCAATAACACTATGCAACGATTTGAGGAAGGCAAGATTCTGGAAAACAAATTTGTGGATTTTCAGGTAGTCATTTTCTTCAAGGGTATTTTGAGTAAAAATAGTAGGCGAGAGGAAAAGATCCGGTACTGCGCCTAGATTTATGGACAAAATTAACAACTTAAGGAAAAGGGATATTCTGTAAGAATAGCAAATTGCATTTGAAATATTGCTTACATCCACTTTACTTCCTAAAAATTAAAGATTGTTTTCAGGATGTAATAGGACATCACGAAACATTATGTCACTTATTTCCTACAACTTGGAAAGTAAACAGACTTTATCAGCCTGTGTTTATTTTATGCAAAGTTGGTAGCATTTAGTGCTCCTCTGACTTAGGAGATGCCTATGTGGTGGGCGACGTTTGTCAGTTCCATCAAAGGACATTGTCATTCATGAATTTGAGGAAACGTCATGTAGTTTCGTCCTAGCGGCATGGGGATCGGTAATACCGCAAACTACCCATAGGTGGCAATGTCACCTTTCTACGCACTACAATACTGAGTTGTTCTGTGGACTCATATTTGTTTGCTTTCCGTCGTCTGTCCTAATGACTAGACCTCTACCATACTGATGACTGCTAAAAAGTACGAAACAACGTTGTGTACGGTTGGTTACAGAGGCGGAAACGGATCATATTCAGCTTGTAAAACATCATTACATTATAGCATTGTAGGGCAATTTTTGTCACCTCGCTGATAAACAATAGTGAAAATAATGATACTATGCTTCTAGGAGACATAATATTGATATTTAGACAGGAAAAAATGTTTCCAAAATATTGCATTACTAGCTTTCGGTATTTGGGGAGGTGTTTTGTTCAATACATTTTGTACATTGATTGTTCTTGTATTAAGTTGTTATTCTGTGCAATATGCACTCACATTATATAAACAAACTTCTAGAGTCGATGTACCTCAGAAGAATCTTGGACCAAAGTCTAGAAGTACGTGAAATTTTATTTGGGCATCCAAAGATGTACATGGAATCCCGATCAATATTCTGAATTCGCTTGATCCTCATATTGTATTGTATATTTACTATAATTTCCAGCTGTATACGTCAGACACACCAGTCAAAGACCTACTGTTTTTCCTATGGAGCAGCTGTCAATTAGGAGTACTACAAGGACACTTGGAGGACCTTTTAAAGTACTATCATGCAAGTTTTATAAAAATCCTAGAAGAACTGGGATGCAACGTTACGCCCTACAGTTACGAAAAGTTCATCCTTGAAGCAGAGCAAGTAGCAGTCCGGACGACATTCAGAGCATTGTTTTTCTCGATGTTTGTCGTACAAGCCAAGAAAAGAGAAGGGGACATAGGGCACAGGCCGGAATTGAATGTTAAAAAAGAAGACGTTAATCCTTTGTTGCAGAAGAAGATAGCTTATGCTATAAGTTATTATGGAAAAAAGAATCTATTAAAAGTTGATCTTTAATAAAAAGAAATACAAAAAACCTAGGTCCGACAGACATAATTAATGTTACTCCTGAAACGTGCCGTGTAGTTTTCATGTTCATAGGGCTCCATTGTCTGGCCAGACGATGGGGTCATATCACTTTATCAGCACCCATTATTACATGCTCCGGCAGTGAAACCTGACGGTTATTGAAATGCGATAAATCAATGAAATTTCAAGATATTTTTAGATATATACGTAGTCATGCCATAAGTTCTGTCCCTCGTTTTCAAACAAGTGTAGACCTGTTAATACTTGTCCGATTGTTTACATTGTGGTGTCAGTTGATTAAGCGCTTTTCGGGTAATTACATATACCTCAGTTTGTATTGATCTCTCGAAGCATAACGATGGAGTGGGGCAAGGCAGAGAACCGTATTGCAGTGATAGCTTTACATAAGTGTAATCACAGTGCTAGTCAGATTTTTGAACTCTTACGCGGCCTTCAAATATCGCGTAAATTTGTGTCTAGGACCATTCAGCGGTACAATGAGACGTCCTCTGTTGATGACAGGCCAAGAAGCGGAAGACCTCGTCAAGTAAGGACTCCAGCAGCCATCAAAGCCGTAAAAGCCAGGATTCAAAGGAATCCACTCCGGAAGCAGAAGATCCTATCCAGGGAAATGAAGATTCCTGTCCGGACGATGTCGCGCATCATTAAACAAGACCTAGGGCTAGGGGCTTACCGGAGACGTACGGGCCAGCGACTTACGGCCACCTTGCGACACATCAGGGCGACAAGATCCAAGAAGCTCTTGGAGAGGTACGCAGCTGGGGGATTCCGAAAGATTTTGTTCACGGATGAGAAAATCTTCACCATAGAAGAAAAATTCAACCGACAAAATGACAAAGTGTATGCAAGGAGTTCACAGGAAGCTTCGGAGATCATTCCGAGAGTTGAGAGAGGCCACCACCCTGCGTCAGTCATGGTTTGGTGGGGGGTGTCCTACGAAGGGGTCACTCAGCTCCATTTCTGTAAACAGGGCGTGAAAACAAAAGCGGCAAACTATCAGAGCGACATACTGGATCCTATCGTCAAGCCTTTAAGTGGTACATTGTTTGCCAACCAACACTGGGTCTACCAGCAGGATTCCGCCCCCGCTCACAAGGCTAAGAGTACGCAGCGCTGGCTGGAAAGCAATGTGCCAGAGTTCATTGCTGCGGAAGATTGGCCCTCAGGGAGTCCGGACCTCAATCCTTTAGACTACAAGTTGTGGGACCTGCTAGAGCAGTTGGCCTGCTCCAAAGCCCACCGTAATATCGAGTCCCTGAAAGCGGATTTGATCCGATCAGCGGCAGCTATTCCTTTGGAAGCTGTGCGTGCAGTGATAGATGAGTGGCCCGCGAGATTGAAGCAGTGTGTGAAGGCCAAGGGGGGACATTTTGAATAAAACTGTTTGATTATGAATTCTAAAAATGTTGTCGAATAAATAATATCTTTCATATAAATATATCTTATCTTGTTTCATTTTTATCATGAGATTATCATGGGACAGAACTTATGGCACGACTACGTATTTTTATATAATAGAGCAAGAGTGGAAAATAGAAATGCGCACCAAAAACTAGAGAAAAACCATTATATTGAAAAAATAACGTCACTCAAAGGACGACCCCCATTTTCCACGCACTACTCAAGTCTGTTGGTGAAGCTCTCCATCACTCTCTCCAAAGTGTGTTGAGGGATCCCATGAATTTTTCTCCGGATGTTCTCTCGCAGTTGTTCCAAATTTCGCACGGGAACAAATCGGGAGAGCGTGCAGGCGATGGAATGTCACCACGGAGAGAGATTTGGCGGGAAAAGGCAGCAGCTCCATTGTCAAACGTGACGTGTGGCCAGTAGCCCCATCGCGTTGAAACCAAACCCTCGTAAGAGGAATGGCATGTCTACGTAATTGAGGGATAAAAAAATCCTGGATCATCATCATAACCTCGCTCCGAAGTCACAGAAGAGGCCGTTTTCCTCAACAAAGAAAAGACTGACTGCTGTCCATACAGTTACCCTTTGGGGGTGGAGTGACCTTTGTTGGAGCTCTCACGAGGGTTTTTTTTTGTTTATTTACACAACCATTGAGGTGGAAATGTGCTTCATCTGCGGTGAAAACAATCATTCCGGGATCTTCATTCATCCTCTGCAACATGGTCTTTGCGAAATCTGGCTCCAATAACTCTTGAACGATAGCAATTCTATAAGGACGGAAACGCAAGTCTTCGTGAAGAATTTGGCGAACAGTCTGGTCAGACATTCTCAGAACATGAGCGTGACGAATCGCGACGAACCCATAAAAGAATCGTATTCCTTGGTCGAATACGCCCGCGGCGAGGAGCATAAAAAGGCCTCTACGGCGAACGCAAGGTGCTGGGCGGCCCAACCTGCCATTGTTACTAACGTTCCACATCACGCGAACGAAATGAGGCGAAACGCTCCCCTCTCCAACCACCCGTCAAATCCCTACCTCCTTTCAAAAGCCATCAGGTTTCACTGCCGGACCCTACATGAGATCGGTTACAAACAAGGTCGTCTTACAACAAGACCCATAAAGCGCTCAGGGCGCTCAGGTCTTGACGCCCCAGGGCAGAGTAAAATCCTGGGTACTACTTTGGAAATGAGAAAAAATTGAGAAGCGGGCGGCAGAATTTTTTTGGAAATGTCGTTCAAGTCTCGAGGCTCCTTATCAAGCCTACCCAAAGGATACAACTGCATTTTGTGGAAGTTCCCCATAGTAGGCGAGTCAAAGGGGCTAAATGGGAATTAACTCGGGCGTCGTAGGGACCTCTGGGTTTTGAAGATTAGATCGCAAAAAAGAAAAAAGATTATATGATGGATATCCTTTTAGGGGTGGAGAAAGATTCTACAGATTGCCAAATATAGTAAGTAGAAGTGAAAAAATAGTTAGAAATACTCGAGCGCGACAGATATTGATATTGTACAAAGGGTACTATAAAAGTTTTGCAATATGACTTAACAAACGGACGTAGGAAGCTGCATGTTACTGCATCTTGAGACATGTTCATGAGTGCCTAGTAGCCGCCAGCAGCATGCCTGCTGATTTAGTTGTCAATCCGTATTGATAGTGTAAAAAGCGAACTATGGAATCATGGTCACGTAGTGAGATAAGGGCAGCTTTAGAGTATAACTTTACGTGTGGTTTAAGCATAGACCAGTGCTCAGAAGAAATGACGCTTGCATTAAAGAATGATTGTCCTCGCCGTACGACTATATTCCGGTGGTACAGAGAATTCCAAAGGGGCAATTTCACTCTGGAGGACGCTGAGAGGGACGGTACGTCGCGAACATCAGTTACAGAGGAAAACATTACTGCTGTGAGGAAAATGCTTGAGGAAGACCGGAGAGTGACATGCCAACAGATAGAGATGACCCTACACCTTCATGCACCAGCAATTCATTCAATTCTACATGACTATTTACACGTGAGGAAACTGTTATCTCTGGGTACCGCATACTCTGACGGAAGAGCAGAAGACTCGTCGTACGACTTGGTGCCGAAAGATGCTGAAAATGTTTGATAAGAGGCAATCTCGGTATGTGAACAGCATCGTGACAGGTGTCGAGACTTGGCTCTATTATTACGGTGAGTCGACCAACGCTCAAAACAAAGTTTGGGTCTTTTATGATGAGCACACACCTAGCTGTCAGAAAATCCCGATCTGTTAAGAATAAGATGATAGCTGTATTTTTCAAATCGAGCGTGATTGCATGTCGCTTTGGACACACAGAAGACAGTCAGAGCTAACTGGTACACGGAACAATGCCTGCCTAAAGTCATACTCTATGAAAAACCTGCGGCCAAAGTCAAGAATGGACGCTTGGTACTTCCACCATGACAACGGTCTAGCTCACCGCACCAAAGCCTGCACCGAGTATTTGACCACTACTGGACTCAAACTTATTGATCACCCTCCTTACAGTCCAGATCATGCTACCTGCGACTTTGCACTCTTACCGCATGTGAAAATGCAGCTAAAAGGAAAACGATTTTCCAGCGATGAGGACCTTCTGAGGGCTTGTGACAACGGGTGTACCGCACTACCGGGTGAAACTTGGGAGTTTAAGGACTGGTTTTGGCGGATGGAGAAGAATATTGAATTTGGTGGAAATTACTTTAAACAAAGTCAATAAATAAAGATGTATTGTAAAACTGTTATAGTATTATTATTGTATCGTAATAATTGAATTATTTTTCTCTAGTCATGGCATTAATACCGATGAGAATGTTACCTGCAATTGAAGAGCGCGGGGAGAGGCGGTGTGTACTGAAAGCCGCGCTTCTGGAACAAGTACTATAGCGATTTAAAAAATAACAGAAGAGGGTGGTGTTTCCAGCTCCTACGACACACTGACGAGATTTGAAAATATCTATATCTTTAGGACGGTTCACTTACTGAGAAAAGGTTCAATATGATGAAAAAATGAGGATTTCATGAAAAAAAATTAGTAATGATATACATAATGAGGCCATAGACCTCCTACCATGCATATATCTCTGTAAACTGAGCCTGGAAAAAGCAAGGCTAAGGTGTACAATGACCGCTCTTAACATTGGACTTCGATAAGCAAAAAAAATACCATTACAAATTAAGCTGAGAATTTCTGGAATGATATATTTAGAACAATATGGCCATTTCCTTTATGCAACTTCATTAAGCCGTCTGCTCACTCAAAAACTCTATAAAACAGTGATATGCTTGATCTCAAAAAAGCTTCCTGTATCAAGAAGTATTCCTCCATGAGCAAACATTATAAGGTAAGAAATAAAATTCACTACTATCAACCAATTATATTTTTTGGAATCTTTTGAATAAAACACAACTAAAATAATATTAACATATGTGGACAATAAGCGTCATCCAAAACGAACGAGTCTTTAGAACAGTGTTCATCATTGTTCATTCAATTTAACTAAGCTCCAGATGGAAGATAAGTCTCATGAAAAAACTAAAACAAATGTGGGTCTGTCTGTGGGTCTGTTTAACTCCAAATAGAAGCAGCCTGTAGCGAAAATAAAATATATTATTTACTACTTAACAATTCGGAAAACCTAAGATGTTGGTTGAGGTTCTTCTTTCCCTTTCTCTTTATTCCACTCTTTCAGTCCCTCTGGAAGCGATGTATCTTCCTCAAAGGAACCAGTACCTTCGACAAACTCTTCATAAGTGGATTTCTCTGGGAAAGGTCTTTTTCCTAGTAGTTCTATCATATCATCTCTGAAAAAGTAAGTGAGTAATAGCGAATAAGGAAACAATTTATTGGTGATAGACCAAAGTCAATCCATGATAAACTGGTTCAATTGATTGATGAACATATTCCCTACACATACCCAATTAGTCTCAGCTGATATGCATTTCCCAAACCTTTCTGAAATGTTCTCCAAGAACCGTCAAAAATAGTCACGGTTACAGCATATTTTTGCCGGACTTATTTGCCTCATTTGGAGGATTTTTTAATTTTTTATGTCAAAGCAGCCTCGCAAACAGAAGCCTAAATGAGAACTGGGAAATCAATCAATCAATCAATAACCTTTATTTCCATACAGACAATGTATAATTGTATTGGAATTGTCAATTTTTCGTTCGCTACAAATCTACAACTAATCTCAAATTGCAATGTTCAAAAATTCATCAACACGATAAAAGCACTTGTTTATCAAAAATTGCTTCAACTGGAACTTGAAGTCGTTAATATTTTTAACCCAGGTAATGTGGCATGGTAAATTATTAAAAAGAAGCGGGCCAATTTTATTAGGTGATCGAAATGCCGCTTTTGATTTGCTGAAGTTTACATATAAATTATTACAAGTCCTTGTATCATAATTATGCATATCACAATTCCGCTTGAATTTTTCATTATTTTTAAAAACATGTAAGCACAATTCATATATACAACGAAGGGACAGTTAAAATGTTGAAACTTATAAAATATTTTTTGCAACTTTCTGTTGGTGAGATGCCTGCTAATGATCGGATGCATCTTTTTTGAGACACAAATACATCTTTAGAGCGCGTTGACCAACCCCAGAAACATACTCCATATCTTAATCTCGAATCCACATTAGCAAAATAAACTTGTATCAATTGTTCAGCTGTTAAGATGGTTTTTAATTGCCTCAACACATAGCTTTGAGAGTACATTTTTGATGTGAGAAATTCGCAGTGGGCCTTCCAATTTAAGTTCGAATCAAAATGAACTCCAAGAAATTTCACTTCTCCTCTAAAATCGAGTTGATCGTCACCCAATCTAACTTGAAACCCTTCTACAGTTTTTTGAGCATGATGAAAACGAATAAGCGGTGTTTTGTAAGGATTCAAGTAAAGTGAGTACTGGTTAAACCATGTATTGATATTCCTAATTAAGTTGTTACATTTATCTTCCAAAATTATATTTAAATTACTTGATATTATGGCAGAAACGTCATCAGCATATGCTGTAAAATGGGTATCTAGATTAACATTATCAAACTGATTAATGTATAAGAGGAAAAAGATTGGTCCAAGAATAGAGCCCTGAGGGACTCCAATCGAGATGTCTAACGTACTTGACACAAAGTTTTTCATATTGTTCCCTGCATCAAGATATTCTACTGAAACATATTGTTTTCTTTGGACTAAAAACGATCTGGCCCATTTAAGAGACTGATCGACAAAACCATATTTAACAACAATCTCCAAGAATTTGTTGTGATCTGGGAAAAGCTTCCTCTTGTAGATTGTTCCACAATCTCGACACCCTCGCGACAAAGGAGCGGTCGTATCGGCCAGATCTGGATGTACGAAGTTCGACACGGTTAGGATGGGAGTCCAAAGTCAGGCGGGTCTGTCTGGCCAGCACATCGCGCGGCGGCATCATGGAAGAGAGCTCTGAGGAGCAAAGCCCGTTGGTGTACCTGTAGAAGAGAGCTAGCTCGCTGACGGCCCGCCGGTGCGAAAGGGTTCCGAGACTGACTGTTAGAGAAGAGTCGTCGTTCAGTTGGACAGCCCTCTTTTGGACAGCATCGAGCATAAATAATGTAGTCGAGGCGGCAGCACCCCAAACCTGTCTGAAATTATCGAGGCTATGCCTTATCTGGACCTTGTATAGAGTGAGAACGTCATGCGGAGAAAAGTATTTCTTACTTGGATTGGGTTGATCGTACAGGAAAGGAGGTCGTTGATATGTGACGGGGACAGTGTCGGATCCAAGACCGATCCGTGGGGAACACCCGCGTTGACGTTGTGGGATGAAAAGGATAACCCATCAATTACGACGGATATCTTTCGGCCAGAGAGAAAGTCAGACACCCAGCTGCAAAGCTTTTCTGGGAGGCCATACGATGGAAGTTTGTATAAGAGCGCAGCGTGCCACAGATGATCGATCGCTTTCGTGATATCAAGAGCAAGGTAGAGAAGAAGTATCTGAGCCCCTTCCAGTCGGCATGTCCATAATGCCCAATTTAGCGGCCTGGACGCGTTTATGACCGAAACCTATCCTCCACAGCACCGTGGTCTCAGTTGCCCAGGGGGGACAGGGCAGCAGAGCTGTAGTAAATATCAAACTCCTTTCTCCAGTAGGTGTTTGTACCTTATGGTATTTGCATAGCTTATTATTTATATATACAAGATGTTACTAAGCTTTTGCATAAAAAATAGGAAAATATAGGATTTAATTTCAGTGTTGGTGATGGCCACGATATGAAAGAATTTTGTTTTGGAGAAAGAAATGCAGTATTAAAATAATGCAATAGTTACTTTGGCAATTAACATTTTTTATCCAACATTTTAATGCAACAATAAATTGATATCAATGTTTCACATTTTGACATCGAAAAAAGTAAGGAGTTGACTTGAAAACGTATCTGGTCTTGAAATGACCCTGAATGTCAGGTTCATTGGCAAGGATATACTTGAACTTAAAATTCTCTACAACTTGCATTTCAGAAATTAAAAATAGATGTCTTTCGTTAAAAAATCATTTGATCTTCAAATTACCTTGATGATCATAGTGAATGTCATGGACATATCGGGTTTTCCAATATGGACTTGACAACTTTGAACTTTCACTGTGAACACACCTTTAAATCAATTACCAAACTGTCAATGCCAAAACATTCAGTAAAGACAACATTTCATCATGGTGAAGTATACGAACGAACAACGCTTACAAATAATTTAAATTTTCTACCGAAATTCCGAGTCGGGGACTGCAACTTTAAGAGCGTTAACGCCAATTTTTGGTCGTAATTCTCGTCCCAGTGGACAAGCAATTCACAGTCTAGTTAAAAAATTTGAATCCACATGTTCGATGCTATTCGATCATATGAACCGACGTACGTTCTCGAATTGGCCTCTAGAAATGTTGCAAGAAAATGACCAATTTCATCACAAAATTATATTCAGTGATGAGGCGCATTTTTGACTAAACGGCTTCGTCAACAAACAGAATATGCGTTATTCATAAGGTGAAAACCCTCATGTGCTTCAAGAAACATTACTTCATCCACAAAAAATAACTGTATGGTGTTCATACCGGTGGTGTCATTGGGTCTTTTTTTTCGTTGATGAAAATGACCGTCATGTTACAGTCAACGGAGATTGCTACAGAGACATAATGCAACGTTATTTTTTTGGTCAATTGGGTGGGCTAGATATTAATGATATGTGGTTTCAACAAGAAGGTGCTACAAGCCACACAAGCGGGGACACTAAAATGTCTCACCTCCAGCCTGTCACAAACGAGTTCAATTTCAGCTCAAACATAAGAGCTTTCGGTCATTCTTTGCAATTTTTTCACAGAATCATATTTTGAAGAAGTTATTTCCTACCTGCTTATGATCTCCTGTTTGAGTAACCTTTCGGCAATTTTAGCGACTTCCTCTTTCTTTTCAGTCAGCAGAACCTGAGTACGTTTGTACGCGCTTGTGATTAAGTCCCTAACTTCAATGTCGATGAGTTGTGCTGTACTTTCAGAGTAGGGTTTTTCCAGCATCATGTCTCCCTCACGGGGCATGTCAAAACTGACATTTCCAACTTTCTCGTTCATTCCGTAGTGGACAACCTAAAAAAATCAAAACGTTCTATCAACAACTAAATTGGTTAAATGTGGCAAGACCATTGTTTAACGCATTCTCAAAGTTTCTCGACAATATTCTGTATTGAGGAATTCACCCACGAGTTCCATGGCTATGATAGCCATGTTGCCAATTAGGATCATTATAGTTAGTTAAAAGTTAAAAGACGACTCCGTTTTGCGTTATTTTTACAAATGACAACAACCTTCCACGGAAAGATCACCTCATAACCCTCCTAATTACTTCTAAGATTCCGTAATCTCAGAATTTCTCAACGTCGGAAAAGGAAATCACATAACCTTCGATAACAATCCAAGTGGCAACGTTAGCACCTAAAGACGGTGGTAGACACGTATATTGGTTGTAAGCATAAGTTATCTCATTCTCGCGCAGGCACATTTTTGAAATTTGTCGGGTATATTTTGATGGAATACGTTAATCAATGGTAAAACGGTAAATAGATTACCTGTGCATAGGCACTTTGTGTGACTTTTTTAAGATCGTCTTGCGCGCCAGTTGTTATCCTACCAAAAAAGATTTCTTCTGAAACACGACCGCCCAGGGTCATGCACATTCTATCGAAAAGTTGTTCTTTGGTGTACAAGTATTGATCCTTCGGCAAATACTGGGCATAACCTGTAAATAATTGGACGGTTTGACTAAACAACCGATATCTGGTAACGGCATAACACTTTAAAATGAAGCAATGAAATCGCAATAGATGCTATAATGGATGTCTGCAGTTATTGATTTTGAGCGTATCGGTGTCGCGCCTAAATCGAATAAAGCGCAGTTTTTTAATAATCTCCTGGAGAATGTCGAGATGTGTTGTTGCAATAACATACGAGTATTGACTTCTAAACGTTCCGCTATATCTGGTTTTTCGTGATAGACCAGTGATTTGACATACCTCGTATATGTTGCTATGGATTATTTTCTGCAGGACAGGGCTGACCATAGAGTTTTGTACGCCATACACAAAAAAAGACTTGTAGACAAAATATTTCTTTCTTTCATAAAAAACCAAAAGTTATAAATATTCATTTATGTACACTTTACGTTTTATTAAACATCAGTAAAACGCCTGTTTTAAGCCATCGTAAATTCTTTCATACATTATCTACATTTATTGAGTCCAATATGTCTTGCTCAAATATGACATAAATCTCTTCATTCATTCCAAGAAGTTTAATCTTGAGTTAGAGAAACTTTCTGTATTAAGCAATTCGAAAACAACCTGCTAATACAGAATTCAACACACGCTAAAACGTACCCAGCTTCTCTGTGTATCAACAGGGTCAACCCATTAAGATAATTTTACATCATTTTTGGATCCAGAGAAACCTATTAACAGTCTGTTATATGAAAAGATAGTAACAACTTTAAAGCAAATACTACATTAAACATACTCCTACAAAAAACAGTAATGTCTATAGGTATGAGTATTTAATACATTAATTTCATTAAGTATCATTTCGCTGTTACTTTTAGAACCAGGGAACCGTCGACGTAAGAGGTCCAGTAAATTCAATTCCTGTCATGATTATTTTCAACTTCTTTAGCGATTAATTATTATTTGCTTAAGATGAGAAGTATATTGATTAAGAACTTTGCATCCCCCATGACTAGGGGCAATGAGGCGGCTGTCTCACTTGCTTAGTCTGTAACGGGCCCTGCTGCGGAGATATCTAAAATTGTTGGTTTACATTGATAAACCAGCGGAAGATGAAGCTTTAGAAGTCAACATATGTTAATTTATCACAATGCCCTGAAATGCTTGGCAGTAACCGAAAGCTAATTCTCCAGATTGGGACTTTCTCAGATGCTTCATATCCCTATGCATAAAATCAGCAATGGTAGAGTCGTAGCACTCCAGTAAAATATGTTTGGAAGTTATATTCAATTCAAAATATTCTACAAATGCCCATTTTAGCTGTTTTTATGGACGACCATTCTCCTTTCGGCAACCTTTTAGCACTATGATGAACTTTTTTTTTAAATGGTACCAAGCTCTCGGCCCATTAGCTAGATATAGTCAAAATCACGAAAGATGACTATTACGTCATACCATAAATTGTACTGAAGTAATCATTGGACGTACGTCGATGATAAAATCACGATGTCAGAAACATAATGACAACAAATTTATATTATGATTTTGCGAAGTTATTTCACTGATTATTTTCATTTTATTTCATGGTTTTGAGTGATACCTTAATAATAAGTTTAGTGGTGGGTTTTTGTTTTGAGAAAAAGAAAACAGTTATGAGTACTTTGAATACCTTAAGTCAGGAACACCAAAGACCAAAGTATTATTCGAAAACAACCTAACCTGCTTTAACATAAGCTAACTATTCATCTTTCAAGTATAATCAATCATGCAACATGAAAACATCATCTATCTTTGTCGGATACATGCAAATTTGCAATACAGTCTGATTAGACAATAAAATTCTGTCTATCTCTGTCTAACATATCTGAAACTTTATTAAAACTATTCACAAATCGCGGTCGTTTGTCTTTCCTTCAGACTAAAATGATGTCGCAATCGTCATATTTCGTGATTTCGACTATACAAATTATATACACATGCTTCTTCAAAAGAATATCATCGTCTGCAAGCACCACTAGTTTACACTGGAAACATGCCAAATAAACAACCATTGGCATAAATTAGTGAGGTAAAAGGAAGAATTAGGAAAAGTAAAGAAACAGGAGACACTCTCTCATCGCCTAGGGACCCCCCAATGTATTTAATGACAAAGCAGACTGGGCTAGGGATAGTAAAATACTTGAACAGAGGAATAAAACAGTATAGCTTCGTTCTATTTACTTTCTAAATCCATATACCAGCATTTTTAAAGAATATTATTAGTTTAACCTATTGCATCCAAAGCCATATTGCAGAATTCTCATAGACATAACTGAATATAATATACATAATTACTAATAACTTGCCTCATTTCATTTATCGTCTAGGAGTAAGCTACCCTTCCATAATACACGTTATATAACATATTGTTAGGATGCATATTATCCAATTGAGTCCACGAAAAGCCCACATTTAATAAAAAATATTTTTATTGGTCTAACAGAATTGACAGCCTAAGAGGTTACTTACCTAATCCCTTCCCTCTGGGGATGATCGACACCTTCAACAAAGGATCAGCGTACCTCAAGAACCATCCAGCTACCGCATGTCCCGCCTCGTGATACGCCACTGTCTTTTTCTCTTCAGGAGACAGCACGTTGGTCTTCTTCTCCATACCAGCAACGACACGTTCTATCGCCTGCTCGAAATGCTTCATGTTGATGGCGTCGTTCAGGTCCCTCGCAGCTATCAACGCTGCTTCGTTGCAGACGTTAGCGATGTCTGCACCCGTGAAACCAGGCGTTAGAGCAGCCATTTTGCGCGCCAGGTCGATTTTGTCCAAGTTGGTCTTCAAAGGTTTCAGGTGGACTTTGAATATGCTCGCTCTTCCTTTGATGTCTGGAGCTGGTACGAAGATCTGACGATCGAATCTGTGAAGAAATCAAAGTCACTGGAGCATTATTTTGCATGCCCGGTTACACCGCTTCTCTCAAATCTAAGGCTTACGGCCGTACCGTCAATCATTCCTACAATTGTAGGACGCCTTTTTTGTCTCCCTGGGTTTCATAGCTTTCTGCTGTTCCGGGTCAGCGCTCTATTTTGAGGTTACATACAAATATCTATTGGCATCAAATTATTCATGTTTATGATTTATATGATCTGTTATAAAAACCTGAAATTTCCTACAATTTGAACAGATAACAAAACTTCACAATAGGGGAGAGCGCTGACGCTGACAGGGAACAGTAGAAATCTAGAAATGCCCCAGCCTTTCTGGAGGAGAGAAAAGACTAAGAAAATCAAGGTCACAATTGTAGGAATGACTGACGATTCGGTTTCTGTTGCATCACTTTGATTTGTAAAATCTTTTCTTTCTAATAAGTTCCACCGGTTTTACTTTGCAAATACAGTGAAGTTGCCAACAGTTAAGCACGGTGGAGGCAACACCATGATTTGGGGCTGCTTTTTTGGTTCTGGACCGGGTCCAGTTGTTAAAATTGTTGGGAAAATGGATGAAAAACTTTGCAAAGACATTCTTAGTGAACACATGCTCAATTTTGCTGAAAAAGAAATGCCTTTACGATGGACATTCCAGCAAGATAACGGCCCCAAGCATACGTCAAAATTCGTAAAGGACTGGTTGAGACCAAAAAATGTTAATATTCTTACATGGCCTTCGCAATCCCGGACCTAAACCCTATAGAACATCTCTGGGAGCATGTTAAAAGACAACTGGCAAGAAAAACTTTTAAAAATAGGAACGATTTAATTGATTATTAAAAAAATATATTTGGCAAAATATCCCAACAGACGTCTATAATAAATTGGTGTCTTCTATGAGCAGCAGATGTCAGGCAGTGTTGAATGCTAGTCTGTAGTACCACAGCAAACACAAATTGTCATTTGCATCCTCAAGACCGTAAGCAAACTATATGAGAAAAAAATAGTCCTTAATAGTAAAGAATAAAAAATTAGCGCACTTTTTATAAAAACTAAGAATGTTTCCAAAATTTTGTCCGCTACTGTATGTATTTTGGCATAAAATATGAGCGTGTAGTAAGTACCTGCCGGGTCTGAGTAGTGCTTTGTCTAATATATCAACCCTATTGGTTGCCGCTAACACCACAACGTTCGTTGTAGTATTGAAGCCGTCCATCTCAACCAAAAGTTGATTCAAGGTGTTCTCTTGCTCAGAGTGGCCACCAAAACTCCTACCTAAAACCAATATTTGATATAAAATATTTAATGTAACACAAATGCTATGTAAAATGAAGAACATGCAAGAAGTGAATGTTTAACAATCGTATGATTTTAAATATTTTACAAACATTCTAAGATATTAACAGGTAATGTCATGAATTTACGCCGCGTCAAATCAAACATCAGTGTGCGAACTTTAAATCCTCGCGTGCCTCTTGGCTTGAACTTGCAGCAACATGCAAATATGGGTACAAGAATTCAACAACAGATCACTCATGTTTGTTTTAACACAGCTTGAAGTTTAGACAAAGGTCCATCAAGAAACGGTGAAAAAAATGTGTACATACCTCCTCGTTTTCTACCCACGGCGTCAATTTCATCAATGAACAGAATGCAGGGAGCATGCTTTCTAGCCATGGCAAAAAGGTCTCTTACCCTAGATGGACCCACACCGACAAACATCTCTAGAAACTCGGAACCAGACACTGTTATGAAGGGAACGTTTGCTTCTCCAGCTGTTGCTTTGGCCAGCAAGGTTTTACCAGTACCAGGAGGGCCTGTCAATAACAATTTATACAAAATTCCTGAGGTGACATTTCAGATTTGATTCTACTTAATGCTTTAACTTTTAGATATCTGTGTTTGTTATCGATTCATGTAGACGGTGCTAGACCAAACATTTTTAAGTGAGTATAAAAACTGAATTCGAGACTCCTCCGAATTTTTTGATGCTCATAATGGAATTCGGGTACACAGAGTTTCACTCGATTGTAATTACATGGAATAAAAATGGAAGTCTTAGACGTACAAGGTTTGTAAATTAAGTGATGAAAGTGACAACGTAGCGTTCAATTTGGCAACACTGAAGGCGCCGGGCTTGGAGGGGAGACAGGGGAACATGTGATCCGCCTTCATACAAGTTTGAACTCGCTCGAGTTATTTGGTTGTCCGTAGCGATTTTTTTTTTTTGAGAAATAGTGTTTCCTATTGTGCTCAAAAACGAACAGGTGGCATAAGTTTCAGGCAACGGTGTGCTATCAGGTTTTACTTCAGGCTTGGGCTCAGTGCAACGGAAACTCTTGCTAAATAAGCATACAGAGACAGTGTTTTGTCAAGAGCCCAGGTTTTTCAGTGTCAAAGTCGAGTGAAGATGAACCAGGAAGTGGAAGGCCTCCATGTTTAAGAACCGATTAAAATAAAGGCAGAATCCGGGATCAGATCAAGATAATGCTCCTTGTCATATAACAATGTCAATAAACGAGTTTTTGGCCGACAAAAACATTCATGTGGCTCCTCAGCCTCCCTATCCTCCTGACTTGAGTCCTTGTGACTTTTTTTTTCTTTCCCAAGTTGAGAAATCACCTCAAGCAAACTCATTTCAGGAACAGTTGAAAACAATCAAACGACTGTAACCGACCAGCTGAAGGCTATTCCAGTATCAGGGTTCCAGCACTGCTATGAGGAATGGAAGAATCATCTCCAGTGCTGCGTGGCTTCAGGTGAAAGCTATCTTGAAGATAACAATTAAAATTGTAATTGTTTGGACAAAAAAAAATAAAAAAACAGCCTTATCACTGAATTCACAGACCGGTCATGCCGACCTTCTTTGGGACTAGATTAGTTTTGTCCCAGTCAGTGAAATATCTGGGAATTATCCTGGATTGCAAACTGAACTGGAGAGAGCATGTGGAATACAAGGTTAGCAAGGCTCGCAATTCGATGTGGGCTTGTAGACGTGTTGTCGGTGTAAGGTGTGGGCTTAAACCCAAAGTGGTATACTGGCTCTACACGACGATAGTACGTCCATCTCTCTTGTACGGCTCCCTGGTCTGGTGGCCTTGCATTGGAACTGAGACAACTAAGGCCAAACTCAATAAAATTCAGCGTTTGGCCTGTATTAGTATTACAAGCGCAGTGCGAACAACGCCATTGAGTGCAATGGAAGCTCTGTTGGATCTCCCACCGTTGGATCTGGTGATCCGCGGTGAAGCGAGAGTAGTCGCTCATCGACTGTGGAGTCAGGGCAGCTGGGCTTTCTTCAATCCTGTCAAGGGGCATACTGCCATCTTAGTCGAATTACAAAGGGAGGACCCCGTCCTTCTAAGCAGGGGTGGAGTATCCAACGAGGGAGGAGTGGGATGCCGGTAGCCGGGGACTCTCCGGAGTGAGCGTACAGATCTGGTACATGGACGGCTCGGTCACCGAAGAGGGCTCAGTTGCTGGGGTCCCTGGGCCTAGAACTAGGCTATCTCTGCCTTTCGGTGGATACACCACCATTTTCCAGGCGGAAATCTTTGCGATTCTGGCTTGTGTATCTCACATTCTGGAGGAGGGTGGGCCTAGGAGAAGAATAACAATCTTATCCGACAGCCAGGCTGCAATGAAAGCACTAAGTGCCTGTAAGATTACTTCGAGTCTTGTATTGCAATACAGGGAGGCTCTGGATTGCCTCGCAGCGAGGCATCCGGTATCGTTAATATGGGTACCGGGGCACGCTGGGATAAGGGGCAATGAGACGGCGGACACTCTGGAGAAAACAGGATCAGCCAGCAAGCTCGTTGGTCCTGAGCCAGCTCTAGGAGTGACCGCGCATAAAGCTAGAAGGAAAATGGAGACGTGGGTTGCAAGAAAACACTCTCAGAAATGGAGAAGTATCTCCAGACATCTCCGCCAGGCACGAGAACTGATTGAAGGGCACAGTGCTAAGGATGGACGCTTCTGCCTGCCTCTGGATACAGCCAACCTAAGGTTGCTGGTGGGACTGCTGTCTGGCCATAACACGTTAAGGCGTCACCTGCACGTGATGGGGGTGGGTGAGGATCCCTTGTGTGAACGCTGCGGAGTAGAGGAAGAGACCTCGGCGCACGTTTTGTGTCGCTGTGAAGCTCTGAGCTACTACTTTGGACCCTCAGGACGTCAAGGAGCTTGGACTCGATTCTCAACCTCGCTAAAAGGGCGAGGCTTGTGATCTAGGGATTGTAGAGGTGCATAAGGGCCCGCTTAAGCGGCCTATGCACTGGCTCCTTATGGTGGCCGGAATGCCTCTAATTTCAAGATTCATTCATTCATTCATTCATAATTCACAGCCCTCATATTTGCGAAAACTTCTCCACAACATATAATCTCCAGGATAAACCAGGTGCGGATCCCACGTTCTGTTTGTCGCTACGACCAATAAATAGACCCACACTAAACATTATACTTCATCGTATTTGGCCCCACGACACCTCAAGGTTTTTTGACCAACATATTCATATTCAGCGCTGCACGTTACTTAACCCTACTAAGTTTCATTCTCTTGAAACATCAGGAGATGCAAATTTTGCTCTGGTGATTACACAATTTCGAAATATACTAAGAGAAAATTTTGAAAAACTCTTGCCTATAAATGATCGAGTAAATTCAAATTCATAAAATTATCTGGCTTTTAGCTATTATCGTATACACAGTAACGTAATTCGTACAGTATTTGAAATTATCGGGGACAAAAAACGATAATGAATGATCGTCGTCTGGCAACTAGTCCATTTCTAGATCCAGTGTCAACAGTCAACAACAGTCAACACCAAATGACCACAGTGCCACCTCTAAGACATTCATTACACTGCACTGTTAGTTGACGCAAAATAATTACTAGTTGCACATGGCACTTGGGAATCCTCAAACTATAGTCACGACCTGCTTAAATGAGATCCACTATTGTGGACCCTCATTTAATATCCTGACCCTCAATTCATTTTGTAACTGACGTAGCTCCTTTGTAGGTCGCCGACGATCTTTGAGGCCAGTACAGATCACTTTGAAAAACAATGCTCTAGACATCTAGACTAACAAAATGATAAGCTAAGTCGGAATTACAAAAATCATGAGGCTCAAAAAATTGCAACTCACCTGTCAACATTGCCCCCTTGGGTATTTTCGCACCTAGCTCAATGTACTGCTGTGGGTTTTTCAGGAAGTTCACAAACTCCATGATCTCTATCTTGGCCTCTTCACATCCTGCAACATCCCTAATATTCCGTTTATATGACGAGAGAATACAGACTTGCAAAATAATTTACTTTTGGAGGAACTACCAAGTGTTTATTACCAGTAAGTGCATATCTTACACAAAATTTATTACATTGCAAAAAGCAAATGAGTGAGTTAGTGAGTTTCAAACGTGGGTAGATAGTTGTACAAAGTTTTGCATGCCCTCTGATCAAGTATCACAGTAGTCATTTCTTTGAAATACAAAATAGTGTTAATGCTTACTTAAATTTAACGCCTATTTCATTAGAGTTGATCAACTTTGCGGTACTCTCCATAACACCTCCAAATAAACCACCTCCTTTCCTTCCTCTTTTCCCTCCCATCATTTCAGCAGACCTCCTCATCATATAAATCAGGAATGCAATAACTAACAAAGTAGGAAGCATTCCGGAAAGGCTGGCAGCCTCTATTTCAGTTTTATAGATGACAGGGACAAAATTGGGTGGCTCAACACTCATTTCTTGTTGGGCATTTTCTAAATTTCTTTCAAACGAGTCTACGCTGCCAATGTTGAACCATATCTCATTCTGGAAGACAAGCAGTTATAAATCAAATGTTTTGTGCATTATGATATTTTGGTTTTTACCAATTATGTTACACAACTGAAGTTTTTGAAACATATAAAACTTGACATAATTATGCATTCTAGTAACCAAACTTACAGATCCATCTGCAGAATTTCCAGGTAGGAGTTTAACTCGTACCCACTTTTTATTTACAACTTCCAGTTTCTCTACAACTCCCTTCTGTAAATAGCTGAAAAAAAATACAGGTTTTGAGAATAACCTCTCTGTTTTTAAAAAGTGATAAAAATCGAACTTTTCGTGGGTGCTATGGTGGAGAGAAAATGATTGGTTAAGTCAGCAATTTGAGATATTTCTCTTTTGTCACTAAACTAAATCATATAGTATAATATTCCGCGCAGTGCCCGAAAAGTTAAATCTAAGTGATTATTTATACAGGTTTTCAGAATAACTTCTGTTTACATAAAGTTACATACAGTGCTTTTCAGAACGGTCTCCAACTACTTATTTTTTGAATGGGTCAAGTTAGATGGCTGGAATTTGAGTTTATGAAATTGATGTATGAATACTATATTTTAACATGAAAATAGCAGAACCCTATATAGGATTTAAACTCCATGTTTGTAATGGCCATTCATGGCAGCAGTTCTAATAAAATTTAACAAAATTTCAGCAGCAGGTAGGCTATAGATGGCGAGCGTATACCTTTCAAATGTAAAGCTTTCATTTAAAGCTAGATGAGCATTTTAAAAAAATAATTATAATAATCATTATATTATCTAAATATTACAGTAAAAAAAGACAAAAATGTAGCACTAAATCATATCTTCTTGCCTTGAAGTTTATGTGAAAAGCATATGCCTAGTAGTTGCAAGACGAAGTATTTAAAAAATAAAATACCTCAAAACACCAAAAATACACTGACGTCTAGGTCACTTGTCTGCATTTTATTTGAGGTGCGCGAGTTTCTTGGAAGAGTAAATCAATTTTTAGAATACATAAGACAAATCACTTCAGTAAGTAACTGGCCTAGTACTCTGACAAGTGCCCATTATATGTTATTGAAGTCTGAAAGTAGTACTCAGTGATAAAAAAACGACGGATTTTGAATCCCGAGATATCCCGGGATTATAATTTCGGTCCCTGGATTGAAATATTGTTTGCTTCCTGAAAAATACGGTCCAATCCTTGATAAATAATTTTTTCACACTGCTCAATCTCACCTGGCGTCCACTTGGTAGCGCAACCAATTTGGTGGAACGACCAGCACTATGCAAGCTCGGACATGTGGCGGCCGTACTCTGGTGTCTCGAGTAGTGATGTGTAGTTCGCGAACGCACTAGTTCAAACGAACGATTCTGATGACTGAACTAAGTGGACTAGGTCATCATTCCTTGAAAAACTTTTTCACCATAGATGACTGGTATTACAGGATCCCGATGATCCGACTGACCTGGTTATGAACCTTAGTGGTGATGCTGGATGTACCCCAAAATGATTAAAAGTCTGATCACGTTATTCAACTGGATTCCTTATGATGAACAAAGAACCTTTATCTGCAATAAGTGAACTATGATTTTACAGCGATATCAATGGTATTTCGTAGCGGAAAATGTCTAAATCATAGGAAATCAACACGTGCGTTCGCAACACAATAATAATCATGAAACAGATCAAAAATGTAGAAATATAAAAATAAAAAGAAAACAAGAATACACAGAAACTTCACTATACAGGAAAACAAACTATCACTGAAGTGTCATAATATTGGGCAAAAAGAGAAATCAGAACAAAGCTGACAAAAAGAGGACTTTGCTACTGAAGGTAGGAAGTCTAGCAACCCTCTTCAGATGCATGTATTTAGTCACATTATTTGAAATTATTGTTTATAGCTACATCTATGTGAGCGGCAGTTTACAATGAATATTAAAATTTTAAACATTCATCTTAAAAAAATGTGTGCCATGGTATCTAGGCTTCGGCCTGCATGGCTGTTTTGCTATTTAAAAAAAACGGAGTCTCTAACCGGTTATCGATCCAAATTCCAGTGAACGAGACCTATTGAACTAGTAACACCAAAATGAACTAGAAGGGAGATCACTAGCCTCGAAGCTCCAGGATTCGAATATCTTATGAGATTGGATCCCCTAGTACTCAGTGCATTCCTACTTATGATCCAGTAGATAATGAAACACTTACTTTTGTACAAATTCCTTCCAACTAATTTCTTTATATCCCATTTCCCACATGGTAATAGTGGCAAGAAAGGCAACTGCTGCTGCTGCACCTAGAACATACCATTTGTCCCTTTCGTTGTCACCAAAGGGTTTGCCGCCACTCCCACTATAATAAAAGTTCATATCTCAAAGACTAGATTCAAACCGAGGTTGGAACTATACAGACTGTAACAATAGTTTGGAATGCATCAAATGTCTGATGAACGACACAGTTAGTTTTTTTTAAAATTGATAGGTTTAGGTTCGGTATTTAACTAAAATCAAGAGGATAGAAATTCGAATATTGATGAAAATAGTGTATTTGATATTCCCAGAAAACAAGAGAAAAATTAAAAACAAAGAAAATGATTCTCTCAGTTTTAATTAAATGAATCACTCTCAATATCTTTACTAACAAAACTCAATGGATGAATGTCAGAAATGACAGGAAATTACTTTTGATACCAGTCATTGCCTAGGTGAAAAAAACACCTTTTCTTGTATAAATATTAATGTTTACCTGTGAATATTTAGAAAGCTATGAGGTTTACATCAAAGTATGTTTAAGAAAAACTATTCAAAATTTTTAGCAGAAAGCAAATATCAAATATAATGTAAAGCATTCCATAAGGAAAACAAAAGTTGCTATCAGTTTCTGAAAAGCTTTAGAATAGGCAACATCGCGGATATCATCAATGGACCCACCATGGTTTCGAACCTAAACCTACCAATTTTTAAAAAAATTAGATCAGATATTCGATGCATTCAAAGTTTTGTTAGAGTCTGAGAAAACTCATGTAGAAATCAGTTTACCGAGATTTTTGCTGCATCTTTTTCAGGTAAAGTAAAGAAAGTCTCATCATATATTAAAGATATAGAACAATTTTTGTGGTTGTTTATTAATCACACTTGCAGCAAATAAATGACATCAAGCTAGTAAAAATATCACAGCCTTCTATGATTAATTAGCCTTGGAACTATTGTTGAGCTATTAAGGAGCACAGGTGTTGCAAACACCTAACTTGCTACTTTTATAAATGTCATGACTTATACACTGTATTTTACTAATTTAAACAAAAAATGCTCCAAGCTATAAGAATTCTTTGTATAAAAGCACTGAGTAGTTACCCTCTGCCTGTGCCTCCAAAAAGTCCAAAAGACCACTGATCATAAGGCTTTGAGCT